>JAQJVL010000381.1:577380-906698 GCA_035578905.1 Stictocephala bisonia | reverse complement strand
TATGCAATACGTCATACAAGTTCAAAACATATTGTTAACATACGTAAATATATTACACCCTCAAGAGATATAAACTCATATTTCACAACTTTTTCAACAAGAAATCATATTTTCAGAGGTGGCAAGAAAGTGATAATCACCCAACATTTATATTGTCCCTAGGTACATCACGTGTCAAAATCATTCTACTTAATTTTTCCATAGAAATTTCTGTTAAAAGGCTGTTGGTCTGTTCAATTGCCTTCCACTCACACCGAAGATCGATCAGGACAACCAGATATTTAAGAACAAAATTAAAGAATATGTTCCTGTATGAGGTTATTTGCAGCATTCGGGACTTTCAGCCTTCCGGCTGGTAGTCACAGCTGACTATAATAATTACTTAATTATTGTAATCAACTATTGAAGTTATTTTTGAAGCTGTAAATTTAACGTGAAATACTTATAATGGCTTGGTTAATGCAATTTGTACTTGTTAATTTTGGCCTATATGCTCTGCGAGGCCCCCAAAAAGGAAAAAAAATAGTTATCAATGTGCAGAAAAGTATAAATGTGTATATATAAAACTTTTAAGCGTTCTTCGTGAAATATATGTTATTAGCGATTGGTAACGAATGTTTTTGACTAAATTCGGCAAATTCAGCCATATAGTGAAATGTTGAAGGTGCAAGCACACCCTAGGTGTATTCTTAGACCTTTCCAAGGCTTTCGACTGCGTTGACCACAGTATACTACTAGTGATGGGCCAGAAATCACGACCTGTGATTTGATCACCGTGATTTTAGAATCACAGGTCTACCTGTGATCACGGGTCCAAACCAAACCGCTCAGTTCAGTGATTTACTACGTCATCAGCTCACCCGCTCCGGCTCTTCTCAAGTGAACTGCCTATGTGATTGTTCTTGACTGTACTGACTGAACGAGAACGACTGAGCTGTAAATTAGTTTGCTTTCTTGCCGTCTGCTGTAGAGCAGCGCTGCGATTCGTTTCTGCTCCAACTTTATTTATTTTGAGACTAATGCTTATAATTAATGTTATATTAATTAATAGCCTATTTACATTAATAGCCATGTAAATAGAGTAGCAAGCTTGGTGAGCTCAGGAACTTTTGCACTAAGAGTTCTATCATCGCAGCTTGAGTCTTGTCATCTCCTGACAGCTTATTATGGGATAGTTTATCCACACCTCTCATATGGAATATCTATTTGGGGCTCTGAAACCAGTAGAACTAAACAACTATTCAAACTTCAGAAGAGAGCCGTAAGGATCATCTTCAAACTAAGAAGAACCGATTCATGCAGAGAATGGTTTAAAAACAACAATATTTTAACACTTCCATCCATTTATATATATCAAACACTAAGTTTTGTCATAAATAACCCTGACCTTTTCAGAATAGAACCATCTCAATGCTCCAATAGCTTCAACCTCCGAAGTAAAACAAATCTACCAATACCTAAACACCGGACCTCCTTTTTTAAAAAACATTTATTAATGAATGGTATTAAATTATTTAATTCTCTGCCAGCCCCACTAAAAATTAAAATGGATGCAAAACCTTTTAAAACCAGACTTAAAGGCTTACTTTTGAGTGAAGCATATTATAATATAAATGAGTTTCTGCAAAGTAATTAATAGTTAATGTTGTAATTATAATTCTAGGAATATATATATATATATATATATATATATATATATATATATATATATATGTATTCTATGTACAGTATTGTTCACTAGAATAATTGACGCCTGCCCATGTACTAATTGTATTATATGGCAATAAAGTTTGATTGATTGATTGATTGATTAACAGTTCTATCAAACTGATATTCTGTCAGATGTGTTTAATAGATAAGCAATAAAAAAGTCTATTGTAAACAATAAAAAAACTATAATTTAAAAGTAAACTACCTGTTTTTATTTATTTACCAATATATCAATTTGATAAAATATATGTCTAACGTATATTTCTTCAGTTTATAATTGTGTATAGCCTATTACCAATAATAATCAATAAATTTAGTATGCTGTAAAATGTACTTGTCTACAATGCTTGTGTGGTAAATTCTATCTAACTTAAAAATATATATATTTTTTTTTTGTATATTCTGCATAGATTTATATTATCTGTACAATAGTTTATGTACATGTTCAATATTTCATACCAAATAACATCTTAACTATTCAGCTCATCTATGTTTTATTCTACTCCTTTCATCAATCACTTATAATAACTAACAATAACTGCAAACCACCCATAGCATAGGCCCAATCCGTAATTTGTTGTTCTATTCAGGGACATTGAATCTCGGTTAGAATTGAAAGAGCGGAATCGCTGAAATCACGGTTAGAGTTGAAAGAGCGGAATCACTCTTAATCACAGGTCTGGCAAGTGAGCGGGAGCGGTTATCACTGCTCAGCTAAAAGAGCAGGTAATCCCATCACTATATACTACTACAAAAATTTGAGATGTATGGTATTAGAGGTGTTTCACACCTGTGGTTAAAATCATTCTTGAACCATCGATCTCAGCAAGTCCAAATTTCAAACAAACTTTCAAAATCCAGCTGAGTTATGGCGTCCCCCATGGATCAATACTCAGCCCACTTTTGTTCTTGATTTATGTCAATGATATTGGTTCATCACTGCAGCATAGTCAACTCGTCCAATATGCAGATAACACGACTCTTTGCTTTAGTGAAAACTTTAAAGAAAATCTAGAATTAAACGTTTACCTTGATTTGAACAGTTGTGCTCAGCATTTTAATATGCTGAACCTTAAAACAAATTCAACAAAATCACAGGTCATCAACTTTTATTTGAGGCCCATTGATTTCGGAAGTAGCCCCTCAATGTTACTGGCGGACTCTGTACTAGAAGAAGTGGAGTCCACTAAATTCCTTGGAATATACCTCGACAGAGGTTTGACATGGAATGACCATATTAATAGTGTTTGCTCTAAGTTATCCTCAGGCATTTATGTACTGAGGACTCTCTCAAAATACTGCCCTATTCAGGTACTGATGACGGCATATTATGGTCTCATTTACCCTCACCTTTCCTATGGACTGGTGATTTGGGGAAGTGGTGTATATAGTGAATTCTTGAGAGTGTTTAGACTACAAAAGAAGGCAGTCCGAACTATTGCAAATTTAATGAGCAGAGAGTCATGCAAACCAATGTTCAAACAACTCAAGCTGTTGACTCTGCCTTGCTTGTATATTCTAGAAACAATATTATATTGTATGTCCAAATGCAACCTGATAAGGGGCAGTGACTTAGATAATTATAATACTAGAGGCAGAGATGACTACCGTACTGGGCAACACAGAACGGTAGTCTATCAACACCTGCTCTTGCAGGTGGGTGTCAAATTAATTAACAGCTTACCTAAAGAAATTAAAATTGCTCCAAATTCAAAAATATTAAGACCCGCTTAAGAGACATACTGTTGTCCTAGGCTTTTTACAGTATCGAAGAGTTCCTAGCACACAACTGGGAGACCAACTTAATTGGCTAGACACATCCCGTTGACTGTTGTGGGAGTTTCAAACACTATAGGTAGATTTGTGTGAATGCCCTCCTTGTATGTATGTTTGTGTGTATTTATTGTTATGAATGATTGGTTAAATTAAAGTCTTAGGTTAATTAATTTTAATACTGACGTTTGCGATACAATGTTTTTATATTGTTCATGCAATAAAGGATTTATTATTATTATTATATTATGTTCTCATTTTTATAGCTAAGTTGTGTATTAAAATAGTCTAAGTGTGGGATTAACAAAATATATTCTGTAAAAATTAAACTTAAAGGTTTTATGATTATTGATGATAATATGATGGCTAAAACTTTTAATTTGTAATATATAGGTATGAATGAATGAATAATATATAATAATGAAGGAATGGGAGAAAACACAGAAAGGAGTATTGTTGGGAAAAGTAAGAGTAAAGTGCTTAGCGTTCGCAGACGACCTAGCTATCGTAACAGTGCAAGAAAGTGACACAATAAGAGCTATAGAGGAGCTACACGAAATTGCAGCCAAGACTGGACTACAGATCTCTTACGAGAAAACCCAGTTCATGAGCAACCTTAAGATCCCAACATTACACACAAAATACGGAACAATACACAGAACAAACAACTTTAAATACCTAGGAGAAACACTACAGATAACAGGAAGGAATAAGGTCTCGAATGAAGAGAGAAGAATGAAACTGGAGAGGGCCTACAAATTAACATGGAGCCACTACAATAAAAAAGCTATTTCACAAAAAGCCAAACTTCGACACTACGACACAGTGGTACTCCCAGAAGCACTGTACGCAGCAGAAACGACAATAATACAAGGCCAGACAGGAATCAAACAAATAGAGAAGACTGAACGGAAGATACTTAGGAAAATATTTGGGGCCACACAAAAAGACGGAGTATGGATAAAAAGACCAGCTAAAGAATTATACGAACACACAGAGAAAATAACAGACAAAATCAGGAAACGAAGACTACAGTTCTACGGACACCTTAGCAGAATGGAACCACATAGGTTAACAAGACAGATTTTCGACTGGGTTAGCACAAGGAAAGACAACAAATGGATGAACGAGGTAAAAAGCGATATGGGACAACTTAACATCACACAGGAAACAACACAAAATAGAACACTTCTGAGGAATCTGATCAAGAAAAACAAACTACAAGAGGCACCGCACAGCAAAAAAACACAATGGACTGAACAGAGGCGACAAGAACATAGCCAGAGGATGAAGGAACACTGGGCGAACAAGAAGACAGAGAAAAGGAAGGAGAGAGAGTGTGTAAAGTGGACCGAAGAAAGAAAACAAAAACACAGTGCACGAATGAGGGACGTTTGGGCAGCACGGAAAGAAGAGACAGCAAGAAAAGGGACATGAAGTTTAGTCTAAATGCGCTCTTCAAGGGCATAACACAAATAATAATAATAATATAGGTATAATATTATTATTATAATAATGGACCTCGGAAATCAGGAAGGATTTGTCCAGAGCCCAGATTTCTATCAATGATATTTCGGACCGATCCACCTATAAATCCAAAATTTATAAATGGGAAGTAGAATCAGAGAGAGACCAAAAGAAGAAAACAGGAGCTAAATGGACAGAAGAACGCAGATCCATTATGAAAGAAAAATTGAAGGCTGCTTGGCAAAGGAGAAAAAGGACGACCCATAAGTGAACTTTGCGTGATCATTTACTGGTCTTTTTCGCATGTAATAATAATAATAATAATATAGGTATAATAGAAGGTAGAGTAAAATTAGAAAGGGAATTTACCAGCTGATAAGGTAAATTGTAATTGTTGATTTGGCCATATTGACATGCGTAAATATGAACATTTTTCATGGTGCAGGTGTTAAAATAAACATAACCTAAACAAACAAAGTTTATTATTAGTTACGATTTGTTTTGTATTCGTGACTGTCAGTGAAGTGACACTGTAAATACAAATATGTGTAGAATTTTCGTAAATTGGAAATAATAATTGTCAGTCTGTTTCCAGTTTTCGTATGTCCTAGCCTATATAGCATTTTAAAGATTTAGTTATCGTTTATATTTGTTGCTCTTTACTTCTGCTAATGTAAAGTGTACAACATATAATTTATTATTCAGCTCAATATTATTTGTTGTGAACATAATTCAGTTTCCTTTTACATTTCCACACCAAATGGGGAAAAGGAAGGATACAAGTACAGAAGAAGAAGTGCCTTTAGGTATATAATGCTTATTTACTAGCCTAACTTAGGCTATAGGTAATTCCATTTGAAATCAAGCAATAAAAAATTAATTTTTAACCTTGACCTCTTGGATTTTGACGATTTTTTGTATACCAATAGTAACAAAAAAATCAAATTACTAGTAGTAATTAAAAATAAAAATTTTAGATTTTGTAGTACTTAGTTTAATAGTTATCAAGAGTCAAAAACGCTAAAAAGTACTGATTTTGACTTCGCGCTTGTACTTAAAATTGGCGTTAAATTAAGCGACAATGCTCCTATAATGTCAAAATTGGTATCATTCTATTCTGAATCTAAAGGCCTTTCATTTTATACAACATGCCAATTTAGCCATTCCTTTTAAACGATACTCAAAGGGGGAAAATATATATATATATATATATATATATATATATATATATATATATATATATATCTTTAAATGTAACCCACTAAAATACTGAAAGGTACTGGTGAGGGATACTATAGATATAAAATTAGTTTTTCGATTTTTAGAGGGTTGAAAACAGCTGTTTGGTGTACATTGGAGTAAGTCAAATTTTGTTATGTTTTGACCAATAATCAGCTGATTAGTTCGGAAGTTGAGTATATCAGTCTGTGGTTCATCAGCATTTACATGAATAGAAATATTTTTTCAGATGTTTTAATTTTTATACTATAATAGATTTTGTATTACAGTAGAACATCAATAATCCGGATTAATTGGGACCGGACCCTATCCGGATTATCAAATTATCCTGATTATCGAAATTACCTTAAAAAGGCCAGTATACACGATTAAAGTACACAAAAATTTTAAAATTTTATATTTTCTCTTATACAATAAAGGGTTTAGAGGTGAAATTAATCAAAAACATATTTTATGTTCAAACACTGTATTGTAATTTGTTAGTAGCAATATGTGTACAGTAAAAACATCAAACACTATTTAAGCTTTTAAAAAAATGTGTAATAGGTTTTTGAACTGCAGTAGTGGTTCGTTTTTTCGCAGCTATGTCCTTAATTCGTTTTAAAAGAATCAGCTGATTGGGTGAGCTCTCGTTTTGTTTCTCTAGCCATGGCATTAGTGTCTCCGCTGCTACAAACGCTTCAGAATGAGTTGGCCCTGTTTCTTCTGTCTCATAACTGGGTCGTCACTGTCAGATTCCATTGTTTCTGTTTCTTCTGAAAGAAATTGCTTAAATAAACAACCAAAAATAAATGCTTTCTTTTCCTGCCTTTACACACTATATTACGTACAAAAGATTATCAATCAGAATGTTGGCAAAATAACCATAGGTACTGTACAGTACAGTGTACTGTAACATTTTATAACAGAAAATTTAACAATTACGTCAGTATGAAACCAGAATAAGCTCAGGCGTTTGACTAAAATACAGAGGTAAAAATACGTTGGATGTACTGTATGTTTAAGGAATGCTACATACCTTCATTTAACATGTCAGCTATTTCTTGGTCGGTCAAAATCTGGTATCCAGGATCGTTGCTATCAACAGCCAACGACTCCATGGCGTCATCTTTGTCGCATTGTTCAAGTCCCGGAAGAGTGCTGCATATTTCTCTTATTTCATTCACAGCACCATCAATATCTCCTTCTTCCTCTTTATCATATTTTTTTTAGTTATTTAAAGTAAAAAATGTCAAAATCCATTTCCGTTTAAAAATTAATTTACATTTGAAACACAATCGGTGTGCAGTAATACGTAGATACAAATCCGGATTATTGACGGTCCGGATTTTTGACGTCCGAATTATCGACGTTCTACTGTACTACTTTAGATGTCCCGTCCATTACGAACTAGGTATTGTAACTAGGTTTTCACAAATACATGTATTACTACATTATTGCAAATTTGGGAAAGAAAAATTGCGTATGTTATCTATTTGATTTAAAACACAATTAAAAAAATTATTTTGTTTAGTTTTTGTGTAATGGATGGGACATGTAATAGATGGGATACATAATATCTAACATTAGATATGCATTTTTATGAGTTAAATTATATAAATTTGCATTAAAACAAAATTATGTGCTGTTAGGTATAGATGTAAGCTCACATTTTATGACCCAAAATAACTATTCTTATTTAAATATAAAATTTTAAACATTTAAAAGTTCATACACTCTTTCTAAAATGTTCTGAAATAATTGTATAACAATTTATCTTTTGAGGATATAAATTAATTCAAACAAGCAAATCAGGCAGAAAAAAATACTTGGCTGTAAATTTAAGTATAAGTCCCAACAATTGTTAGTGTAAATGCAGAACTAAGTTTCTTATATTTCTTTTGCGGATGGCCCCTTTTTTCAAAAACTTGATTGAAAAATGGAGATTACTTAGAGATAAGGACAGAGAAAGAAAAGGGAGCTTCAATAGATGTTGGAAAGCAAGAAAGATGAAGGAGTATCTAGAGTAAAAGAGCAACTCCGTAAAAAAATCAAGAAAAAAAGTCAGAAGTGACATTGTAAGGTAATACAGTAGATTGAACATGGTTGATTCTTATTCATATAATCAGACTTTACGAAAGGCTGTTGACAAAATGTTCACTTCCTTACAGTACTGTTAAAAAGCTGGCTGTAATCCAGGAGTTCATCAACAACCAGTGCCGGACTGGCAGCTTTCTGGGCCCTCGGCAAAATGTTTTAGTGGGCCCCCATTTCCCCTACCTACATACACCATCCTAATCATGTATGTGGTTCACACTAGTTTAAATACATTAGGCCTACAAAGAAATCATTTTGTAAATACCTTATAATTTCAGAAAATTAGGTTTTAAATGTGTACAACGCATATATATTTTTAAATAACTTTATTTATTATATTAACAACTTAATTAAAAACTCCACTTGGTTCCAACTTCAAAGAGAACGATTAAAACATTAATTTTGTTTTTAGTTCTTCACTTGAGCAAGCAATTTCGTCTATAACCTGATTCTTATTAATGATTTTAAACAAATCCCTTTCACAATTCATTAGGATTAAATTACTCAAAAGCTCTTGGCCTAAAGAATTTCTCAGCTTTGTTTTTATGATTTTTAGTTTTGAAAACACTCTTTCACAAGAAACTTGAGTACATGGGATAGATAGTAAGTATTTATATGCTGAATATAAATTATTGAAAAGACCTGATTGAGATGACAGATCATATAATACTGTGAATGCACATGATAAACATTGTGAACACTTAACGTTTGTTTCAATTTGACATAGAGAACCATCATTACCAGCCAACCATTGTTCTTCACAAGACAAATTTGCATCACGATCTTTTACCAAAGATAACTTAAATACGTCATAGTTGGTAGCAAACTGTTTGAGTTCCGTGACAAGTTCGGATCTACTACTTTTGGTTACATCTGCTAACTTTGTTAATGAAGTTGTAGACATATCAAAACTGAAGTTATTCAGCATCTTTTTAAAGTTTTTGGGATCCAAAACAGCACAGTCTCGTAATAAATCCTCATTCACTACAAAGCGTTCCTCAATACTGTTCACAGCACAATCCAAAATATTAAAGTATAGAGCTTTAAACTTTTGTGTTGGAGAAATGAAATTTGATTCATCCTGAGTAAGTTCTCCTGGCATTTTCTTTTTCTTCCCAATTCTTTTTTCTGGGAAATCCACTTCCATTTGTAACTCACTGGTGTCTTCAAAGTGTTCGTTGATACAAGTAGTGTACTTTTTACACATTGATAGTAGTCTATCAAAATTAGCCTCGTCTCTCATTTTTCAGATTTGTTGTAACAAACTTTCTACTAAACTCCATGCTACAGAATAATCCATATTTTTGCTCTGTAAATAGACAGACACTGGGGAAGTTGCTTTGAATAAATCTAAGATGACCGAAGAAGTGAATATATTTTCAAATTTGGTCCACTGGCTAATGAGTGTTCGAGCTGTAAACATCGTTTTACAGTCAAAGTTTCCTTTAGAAATGTCTATTAGTACATGAAACAGATTTATCAACTTCCAAGATTCATTGAAGTCAAAATCTTTTATGTCCAAGAGAGATTCAAAGTCAACTATGGAATTTAGTGTTTTGTGCTTGCTCCACCATCTAGTTGCGCCGATTTTTTTTAGCCTATATAGCTTTTCTTGGCCTTTAAAACGTGCTCTTGTGTTCTCCGTCCAAACTGTCATTCTTTTGTAAGACTGTCTAAGGAAACAAGCTGTTTCTTCCACCAAACCAAACAGATTTTCTGTCTGAAGACAATTTACTGTAGAGTCCGCCACAACCAAATTCAATACATGTGCCATGCAGTGAGTGTATATTATATTGGGGTTTTCTTTCTTCAAATGGGCTTGTAATCCATTATAGCACCCTTTCATGTTCGCAGCCCCATCGAAGGAACATGCAACTACATTTGTGATGGGAATTCCATATTTAGTCAAATCTGTTTTAATTTTCTGGAATAGTTCCTGTCCACTAGAATCTTTTATGTCACATAAGTCAAGGAGACGTTCATAAACCTTTCCTTGAACAACATATCTAACGCAAATCGCTAGCTGGTCCATGACTGCTATATCTTGTGTAGAATCAATCATTAAACTGCAGATTATGCTATCCGATAAATCTTTTAAAATCATTTGCCTTCCAATTGTGCCGATTGTTTTTATTAATTTGTTAATAAACGTTTTTGATAAGAAAGTTACCAATGATCCTCTCCCAGAATGCGCCTTCCCACTCCTCGATTGTTCACTCTTTTGTAGTTTCTTGATTCTTTTCTTCTTACTTTCTTCTATGCACTGTTCAACGTGGGTCTTTAATATCACATCGTATTCTGAAATAAGTAACACCAGCCCTAAAAAGTTTCCATGATTTCCTGTTTGGCCAAGAGAATGACTTGCCTCTTCATTCCCCCTGTAAGCCGCCAACCCTTGTCTTCCAATAAAAAGAGTTATGTCTATAAGGCGTTGAAGAACTTGCCTCCTCATTTCAATTTGCTTTTTTGGATATTTTGCTTGATTTATGTTCAGATAAGATTCAATATCTTGTTCTTTGCACAGCTGAAGAGCTGCTGTGACAGAACTTTGATGGTATCGCGAATTTTCGTGAATTTCCACAGCCTTGTATATATGTTTGTATGTCACTTCATGTCCAGAAATGAATGAGGATTCCCTGTTGTCTTTTCCACCACAGGCCATGCATGTTGAACAAAACACTTTATTTATTTCAAAAGAGTATGAAAGCCATTTTCTTTGGACTTTCTCCCCACTAGGTAAAGTCCTGTAGTAAAGATTACTGGGATCGAACGGAAGTTTTTTCCCTTGTACATGATGCGCTTGGATAGGATGCTGTTTCAAGAATGCTCTTTTAAGCGTAGTAGGATCATTTACATTCGGGCTTATAAAATGGGCTAGGTTTCCAACAGATTTATCTTCATCACCACCGCTTTCTCCATCTGATTCTGATGAACTATTATTCTCTTCAGCAGTAAAAGTTGCATCGGTACTAGCTGGTTTATCTTCGGAATCCAAATTAATTGAACTTGTATCCTTACTGGGTTGTTCGGAGTCTGAGTGTGACAGAAGCTGTGTTTTTTCTTCTTGGTTTTCACCTGAGAGCAACATTTTTAATAATAGAAACTATTAGAAACGTTAAAATAAAATGTTTTAAGGAATTTAAAAAATTAGAAAAACTAACAAACCACCAAAAAGGCAGTGTTCAAAAAGTTGTTGATGACCGTTGTTGCATTGTTTAAAGCAACGTTTAAAAGTTGACAAAATAGCCAACCCGGGGAAGAATTATTTAACTTAAATAAGATTTGTTAAGAAAACTTATTAACGGATACATCAAAGACAACAGCAGTTAAAAATTAAAGAATTACACAAGTATCAGGCGTGCTTAATATGTTTTATACACCCTCACCCCCAACAAACACGACGGTGACTCGAAATCTGATATTTTACACAAGTGTTTCCAAATTCGAAAGCTGTTTTTATTTGGAGGGGGGGGGGGCTGTAAAAAGACCGTGCCCGGGTGTCAGTGTCACTGGCCATTAATCCCTTAATAAACTACAAGATAATATTATTATGACTAATGAGTCTAGTAGTTTGTAAGATTTAAATTGATAGTAAAAATTACTCGCTTTAAAGTCACGAATGACTTTTAGTGTGTAAGTTACCTTACTACACTAAAAGTAGTAGTTGTATTTTCACTATGGAATGGAAACTTACAATTTAAAAAAATCACAAATTACAAGATTAATAGACCTAGTATTAAAAAAAGGTAAACCTAAATTTATATATAGCATATGAAAATCCCCTTTTTTATTTTTTTCAACTTTCCGACAACAATTAGGCTTACTTTTTGAAGTTGCTTTAGAGCGTCATTTAGGGTCAAAACTACTTGAAAAAAGGTGCGTGAAGGTTCTAAATATTTACAGGGGCCCAACATTTTTCTGGACGGCCCTGATAACAATTAAAATTATCGTACCTGATGCATTGTGCTTATCTGCAAGTTGTTGAGGCTGTGAACTTGAACCAGCGATAGAAAAGTACGAATCTAAAACTTTATTTGATTTCTTTAAATTGACCTCTCGTTCCTTCTTAAGTTTTCGCTTGAAAGCCCCACTTGGCCTAGGCGGTCTATTCATTTTTTAAATATTTTAATAAATAATACACTATAACTACATCACTAAACTACGCACTTAACTAAACTACGCACTACGCTGCAATATCAAAATTATTAAAAAAGAAAAAATACAGAGTTGTGAACGTGCACTTCACAGTGAGTGTATGAATAGACTAACCACACAGTTGCAGAATGCAGACGAACAGACGCCAGCCACAGGACATGTCGCGACTGAGCTGCTCACAGCTGATATGAATGGTGTGGCGCGGCGGGCGCCTGTAGCTCGATGGACGGATAGTAAAATAGTCCGATGGTACGGTACCAACATATTTTTATATGACAACAATACAATCTGCTACGCATAATAAAGTGATAGTGTACTATTCGTGTTCTAGCAGATAATTTCATACCAACAACTAGTTCTTATAATTACATATAGCTAATTTGCAAAGTATTATTTTATTTCGATATACACATGGTTTTTTTTCACTTGAGGCCCCTTGGGCCCTGGGCCCTCGGCATTTGCCGACTTGCCGACCTGGCCAGTCCGGCACTGTCAACAACACTAACAAATCTAGATTGGTTAAGTATTTGTCCAATCTAAAGAAATATTGTAAAGGGGACATTTTATTAAAGAGGAAAGAAATATATGGTTCATTATTTTTATGAAAGGAATTAAATTTGTCATGAAACTCCATAAAAAATAATCCAAATAAAAAATTAGAAAAAAGAGGGATAAAATTTGAAAAAAATACATATACTGGGAAACGTAGTTGGTACAAAAAAGCATATTTTAATTACTATGAATGAAGCATAAAAACTTGTCAAAACAGATAAAAAAAATTGTAATGTTTCTAAAAGAAAATTGTATCAAATCCACACTAACCACGAATTACCTGTTTTAAACATAATATGTGCGTTCTTAAATGTTATGTAAATTTCCCTTCAATTTATTATACTTGCGCTCACTAAACATTTTGAGGGTAAGGTCACAAAGCCCTTCTTATGAGAAGTAAAATATTCAGGGTTTGTACAATCAAATTTAGTCTAAATTAATGAAAAAGTCAGTAAAAATACTTTCTTTTTCTTTGTAACTTATTTCTACTATTAAAAAAGAAATTTTTGTTTGATAGTTTTTTTTTTTCTTTACTAATACTCTATTGATTTAAATATAACCACTTAAAACTTCGAAATTGCAAGAATTAAGGACTATAAAACAAGTTAAAGTGGACTTTTCTTGAACATTACAAAGGAGTGTCCTGTCTTTTTACATGGAAAAATAATTAATATCAAGAAAATGGAATTTTGTATCGCTAAAGAATGATAGATGTTGTTAAATTTAAGATACTACGAAACAAGTGTTTTTTTTTTATTAAAAACATTTGTTCATGAATTAAGCAGATGTTCTGTATCAAAATTAATATGTTAGGTCATACTTCCTCAGAGCGTCCCGTCTGTTACAATTATAAAATCATGTTTTAACCAATGACAGAAATGTACTTACAAAATAATACTTTGCTTATAAAAATACTGAAAGTATATGTTACTAGGGGACACCCCTGCACGCTTCATGTGCCAACCTCGTCATTACTCCCTATGCTCGTTAGGTAAGTTCGGCCTCGTCTGGGAACTCTCTATTTTAAGGCTCTTTGTGGAACTTAGCCTGCGGTCTCGCTAAGATACATTGCTACAGGCTCCTTTATAAAACTCCGCCTACGGCCTCGTCGGGGAGAGTTCAGCCTGCGCCCTCACCAAGGCGTTCTGCTACAGCCCCATTTACGGGTCTCGGCATGTAGCCTCATGAGGAAAATCGGCTTACTGATCTCCAGGAATGTTATAACCAGAGTGACCATGAATTTTGGTTTTTGGAACAGTGGAGCCCCTAAACATAGGGCTTTCTAAAATCTGATGATAAACTAGTATTTAAGAGAAAAATACCTTTAATTTGATACCACACTCTGGTATTAGTTTAACATTACCCAATTTTGGGTTTTTGAGCATGTTTTTTAGGGGAAGGGGTAGAGCCTTTCAACTTTGTCTCTTCCGAAATACAATGATATGATGTTATTTGGGAGACAAATACCTACAGTTTGACATCCCACTTGAGCGTTTTGTTTTAGTATTACCCTTTTTTTGGTTTTTAAAATTTTTGCTTTTTTTTGGAAGCATATACCTCTTAATAATTTCCCTTTTCAAAACCTGATGGTTTATTTGGATTTAGAAGAAAAATAGCTTTAATTTGATATCCTACTTTAGTATATAAATTCAGTTTTTAAAAATTTTATATTTAAAAAAATTTCAGTTTTTGGGCCCCCAATACTCAAAATTTTTTAAATTTTAAGCTAAAATTCATGGATAAGGTGCACGTTTGTTACGTGTATAGAACTGTGAAGGTTTGAATTTTTTACTTGAGACTTTCCTTAAGTTAGGTCAGAAATACTACTTTTTTGTGATTTTCCCATGAGAAATACATTCAAAGGGCAGTTTTGAAGTAAAAAAAGGTTGCCATTTCGAAACGATGAAGAATTTTTCAAAATATCTTCTTATTGCACGCCTACAATATAAGACTAATCATACTACAAAAATTAAAGCTTCAAATGTTTAGTGGTTTTCGAGAAACAGTGATCAGTGAGTGAGTGATATTTGGCTTTTATATATATTGACTAGGGGACACCCCTGCACGCTTCGCGTGCCAACCCCGACGCTCGCTACACTCGATACACCTCGGCCTTCGGCCTCGGCATGTAACTATTCAATACAAAAATCGGTATATTAACTATATAACGTAAAATTACAATATTACATTTCGGTACAGTATCTCACTCACACTAATTGCTTTGCCACCTATTTAGCCTATTTCAAGAGTGTTCATTTCATTTATTTTTGTTTAACAGCTGAAGATTAAACTCATAGTAAAATATTAAATAGTATAATGTCAAACATTCAAAATAGACATGTTTATTTATTTACAAAACAGCTGTTATTAATTTACTAAAATCAACCCAATGTTATCCTTATGGACCAATCTTTAAGGGTGCTTTATACCCCTTAGGAGTACTTTATCAAGATGAAAATACTTTAGTTGTCCTATTTAAGTTCTAAAGAAACAGTGTACAAAATTTCAGCTCTCTACCTACATGGGAAGTTGGAGAATTAGTGATGAGTGAGTGAGTCAATCAGTCAGGGCTTTGCCTTTTATATATATAGATTAAACTATGTATCACAATTATATTTGCATTCTTTCATTTGGTTTATATAGTCTTTGAAGAAGTGAAATATTACTTGAAATGTCCCGTCTGTTACAAAATAATGGCTGCAATATTACATTCATTTTAACTTTTTCAAAAATAATAAAAGTTTTTTGAAAAATCTCAAAAAAGCCCCTTTTGATCTTGTTTGCAAAAATGTATGTTATGGGCACACTATTTGTGCACTTGTATATAAAATTTCATCATGGGACAGCAATGGGATCATATTTTAACAAATATTAATGTTTAATAGAACACCATACTTTCATCGCTAGTTATAATCTAGATTGAAAGAATTACTATACAGTTAGTTATTTAATATACGAGTATCTCGTATCTCAATGAAACAACTAAGTAGGGCCTATGTATATGTAACTAATTTATATTATTCAGTTACAATATTTATACTATCAAATAGTCATTTTCAAAACATCACGAACGTTAAATCTTCATCTAAATTGATGTCGTCAAAGAATAAATATTAACATAAAACACATTTAGCAACATTTAAACACACAATTGTACTGTACATAGAAAACATAGTTTCTGCAAAGCTTTGGTTATTTATTTTAATATGTATGTAGTTTGGGACGATTTGTAGTTGCAAACATGTTTTGTTGAATTTTATATTACAAACTGTGTTCAAGATCTTTAATTTAATGTTCTTATATTCATGGGATAGTTTCACCTCACTGGCATTCAATTTATTCATGATCAGCCTTCTGGAATTGGCACTTGAAATAACCTGTAATCATCGATAGGAAGTCAGCACAGTCTATCTTTCCAACAAGTAACCCACGAAGGAAGATGGCTGCTGACAGTCTTCTCCTTAATTCCAGGGGCGCCAGGCCAAGATATTCAGCAATACAGTCATAAAGCACATCAGAGAAATCAAATCCAAGAGGCATTCCCACGATCCTCAAGAACCCTCTTTGGATCTTCTGCAGCTGATCAATGTGGCTCACTTGGTGAGGAGACCATACCACACAACAGTATTCAAGTATCAAACATACTAGCGTTGAGTACAGAAATTTCATGGCCTCGATACTGAGACCATTCCTAGAGGCTCGTATAATAAAGCCAAGGAAGGGCCTTGGAAGCACAGTTGCAGACAAAGTAAATGTAGGAATCAGGGCACATTGCCATGCTGTAAAGATAACTCCAAGTTCTCTAATTGATGATATAACCAGTGGCGTGTTACAGTCTGTAGTCGAACATGATGAGTTTGTGGTACAATGAAAAGTGACTACTGAGCATTTATCTCCATTCAGCTTCATAAATTTGTTGTCTCACCACATCTCAACCCTCCGTAGGCTCTCTTGAAGGTGCAGACAATCCTCAGGACTCCGGACAGCACAGAAGATTTTGATGTCATCAGCAAATAATAAACACCTGGTGCCTACGTCCCTAATTATGTCAGCCATATAAATGTTAAACAAAACAGAGGCCAAGTGGGAACCCTGGGGCACTCCAAATCTTGCATCCACTAGGTTACAAGCTCACTGGGACCTAGATGTTTGGCTTATAGTCTGGTCCTCAAGTTTACAAACTCATTGGGACCTAGATGTTGGCTCATAGTCGGGTCCTCTAGTTCACGAGCTCGCTGGGCCCTGGATGTTTGTGTCATCGTCTGAGCAGTTTTCAATCACTTGTCTTGGTACTTGGGTGCAGATCCTTGATGATAATAAACTAGCAACACTTCTTACTGAAGAAACGATAGTGTCATCTTTAAACTTTAAGACTATAGTTATGAAAATACTAAAAAAAACTCTCCTTATAAGCTTAGAAGCCACCATTTCACTGGCTCTAATGCTGATAATAGATAGAATTTCTTTATTTGTAAGATGTTTACATAAGGCGAAGTTAGGGCCTCATGGCCCTTTCTTACACTTAACCTTAAAATGACAGACTGGTAGAGTACTGAAATTGGTATAGGAACTCAAATTGTCTTGTACTTGGCCTTGGCCACAATGGTTCTCACCTGGAGTAAACTAAAATGAGAGGAAAAGATGGTAAAAAGACTTGTATTGCTTGAACATTATTTAGTGACTTGAAATGTTTTTACATCAGTTTCATCTGTATTTATGTAAATTTGGTTAAATATCTGAAAAAATCCCTTGTCATAAATGTCAGTTATATTTTTTTATTTGAGCTAGTTTTTCCATAACCTACAGATAGATTTTTAGTTACCTCTGACTGATTAGATTAATTTGAGCAATTTTTCTTAAGAAATGATAATGTCAATAACATGATGTGTATGAGTGAATGGGTCAATACTACTGTACGTATATGGGTTGGTGGGTCAATACTTTCATATGTGTATAGGTGGGCAGATGGGGTTTCAGCCCTTATGAAGTCTGAAGTTTGAGCCAAAAGTAATCGTACCCTATTTGCTTCTAAATTGTTAAAAATCCAGCCAATACTAGCAAAACCACCCACACCACTACTTGAGTCATCTTGACACTTATCTAAATGTGTTTTTGTGTTGATTTCAGATGGTGATTTATTGCAATTACCTGTTAAGAAACACAAAAAACATAAACATAAAAAACACAAACGTAAAAAGACTGAAGTTGAAATAGAAGGAACCTCAAGTCTCCTGAAAATGCCCATTTTAAATACAACTGAAGAGGAGTTTGATGCATTTAGGTATCAATGCTAATTTACTGTCTTCTATTTTTAATTATATTTGAGAAAGCAAGAATGTACCCAGTCATTTTAGATCCTTTGTGGTATGAGTTTGGTTGAAGAGTATTTTTAAAAACATATGTTTATTATTTTTACTTTATTATTGTTGTTTTCAAAAGAACTACTGGGCCTTGCTTTTATTGTTCGAATATCTTGGTTATGTATAGTTTTATGTCAATTAAAGCTAAATGTTTTGTCATTCATTATTCTTTTGTTTTCTTAGTTCAATTTAATTGACATAAATATTCATTTAATACTATGGATAAACTTCTTTGTCCAGATAAACATATTACAGACCCTAACTCACACAATTCTGCTGTTGAATGGCTTCATTGGAAATGTACTTTTGACAACTTTATATCTGGTGTAGAAAACATTGATGACAAAAGTAAATTATCTCTTTTAGTAAACTATATAGCACCAACAGTGTACATATTGTCCAATGATTGTGACAAGTATTCGGATGCTATTGGAAAATTGACAGCTGCCTATGTGAAGCCCAAAAATGAAGTTTTCTCTCGTCATAAATTAGCAACAAGAAGCCAGGCACCACATGAGACTGTGACACAATATTTCACAATTTTACAACAAATAAGTCAAGATTTTGAATTTAAATCAGTATCTGCTCAAGAAAATAAAGAAGCTCGTGTATTAGACGCCTTCATACAAGGATTACATTCACAAGAAACTTGAATGCGACTACTTGAAAACCACTCTCTCACATTGGAACAAGCTTATGAACAAGCTTTAGCTTTTGAAATGACAAAGACACATTATTATTTGACATTTACAAATTATTTGAATACAGACAAATTTGTAAATGCTCTTCCAACACTGAACAAAAATATTACTGTTTTAACTAATGAAACAGATGCAATTCATGTACAGAGACTTTAGCTGTTGCTACAAATCAAAAATGTTACTTCTGTGGAAGACCAAAACATGCCAGAATTAAGTGTCCAGCAAAAGAAGCTACATGTCGTTACTGTAACAAAATAGGTCATTTCGCAATAGTGTGCCGTTCAAAATCTAACAAATCAAAAATAACTGCTTCTTCCACAGGTGACTAATCAACGAACGATTTTGCTGAAGGTAATGTAATTTCAGTAATTGCTCCTGCCCTGCATGTTTGTCTAAAACACTGGTTGATTTAACTGTTAAGGAGTGAATGCCAAAGCTTTAGTAGATAGTGGGAGCTCTTCAAGCTACGTAGACGAACAATTTGCAAAAGATCTAAGTTTGGTTCTGAAACCTCAATCTAATAAAATATAAATGGATTCCAAGTCATTATCATGCATAATTAAGTATACCTGTAATGTAAACTTGAAACTAAAAGATCAGTATTTCAAACATTTTCCAGTTTCAGTATTACCAAATTCTTGCGTTGATTTCATAATAGGCCATGACATACTGCAACAATTTGAAAAAGTTGTAATTGAGTTTAAGGGTTCCAAGCCCTCTTTGGAAATATGTGATTTAGCTGTTGCAAATATTCCTGAGGCTAAGTTATTTGAAAACTTAACTCCAGACTGTAAACCAATAGCTACTAAAAGCAGGAGGTTTTCTTTGCCAGATAGACAGTTTATTGATATGGATATCAAACGCCTTTTAAAAGAAGGTATAATTATAGAAAGTAAATCACCATGGAGAGCCCAATTTGTCGTCGTTGCTAATGAAAATTATAAGAAACGTATGTGTGTTGACTACACAAACCATAAATAAATTTACTCAACTGGATGCTTATCCTCTTCCTCGGATCAATGATATTATCAATAAAGTAGCCCAGTATTCTATATTCAGCACTATTGATCTGAGTAGTGCTTATCACCACTAGGCAATACGATTTCTGATCATATCATTCATTCAGATCCAACTAGGCTTCAACCTCTTCTAGACTTTCCTATTCCAAACAACTTGGCAGCTTTACGCAGGGCGATGGGAATGTTCGCCCATTATTCTAGGTGGATTCCTAACTTTTCAAACAAATTACGGCCTCTTGTTGAATCTAAAAGGTTTCCTTTAAATACACTTGCTGTTGATGCTTTCAATAAGATCAAATCAATGATCGCTAAATCAGCTGTTTATTCAATTGATAAAAATGCTAGTTTTGAGGTTGAAACAGATGCGTCTGATTAAGCTATAGGAGCAATTTCATCACAGGCTGGTAGACCAGTCGCATTCTTTTCTAGGACATTGTCACAAACAGAGCGACAGCATTGTCCTGTAGAAAGTGAGGCCTACGCTATTGTTGAATCACTCTGAAAATGGAAACATTTTCTTCTTGGAAAGCATTTTAAACTTGTAACAGATCAACAGTCAGTTTCTTTCATGCTAAACCAAAAACAATCAAATCGAATAAAAATGAAAAGATTCTCCGATGGAGTTTGGAACTATCTACCTATCACTTCGATATTGTCTACAGGCCTGGAAAAAATAATGCTGCTGCCGATGCCTTTTCTAGAATATGTGCCTCTGTAAATGAAATCTCAAGTCCTACTCTTAGTCAGCTCTATACGCGTATGTGTCATCCAGGCATTACAAGAATGTTTCATTGGATACGATGCAAGAATTTGCTATTTTCAATCAATGAGGTCAGGGTAAGAAATTGTAAGATTTGTAAGAATTTTCAATACAAAAAATTGTAAGATTTTTTGCAAAATCAAACCTAACTATTTGAAGACTGAAGGTATGCTCATTAAAGCCACTGTACCTTTTGAGAGGTTAAATCTAGATTTTAAATGCCCTATACCTTCTTCCTCAAGAAATCGATATTTTCTGACAATAATTGTTGAATATTCAAGATTCCCTTTTGCGATACCATGTGCAGATCTATCCTCAGCTACAATAATAGAAAATTTGAAATGTCTTTTTTATATTTTCGGCACACCTTCATACATTCACTCCGATCGAGGTTCGTCTTTCATGAGTGCAGAGCTTAAAACTTTTCTAACTTCAATTGGAACAGCTTCAAGTCACACAACTGCCTACAACCCACAAGGCAATGGACAAACTTAAAGATACAATGGAGTAATTTGGAAAACGATCATGCTAGCACTCAAGTCTAAAAACCTAGAGGTTAATCAGTGGGAATGTGGCCTAGGCGAAGCTTTACATGCTATTGCGTTGCACTTCAACAAATTAAACACCTCATGAAAGGATGTTTAAACACCAAAGACGAAGTTCTTGTGGTTCATCTTTACCTTCATGGCTGTCTGTACCAGGGCATGTATTGATGAAAAGACATGCCAACTCTTCAAAATATGATCCACAAGTTCAAGAAGTGTCACTGTTAGAGGTTAATCCCAACTACACCTTTGTTCAGCTTCCTGATGGGACGGAAATCACAGTATCTTTGAGATACTTGGCTCCTCGAGGAACAGAAGACTACTCTGTTTTAGAAAATAGTAATGTATCACCACCTTCAAGGGATGATAAGCTACTGTAATCTCAATCGCTAAATATGCAACAGGAAGAAGATGCTGTTGCCAAGTAGTTCTCAAAACAATTTAGAAGATGGTTTCCCAGATGGAAGTCTGTGATCTTCATGTGATAGTCAGTGACCTCAAAGATTTAGAAGGCCCCTTAACTATTTAAAAGATTACGTGTCTATCGTTGAGAGGGGGAAAATGATATGAATCTGTGTTTTGGTTGAAGAGTACTTTTAAAGACATATATTTATTATTTTTACTTGCTTTTATTGTTCGAATATCTTGGTTATGTATAGTTTTATGTCAATTAAAGCTAAATATTTTGTCATTCAGTATTCTTCTGTTTCCTTAGTTCACTTTGTAACAAGAGAAGAATTCTGCCACTCCAATTTACAATTAGCTAGTATTGAAATAGCCACATAAAGCCTTTTATCATTATGTTTTAATAGTTATGTCATATTTTAAAGCCGAATTAAAATAAGTATATTTAACATTGCATTGCCTTAACATACTCTTTGGATTTTGGAATAGAGTAATTTTGTTACTGTTTCCGATTAGTTTGTCAATAAGCTAAATCCCTTTGCCAAAACCCACTCCAAGCAATCTGTAATGTTTTGTTAATCGTGATACATGGCCTTGGTTTATGAACGACAATATTTTTTTATTCAGTACAACAATATTCTATGCACAGATTCTAATTCTGATTATTTGTCTATTTAGAACTCCAGATTCATAGTATGTTCATTTATGTGTTTTATTTATTTTAACTTAGGTTAAAGGGCACTAGGCCAGGAATTAGTTTACTGGCGGTTTCAGAATGCAATGTACTCGAGTTTGAACCTCTGGTATAAATCTAATATTCATTCAATGACAAAAAATGATATACCAATCTTTAGCTTATTTAATTCTGCGACTCACCATATAAATTAAATTTTTTTATTGTAGTGGAAACATTTTTTTGTGGTTTGAAAAAAAAAACACTGATTTTTACTACTTTTGAAACAAAGTTCTAGTTTGACATTTTGTGAATGAACAACTATAAAGCTTAGAACATTGAAATTTTAACTATGTTTTAAGAGGATAGTTTTTACTTTGATGAAAAATTTTTTCTTGTAACTATTGTAAACTCTTGCAATCTCAGGATCGGCTAATCACACAACCTTCCAATTTGGCTTATAAATATTGAATTAAAAAATAAGATACAAATTTATATTTTGATTAAGCTTGTGTATTTAAACAATTTCAAAGTGGAGGTTTGTTTCAAAAGTACTAAAAACAGTATTTTTTATCATTTGAACCACAAAATAAAAAAATTAACACTAAAATACAAATTTTTAATTTACATGACGAGAGGTAGAATTAAGTAAAATAAAAATTAGCATATTATATTTTGAAATTGAATAAGTATTGAAATTGTACCAATGGTCCAAACTTGAGTATATTGCATTTTGAAACCGAGAGTAGGAGAGATGGGGCATCAGCAAACTTACCTTAAGCAGAAAAGTCCATTAACACCTTGCAGTATAGAACAAATAAAGATTAGTCAAATAACACCACAAATTTTCAGTGTCACCAGTTGTGTTTTATTTATACATTTCTCAAATTATTCGTCACTACATATTTATTTTATTTGTGTATAATGAACCCTAGTCAAGGAAATCATATTTTTTTATCTTTTAATCTTTCTGTCTGTGTGAGCTATCAGTGAAGAAGATATGATTTATCTTCTTATCAAGTTTTTCCTGTTTATTTATACAGTCAATAGATATGTATAGGTCTGTATCAGGGCATTTACTTTTCAAATTAAATTAATGCATTTAGATTATACTAGGGAACAATTTGAAATAAGCTAATATTTATATGTTTTTTTGTAATATGACAAAATAAACTTGTCTTGTTGTAAATTACATAAAATAATGGACATATTTTTAAAAAGTGTCATTATATTAAATTGCTTGAGTATACCACATGAAATTGGCCCAATGATGGTTGAAACTGGCAAGAAGACTCCTCATTATATGTATGTAAAATTGGTTGGCAGACAATAGCTTACATGTCAACATGATCAATAGATCACCAACAAGTAAGTTAACACCAATATAAAGTTATAATTACATTTTGTACAAGCTAAAAACATTGTTAATTAAACATTATGTAATAAATTATACAAATGTAAATCAATAAATTACATAGTGCTTATATATCAGTTTGAAATATTTAGGAAAATCTTTGTTTAAACATATCAATTTTCAAAATTGTACTGAACATCTCATAACAATTGTTTAAGTGCATCAACCAATCAACCAAAAACAGCTGTCCAAAAGGATTCAGTATCTCCGTCAAAAGGAAGTTCAAAAAAGAAGAAGAAAGGCAAAGAAAGTGCAACTTCAAGTGAAGAAGAACGTTGGTTAGATGCCATAGAATCAGGAAAACTCGAAGAGGTATATTTACTTTTAATTTATATTCGTATTATCTGTTACAAAACTACCTCATTTTTGGTGAAAAATTCCTATGAAGTAAGATTTAAGCTTAGGTCTCCGAGTAGCATCTTGGCTGGAACATGATAACTTATTTTATTTTACATGTCATATTTTGTAACTAGAAAAAATGCTGTATCAATTTTCTTCAAAATGAGTCAAATCTGTTTTCAAAATGTTACAGTTCAATTTTTATAATGGTAGACTCGGCTCCAGAAGCTGCGGTAGGTAAGGGGGGCAAAGAAGAATATTATTGTAAAGGGCGTCTAACAAACATTCGCTCAAATAAGGTCACTTGATGCAGGAATGAGTCATCAGACGAGTAGTGCATGGCTGAGTTTATGGTTATAAAAATTGTACTGTACTTCCTATCAGGTGTAAATAGATAGTAGATTATTAACAATGAGAGGACTGGTCAATTCCATTGTTTTACCTTTCTTACTCTTGTCTTTGTAAACATAATCTCAAACTAAAACTTAAAGCTCAGAAACAATGTACTGTGAGAAAAATTACAGCATAACTCAATTGTCTGCAGTGATGCGTATTTTGTTTAGCTTTAAACTTATTTTGTTTATGGATATACTGCAATTAATTATATTATTTCATTTTGTTATTATAAATCCATTAAACAGGGTGTCCAGCAACAGGGAAAATAGGGAAAACTTGGAAAAGTCAGGGAATTTTAAATGACCTGGAAAAGTCAGGGAAAAATCAGGGAATTCGAAACAAAACCTGGAAAATCCAACAAGAACACCAGTTTGTTGTGATTTGTAATAGTCACTATATACTTGGGTGTGCTACAAAAAAATCTTTTACTTTGTTCAGTTCTAAATGTTAATTTTACATGCCATTCAATATTCTAAATTATGAAAAAGCTACTTAATTGCTTGGTTATGCTTGTTCGACCTCATACAACTAGTTTTATATCACTAAAAGTTTAAAACTTACGGAAATAATTGTCTGATTAGTACTTGTTAAATACGCCATAGACCTAAAATTATGCTGGTTTTGGGGAAATTATAATATACTGCCGTTTTGCAAGGCATTGAAAATTGTCAAAAATTAACAATAGAATAAAAGGTGTGTTTTTTTTACTTAAGGCTAATTAACAATATTTTTTTAATTCTACCTCTACTTCTATAAAGTAGTTCAAAAAGAATAATTACTGTAGGTAATAGTTTTGAATTAAATTATTATGGTTATCAATAAAAATATATTTGTGAAATATTGATATTTCTGTAATTAATTATTGTCATTGACTGTAAATAACATAATGCATGTACATGGTGGTACATAATATTACTAAATTATTACATAGACAGATGTAACTATGTCGATTTGGGGTCAGGGAAATTTTCTATGAAATCAAGGATCGGTTAGGGAAAAGTCAGCGAACTTGTTTAAGGAGGTTTACTGGACAGCCTGTTAAAGTTTCCATTGTTTTAAATGTACTATTACATTCTTTCTGCTCATTCCTTACAATTTTCCGGGTGAATTTCTCAAATAATGCAGTTTTATAAATTCTGTAAAGTGTTATAACAAAAATTTAAAATAATTATAAGTATTGTATGTGTAGATATAACTGTATAATATGGTAAGTTATACTGCTAAAAAAGTATATGTAGAAAAGTACATGAAGGATTATATTTTCCATATAATAACTTTGTTTTTCAATAGATTTTTGGTACCGAGGTTAGAGGTTTTTCAGTCATGCATTATATCTATTCAATCTTACTAGCCATCTACTATCTTGTTTAAATCATCCATGTTTGTGAAATGTATCTCTTTGAGTTGGTTATTTTTTAGCTGTGGTAACAGGTGAAAAGCAGTGCAAGGACTTCTATCAAAATTCCTCAAGAAGTCTTGAATCTCACTGGTAATGTGTTTGCTGTTTTTGTCAACTTTTCCATCCTTTTGTTTTGGATTGCACTTCTTAATTATAACATACCACAATAGTTTACACTTCAATCGTCTCATAGAACCAATGATTGAACACAATACCTCCTTAGAAGTCCAACCATTGACATGAATTTTCAGCAGTTACCTTATGTTAACTTATTTTGGTGTTTCCTTGTTCTTTCATTTCCACATCTCGCTCTTTTTTTAGTATCAGGTATCATTATAGATCTACGTCCTCAGTCCCATAATTTTTTAATAAACCATGTCTCATTGTCTTGCTGAATATTGATTAAAAAAACAAATAACACCATAAACTTTGTATACGGTGGGTAGGAGCAAGGTACACATCGAGGACTTTAGCTCTGCGCGCGGAAACAAACTACTACCCATTCAACAAACAAACACAATATGTTTTACGGGTTGCGTTCACGCGCTCGCCGCTGAAATGAAGGCGCCAAAACTTCTTCCTAGGTTCTATATAGGTTACACTTTACTCTTTGACAGCTAAACATGTATGTGAAAAAGTATTATAAATTGAAAACATTAAATGTATTGTGGTAACTGTATTTTTATAGTAGATCGGAAAGTATTTAATTTTCACAAACACAAGAAACACATTATTATTATTGCTATTATTCCTGCTTCTTTGTCTACTTCATTTAAAACGACTGTAATAATATTACTTAGTCATTTTATTTTTGTAAATAGTTAGTAAAAAGTTGAGTAACTTATAAGTACTTTCTTATGATGAATATATAATGAATGTGAATATAATATAATATGAATCTTATAATGATATATGAATGTGACTTAAAATCATTTTACTTCATTAGAGTTCTTCAATCCCACTTAACTCTTCCTCCTCCTCTGAAAGACCGTCACTGTCTGTATCAGATTAATTTCCAACTGATATAACAAAGGATTCTATAACATTGTCTATTTGGGGTTCTGCCGCTGCATAGTCTTTTTCTATCTTCTCCACGTGCTTGCACTTTCCTAACCATTCTTCTGCACCCATTCTTGATATTTTTTCCTCGCAGAGAGTTTTAGCTTGAGATATAGTAAAGGACGTATTTCTCTTGGCTACATAACCTTTTACTTCGGCACAAATTAACTCAATCGGACTGAGATCTGGGTGGTAGGGTGGGAGTCGTAAGATGTCATGACCCTCAAATTTGACAGTTTCATCCAAGGCATATCGGAAATACCTTGGTTTATGTAGCTGCGCAAGTTTGTTGTACAGTTCAGGTAAAAACATATCGTCGCTGAATGGTATTCCGTTTTTTTTTAAAGCCACGCATTCATATCCTGTTTCTTACTTTTTGAAGTAGGAGCCTTTTCAATTAGAATGTTATGGTAGGGCGCATTATCGATTACCAGTACTGAATTTGGTTCCAAATTGAGCAATACTTTGTCCTTCATCCATTTCATAAATATTTCCCCATTCACGTTGTCGTGGTAGTCTCCACTATGGTTGCTTGCTTTCCAGCAGGTAAAAGCGTTATATAGGCACGAACCCTTTCTCTCCGCCCGCATGGATAATTATCAATCTTTCACCCTTAGAAATTGGAACGTGTAACCCTTTATTTGAGCCATCTGACCAAGTTTTATTAGAAACTTGAGAAGATAGTATGTAAGACTCGTCTAAATAAATTTTTGGACGTCCTTGCTCCCTATAGCTTTTCAACGATCTCAAATATGTTATCCGTTTCTCTCGGATTTCTGGTTTTTCAATTAACAAATTTCTATTGTTTGCTGTCTTTCTCCAAGTAAACCCTAAATCCTTTAATATGCGTCTCAAACTTTTATTACGTTGTTATTTTCATTACGATTCTCAGTAAAGAGGTTGTTGCAGGTGAGTCAGTGTTTTCAGGACAGAGCGCATAACACTACCCCGCTACCCCTCCCGCCTATCAACACGCAGCCAAGGCCACGCGCACAGCTAAAGTCCGCGATCTGTATATATGACCTGAGGACCCAATTATACATGCAGAGATATAAAAAATAAATACAACATATCCTCTATTTCCCTTAACTCTCAGACTTTTTCTGTTTATCATAGGGATTAAAAAAATATAGTATAACTTAGTTTTTAGACAACCCAAGCATAATAACTCATACAGGGTGGTTTTTAATGCAGCACCCACCTATTTTTCTTCATTGTATATTAAGATGGATTTTTAAACATGCCAATCATTATAAATATACAAACACTATCTTTTGTGACATTCTAGACTTTTGGGAGGCGTTTGAGGTCCAAGATTTGGAGGTCAACTTCAAAATTCTTAATGAGAAGCTGGTCATGTGACATATTGTCTATTTTCCCTAGGTACAATCAAAACTAAAAAGGTTTGTACCGTTTTCGTGATATTCTCAGCTTTAGGATGAAGGATGCAGATTTAATAAACTCTTAAACTGTGAGGAACCCATGAACCTTATAATAATTGACACGAACACACCTATAAAAACCAGAATAGAGAACAATAACCCGCCAACTATCCGAGAAGTGGAAACAGCAATAAAGGAAATTAGTCAAGTATCAGCAGGAATGTGGAAATATGCAAATGACACAATAAAAACCTCCCTACATATATTTTGGATAAGTGAAAAACTTCCAGAATAATGAACTGAGGCTATAATCAACCCACTACACAAAAAAGGGGGCAAGAGCAACCCAGATAATTACAGAGGTATCTCTCTTCTTGATTGTACTTGCAAGATTTTCTCAAGAATCGTATACAACAGGATTAAAACATAACTAGATGAGGAGCTAGGTGAATACCAAGGTGGCTTCAGACATTGGAGAAATTGTGCAGAACAAATCATCACTTTGAAATTAGTTATGACTTACTACAGAAAACGGAATAAACCTCTTTCAATAGCCTTCATAGGTTTTAAGAAAGCGTACGACTGTATCTATAGATAATCTACACTAAAAATTCTAAGACATTTAGGACTCCACCCAAAATTAGTAAAATTGTTAGGACTCACATTAACTAACACAGAATCCAGGATCAAGTGTAGAGGTGAACTTTCCAATACGTTTCAAATAAAATCAGGTTTGAGACAGGGATATGGCTTGTAACCGTTATTGTTTTATAAAAAATCAAAATAGGACATCAAGAAATAAAAATTGTAAACAGCTTTAAATATTTAGGTGAAAATATAACATACAATCTCAACAAAAAGTCATCATGGAATAATAGAATAAATAACTGGTGAGAGCACAATATACTACAAAGAACAGATATAACAAAAAATGCCTTTCAATAGCTGCAAAATTAAGACATTACAGAACAGTTACACAAGCAATACGCAAGTGAAACAATCTTTAAAACAACTAATACCATTGTAATAGACAAACTACTCAAGGTACAGAGAATAATAATTAGAGCCTGCATTAACAAGACCTATCAAGAGAATGGATAGCTGGACACTGGAGACTAGCTTCCAACGAAACAGTTTACAAGGAGATAGAACCTGTCAAGAGTGCAATGAAAAAGAAACGAATCTCATTCTTTGGACACTTAATCAGGACACTTGAGGAGAGATTAAGCAAAAAAAATCATAGAGAAGCTGTAGTACAGTAAAAAATGTATAAGATGGATTGTAGAATTTAAGGAAGACATGAGAGAGCTGCAAACTGCAAATTACATAGGAAGATTTGAAGAATAAAACAAAAAAAGTCAAGGTTATAAATGACAAGTAGACCAGATTACTAACCAAAATAAATAGACAAAGTATAGGAAGAGTGATTCCAAATTAAGAAAGAAAGTTAGTATCTGAACGCATGAATACTGGGCTGAGAGATACTGGGCTCAGAGAAGACAAAGGAACCTAAGAAGATGACTAAAGTGGTCCAATAAAGGCCATAAAATAAAAATAATAATAATAATAAAACAGTACAAGTTAACGTCACACAACACAAATTTATTACAATATAAGCACAAAATGCACAAATATATTACAATACAAGTACAAAATGCACGAATATTATGGTGATCGATTTCGGTGAACCATAATATTAATTTTGGTTCAAAATTCAGTTAATTTTGATTCTGAAATAGTTTTTAATAATGTATTTTCAGCGAATAAAAGAAGAGAAGTAACAGCCAATAGGAATTAATCAATAATATCAAAGCAGCCGCCATTTTGACGATTCCAGCCAATGGGGTCACGTGATCATAGGCCTATAAATTGAGTTGTTAAACACCATTTTCCATTCTTTTGTGAATCCCTCTGGTCTGAGGAAGGTGAGTGTGGTTCACCGAAATCGATCACCATAATATTCGTGCATTTTGAACTTGTATTGTAATATATTTGTGCATTTTGTGCTTATATTGTAATAAATTTTTGTTCTATGATGTTTACTTGTACTGTATATGTACCAACACGTTTTATGCTAATTAAAAAACTATTTATAAATAATAATAATAATATCACAAGAAACATCCTACGTAATGTTCGTGATGAATTTTTGAACAGATTAGTCTATATTACTACCAGGGAGTAAATGGAAGATTTGAACACTTACTTTAGGTAAGGCACCTTTTTGTATCACTTTAAATAAGAATTAAAAAACATCATTAATAAATTTCAATTTTAATAACCAACACAACACCATGGGATCTACGTTTAGTAGCTTAAGTAAGTTAGTGGTTTCAATATTTACATTTTAATAAATGTTTTATTACAAAACAAAAAAGTAATCGATATGATTTATTGCACCGCTTAAAATAAGATGGTTTGTAGATGCCTAGAATTTTGATAAAAACATCGTAGTTGCCTTCTAAGTACTAAACTTACAAGTATCTCGAAAACGGTACAACTCTTTTTAGTTTTGATTGCACCATTGTATTAAGGGAAAAGAGACAATATTAAATTATATGTCGCATGACAAGCTTCTTTTCAAAACTTTCAATCTTTGTCCTGCATCTGATAATATCTGGAAAACGGCACAACCCTTTTTAGTTTTGATTTCTCCATTATATACAAGTAAAAAAGACAATGTTAAACGATTAGTCGCATGACCAGCTTCTCATTAAGAATTTTGAAGTTGACCTCCACATCTTGGACCTCAAATGCCTTCCAAAAGTTTTGAATGTCACATAAGATAGTGTTAATATATGTATAATGATTGGAATGGTTACAATCTCTTTTAATATACAATGAAGAAAACCAGGTGGGGGGGAGTGCATTAACCCTTTTAGGACGAAGCTGGCGATTCATCGCCTGCACATTCTTTGCGAAAAAAGACGATGCGAATGATATGCTGCCTGCACACGGCCGTACGAGACCGCCAGAGCGGGCAATCGCTCGCCTGCCCATAATTGCACAGGAAATCGGTAATTTTGCAAAATAGCTGCCCATATGTTGCACTATTTTTGCAAGAAACAGAATCTAGAAGAGTTTAACTTATTATTTTATATTCGTTGGCAGCCCAGAATGTTCAGAATATTCGATAAAATAAAGTTTATTCATCAGCTGTTTTCAGGACAGCTGTTCTCCTGCCGATCTCAGTTTAGGCGTCAGTCAAGTGAAGGAGTTGTTTGTTTATGTATGTGTTTTGGTTATTTTGCTTATGTTAGTTGAAAAGTTTGTTGTTTGTAAATAGTTTTGTGTTGCTTTATATCTTATTTTGTATAGTATAATAATTTAACTATCTTCATTGTGTGAAAACAAATATGGATTGGAATAGAATACACCACTAAAATGCCACTAAACATTTTAAATAGTGTAAATAATTGACTATTTCAATGACATATATTCAAGATGTAAAATACAAAACTTCACCTTTTGAAGGATCTTAGTAGGCCTAATAATTGTACAGCATGTTAGATTTAATTTTTATTTGTAATAATAGTACATATATCAAGCATGAGTATAAAGCAAAACTTTAAATTTTTACAATTTTTTTTCTTTATTTCTCAGCTAAATGTGATGAAACTGGGTACTAAGCTAAAGGACTTGAACCCATTTAACATCCAGCTAAAGGACTGTTGAAAGCATTTGAAACAGAAATAAGAGGTTTCCCATGGTTATAATATTTTTAGTTATTTTGCTATAATGTGACAAAAATGAAAATGTTGCTGCGTGTTTTTATTTTATATATCTCAAATGTAAATTATTTTCTGATTGCCCATTTATGAAACCTAAAAACAATACCAAAAACTTGGGTGATATTCCTTTTTTTAGTAATAATATATTTTTTGTTGTAAATGCTTACAAACGCCCCTAATTTGCTGCATCTTTTTCAGAAAGCTAGGGTCTCATATCACATATCTAAAAAAATCTCCAAAAAATAAATTTTTGTGCAGTCCTAAAAAGGTTAAAACCACCCTGTTTAAGTTATTATGCTTGGGTTGTCTAAAAACTAAGTTATACTATATTTTTTATACCCTATGGTAAAGAGGAAAAGTCTAAGAGTTGAGGGAAATAGAGGATATGTTGTATACATTTTTTATATCTCTGCATGTATATCATTTAATTGGGTCCTCAGGTCATATATATACCTTGCTCCTACCCACCGTATACAAAGTTTATGGTGTTATTTGTTTTTTTAAGCAATGTTCAGCAAGACAATGAGACATGGTTTATTAAAAAATTATGGGACTGAGGACGTAGATCTATAATGATACCTGATACTAAAAAAAGAGCGAGATGTGGAAATGAAAGAACAAGGAAACACCAAAATAAGTTAACATAAGGTAACTGCTGAAAATTCATGTCAATGGTTGGACTTCTAAGGGGGTATTGTGTTCAATCACTGGTTCTATGAGACGATTGAAGTGTAAACTATTGTGGTATGTTATAATTCAGAAGTGCAATCCAAAACAAGAGGATGGAAAAGTTGACAAAAACCGCAAACACATTACCAGTGAGATTCAAGACTTCTTGAGGAATTTCGATAAGATGTTTCCAGACATCTGTCTTACTCCTCTGACCTTGCACTGCTTTTCACCTGTTTCCACTGCTAAAAATAACCAGCTGGAAGAGTGTTTGTATATGTATTGGCATGGTTAAAAATCCCTTTTAATATACAATGAAGAAAAACAGGTAGGGCGGGACTGCATCAAAAACCACCCTGTATAACCTCCATGTAATATGTTGATTAGGAAATTAAAGTACATTAGCATCATGCAATTATTAATATGCTATGATATATAATTTTATTCAGAATTCCTCAATTTTAATAAAATATATAAATCAAAATATTACTTGAACAGTCTAGCAATAGTTGAGAAAGTAAGCCTTTTAGGGACCAAGTACTAGTTTACTATGATGGCTATAACTTCTGAAAAAGATCAGGTTGTTGTTTAGTGCCAGCTGCAAAAAAACGATAAAAGGACGTGAACCTGATACCCGCTTAGTAGTTTGCATCTTTTAAAATATCTACATATTTTATAACAACTCTCTAAGTCTATATTGTGTTGTATATGAGTACAATTCATCAAATACAAATAAATAAATGTGTTATACATGATGCCTTTGAATATGAGAAAATTTACTGTTTGTTGCTGTTGCCATATTTGTATAGGTTATGTTTGTTGAAAAGAGATAACGTTATTAGGAAAAGTTAAATTATTGATAGAATTTTGACAAAAGTCTGAAATCTGAACTAAAGGTTAGATTATTTAACTGCTTCCAAATCCAAAGTTTTTTCTATTATGAAAAAATTATATTATGAAATTAACCAGGGAAATAAAATATAGCAATGATGATTGATAATACTATTGCAAAGTAATCAAATTTATTTTAACTACAGTATTACCATTTGTTGGAATGTCCTTATATCGTGACACAATATACAAGACTGAAACGGGAGTGCTTACTGGACGAAATGGTTTTTGTAGGTTTAACCTGTCTAGCATTTTGTGGGATATCTTGCAAAATGAGGTGATTCAGAGAAGGTAAGATCTTTTAAACTCTCTGAGAAGTGCATCTTTGCGTTGCCCAGCACTGGAAGCCAAGGTAGAGAAGTAATTCTGAGGAAGCCACTGATAATCTACGGAGTGTCCCACGAAGGGGTTTAAACGTTTGATTTTATATTACGTGCCCATTCATGCACGTAACTTTTTTAAACTTTACACAGTTTACAAAGTAGGTTCTAAAAATATTCTGGAAAAATTTCAGCTCACTAACCTTAGTAGAAACAAAATGGCGGCATATTGAAAAACGATACTTTAAAAACATTAAAAAAGGTGTTTTTGGTTTTATAAAATATTTTTATTGTTACATTCTGGGGCAATATGACTTTTAAATAAAAAATTCATTATGTTAGTTGCGGTTCTAACGCTCATTGTTGAAGAACAGCTGTTTCATTGTAAAATTTAGCTTGAGCCATAAAAACATAACCCAACTTTCTTCGGTAGTGTTTTACTGAAAGTGGAGTCGAGAAATGGCTTTTAACGTTGAACAAAAAGTTAAGTGTTGTGCGTGGGCTATTGCTTTTGGCAACGTCTCTGAGGCAATTAGACAATTTCAGGTTGCCTACCCAGGAATTGAACCACCTAGTAATCCAACAATAACCAAGTGGAAAAATCTTTTGTTAGAAACTGGTAGTGTTGTCAAAAAGTACTCTAGGCGATCTAATGAGGAAATAGAAGAACTGGTGTGCGCATCAATGCTCCGCTCTCCAGGTAAACCGAAATCACTAAGGAAGGTTGAACTTGAAACTGGTGTTCCAAAGTCTTCTGTACATAGAATTATTAAGAAAAACAAAATTAAATTTTTCAAAAGTCACCTAGTTCATCAACTTCTTGAAGATGATCCGGACAGAAGAGTGGAATTTTGTTCTCGTATCATTGAATTCCATGAGTCAGATCCTAATTGGCATACTCAAATCATTTTCTCAGACGAGTCCACTTTCTACCGCAATGGTGTTGTAAATAGGCATAATTGTAATTATTATAATACCGTCAATCCCCACATTCTTGAGGAGACTCCAATTAAATCAAAAGGAATTACTGTTTGGGCGAGTGTCAGTTGTAACGGCGTGTTATCTTACGACATTTCAGACAATACAATGACTGGGATTAGGTGTGCACGAGTTTTAAATGAACAGGTCTTGCCCCATTTGACGGTACCAGAAATGAATCAAGCAATCTTTCAACAAGATGGTGCTCCACCTCATTTCGCAAATCCTGTCAAGCAATTACTAAATGGCAACCTTCATGGCCGTTGGATTGGTCGTGGAAGTGATTTTTTAGATTGGCCACCCCGATCACCTGATTTAACTGTTTGTGACTTCTTTTTATGGGGTTACTTGAAGGAACAAGTTTATACCCATAGCTTCAATAATGATGAGGAACTAAAACGATCAATAGAAGAGGAACTTCTCCGGATACCGCGGAGTTACTTTGTAAGAGCTTACGAATCATTTGTTACGCGCTGTTATCAGTGTGTTGCTGTGGATGGGTTACAGTTTGAATAATTTTGGACTTTAAGGTTTTCCATTAGGCTATGTTCTAGTTTTTATTTAAAAGTCATATTGCCCCAGAATGTAACAATAAAAATATTTTATAAAACCAAAAACACCTTTTTTAATGTTTTTAAAGAATCGTTTTTCAATATGCCGCCATTTTGTTTCTACTAAGGTTAGTGAGCTGAAATTTTTCCAGAATATTTTTAGAACCTACTCTATAAACTGTGTAAAGTTTAAAAAAGTTCGGTGCATGAATGGGCACGTAATATAAAATCAAACGTTTAAACCCCTTCGTGGGACACTCGGTATATCTCCCTGTTTAATTGGACATCAACTTCCCATAGCTCTCATTTTAAAGTTAAGTGATAGAGAGGACTATCTAGTCCTAAGCTCACCTTAGAAAATAAAGACGTTTTTCATTTAATTTCATAACAGTCAAGCCTTTCAGGAGCACTTAAAAGTGGATTAACCAGGAACAAAGCTGTAGTAGGCAAGACTAGTGCCCAACAGAATATAATCAACCAATCATTCAGGCGATGTAATTAAGGTGTCAGAATCTGGCAATATGAGGATTAACCAGGAACAAAGCTGTAGTAGGCAAGACTAGTGCCCAACAGAATATAATCAACCAATCATTCAGGCGATGTAATTAAGGTGTCAGAATCTGGCAATATGAGGATTAACCAGGAACAAAGCTGTAGTAGGCAAGACTAGTGCCCAACAGAATATAATCAACCAATCATTCAGGCGATGTAATTAAGGTGTCAGAATCTGGCAATATGAGGATTAACCAGGAACAAAGCTGTAGTAGGCAAGACTAGTGCCCAACAGAATATAATCAACCAATCATTCAGGCGATGTAATTAAGGTGTCAGAATCTGGCAATATGAGGATTAACCAGGAACAAAGCTGTAGTAGGCAAGACTAGTGCCCAACAGAATATAATCAACCAATCATTCAGGCGATGTAATTAAGGTGTCAGAATCTGGCAATATGAGGATTAACCAGGAACAAAGCTGTAGTAGGCAAGACTAGTGCCCAACAGAATATAATCAACCAATCATTCAGGCGATGTAATTAAGGTGTCAGAATCTGGCAATATGAGGATTAACCAGGAACAAAGCTGTAGTAGGCAAGACTAGTGCCCAACAGAATATAATCAACCAATCATTCAGGCGATGTAATTAAGGTGTCAGAATCTGGCAATATGAGGATTATAATTACTTTACCTCTTAATTTCAAAATAGTCAGTTTTATCATGTGACTCCCAAGGTCCTAACTTAGCCATACTGCCTTTTCTATAGCAGTATGGTTGGCGACTAGAAAATCAGGAGGTCATGCTGAAGTCATGGGGCCTCTGTCGAGACCATTGTTTGGGAAATGTTGTATTGTCTGGTGGAAAGTGGACATGAATGACATGTATTATTGAGGGACATAGTCAACTTTACACAAAGGACTATATCGGGGGAATCTTATAATAAAAATGGAAATTTCAAATGACAAATTTGTTTAAGTAATGTTTGGAGAAGATCAAGGACCCCTAACTTCACAACTGAAGAGTATTAGAGGACTTTCTCTCTCCTTCCACTTTCTACTTTCCCTTTGCAAAGGAGCAGCTTGGTGCTGAGGTCTCTGTCTCAGAATGCTTTAAACCAGGGGTTCCGAAACTTTATTGGTATTGTACCACCTAAACCCACTTGACTCATACGTACGGCTAAAAGAAAAACGGCATATATATATACATACACGTGAGTGTAATTTATATATAGTGATTCGTATATAGGTCATCAATTTTTAAGGAAATACATTGTCTGTAACACATAAGACGCGTCACAAAGTGGTAGCATAGCTCCACTACATTCATGCTTCTACCTTACGTAGGTCACTGTTTTAAAGTATAAGGGTACCAGTAACCAGAGTTCTGTGTACCACAGTTTGAGAACTGCTGCTCTAAAGGAAACTCAGGAGAAAATGGGGACTTCAAAAGCCCCTCCTAAGGAACTTCTAGAAGAGTCTCTAGTTTAAAAAGAATCAACTCAAGTGAACAACACAAATTATTACAACATTACCATAGTCAGACCAGAAGAATTCACAAAAGAATGACATTGGTGTCCTACTAAGGTCAGTAAACTCATGACAGTTGAAATCATCAAAATGGCCACTGTTTAAATATAATTGGTCAATTACTGTTGGTTATTGTCTTTTATTTTTTTATTTGCTGAAAATACACCATGAAAAATTATTTCAGAGTCAAAACTAACCTGTTCATTTATACAGATGTTACGATCCCATAATTTTTCTTTGATAATATAAATCAAACAGTGAAGTCGATAGCCCTACAAAATGTTCATCAACAGACTGTGACTTTTACAGGTGCACCGACCTATATCCTGTGCACTGATGTTTCCAGAGGACCTTATGGATCACATCCAGGTTCAGGTGCATGCAGGGCCATTTTAAAGGACTCGATCAAAGGAAGACCATCGTGCTATCAGAAAATAATTCAGTTTTTTCCAGGGAAACTTATAGGTGATCGAAGCTGATGACTGCATTCTTGAGCAACTCCTATGTGAAACAGGGACCTAGATAGTGTTTATTAACGAGCCTAAAGGATTAGAACCAGTTTATCTTGGTTCTTCGACAACCCTGACATCATGGGTGTATGAATTGTAAATAGTTGTAGGTTTGGGACCTTTTCTACAGACATGGTGACAGCTGCGACAGGCTACGGTCTACAGTGTGTACATATTCCTCAACTATGCTTAGGAATACAGGGAAAGTTTCCAGGGGGCACTAGCAGATAGTCTTTGGAGTGTCTCCACACATGTCATAGTGGTGAGTGACCTCAAAATGAGGGCGGTTGAATAGGATGTGCATGTCAGTAACCGAGGGATCGATTGCACAACTCAGAGGAACTGCCCTCCTTATGCCAGAAGGAGAGCTCAGCGTGCTCAAAACCAGTCGGAAGCTGCAACAAGGTCGACAGAGCTTAAAGATGGAATCAGTGTTGTGATCTGCATGAGCAAGGAATGCTGAAGGCGCTTTGTCAGGATGTGGCTTTTGAAACTTGATGAGGGAAAGTGTACAAACTGGTAATTAGAAAGCTCGATATAATGTCTGACAACAGAATTGTTTTGGCGGCTGGAGCAATAACAGCCTTTGTTGACACTTTTAAATGTCATAAAGTAAGAAGGGAAGAGGCAGGTGCCATGAGGATGAAGAAGTACAAAAAGCATGTGATGGCAGTACAGAGCATTGCTCAATGTCACCTACACTTACTGCACAGCTTTTGGTGTGACGGTTATGGTCATAGCTGGAGTGATTCCCCTCAACCTGCTTGCCATTGAGAGGCAGACCATATTTTGCCTTTAAAAGGGAAGAAACAAGCGTCGATAGCTACAAGAGCAGAAACCTTGCAAGCTTGGTAACGGAGATTGGACGAAGGCACCAACAGTTTTTGGACTTTCATCTCTTACTTGACCTGTGCTTCTGGTTATATTGTGACCAAGGGGAGATTGGCTTTTATCTGTACCAGTTCTTCTTTTTAGGCCATGGCTACTATATAAAGTGTATACTTTTGATGTGCATACTGTTCGTAAGAAGTAAGCTCATAGGATATGTATTGTAATGTAAGTAATTCTAAAAAAGACTTCTAGGATTTTTTTGTGTTATTTGTTGAAAATATAGATATGGCAATTAGATAAAATAGTGGTTAAATCAAGGTTAACGTAGGTATTCAATATGACAAATGTGTCTGAAATGTTATATGATCTTATCCTACGCTTTTATATTCAAATGTTTTTTGCTTTTTCATGTACCAGGTTGATGATGAACTAAAAAAAATAAAACCCAAGGATCCTAAGCTAATGACAGCTAGGCAGAGAGCTATGTTAGAGAGGAAAACAACAGACAAGGAGCCAAATTCTGGAGGGGAGCAGCTTCTAGCCTTGCCTACAGGTATTCATTATTATTATTCATCTCTAAGAAGCCGATCGTAGAGATATGGGCCAATATGAGGCATGAATGAGTGTGATGAGTGTAGATGAACGAGTGTAGTCATTGTTACTATCTGAGTTTGACTTAGCTCAAAAAGGACTATTTATTATTAGCCCAATAGCCAGGGCAACTATGGAACCTACAGCTTTACGTGGAATCCGAACCACGTAGTGTTGGTCTGATTTTCAGCTAACTGACAAGTTTGACACTTAGTTCTCTTCTCTACACAACACCCGAACCTTGACTACCATTCAACACGGACACTCCAGACTTCTCTAGTAGTGTCTATATTGATGGCAACCATTGAGCGGATGCCGTGTCTGTATTAATTTGCAGTTAATTAACACAATTATTTAGTAAACCCTAATGTAATAAATTACAGATTGCACAATTAGGTAAGGCATGTGGATTGGTGTTAGTAACGGTATTACTTACAAACATTACAATAATAAACATCAGTTCAAATAATAATAGATATTCAACACTTTTCAAACAACTATTTTAGTAGCTTAATGTTTTCATCATAGGACTACTCTTCATCCGTGTCCAGTTTTCACTGCTTTCTGTCCAGACTAATTGATGTATATATTCAGGGAAACTGCCTCCCAGCTTTCAGACGATTACAGATAAGAAAATTCCTCTTGGGTCTATCAATATCATATTAAAAATCTACATTTTCAAGCAATTTTCTGTTTTTTTGTCACATCAGGGAGACGTCTTGAAATCATAAATGGAAGCATAGGTTAAGTTATGCATGAAATCAAAGGGCTTTGTAGAATACAATACCGCAAACTGGACCTCAAACAGTTCATCTTAGCCAAAATGGCGGCAGTTCAAGTTTTGTTTAAAGTATTGTGTTATTTTACTGACCTGAGTTTAAATTACATGTTCTAAATGTTGTCCTCAGTGGTCTGACAGTGTGCCAATCGGTTGTAACAGCTGGAAACTGTGTTTTGGATGTATTGATGAGGAATATATCTAACTTCTTGTTCCATCCATATTCTAAGTTGGGCCAAATTTTTAGGCTTAGTTTGATAGATTATATCTCTAAGATATAAGCCGGCGTGGTGGCTCAGTGACTAAGGCTTCGGACTGCGGAGGGCAAGATCCAAGGTTCGAATCCCCACTGAGCCAATGGTCGGTACTTCACTCGTTGAATAAAGTTGACGCACAGGCCTGTAGGCCCATTTCAACTGGCGAGTGAAGTTTTAAATAAAAAATAATAAAAAAAAAAAAAGATATCCCCAAACAAAATAATCAAGTGGTGATAAGTCAGGCTATTATATTCCACATCTTTTAATCCACATTTGTGGAAATACAGTATTTAAATATTGTCCAACATAGTGTGGAGGTGCTCCAGCTTGTAGGAAAACGATCCTTTCAAATTTTTTGCCAACAATAGTTTGTAGGGCAGGACAGATGTTATTTTGGAGAAGATCTAAGTAAGATTTAAATTGCCTTCATTAAAGAATGGTCTGATAATTTTATTCCGTACAATAACCAGCCAAATATTTCTTTTCTGGGGATACTGATTGTTAGTCTCACTTATCCAATGTGGGTTGGTTGTCCCAGTATCTGTAATTATGTCTGTAATTCTACACTTACATGTAGAAAGAATGTAGCTTCATCATAAAAATCAATATTGTTTAAAACTATTTGCTTTTGGTTAATTCTTTGCATTATGATTTCACAAAATTCAAGACGTGGATCAAAATCATCTCCACTCAGTTCATGAAATAATTAACTTTGTAGGGTTTAAAACCAGCAGTTTTAAAAACTGTACAGACTGACTCATGAGACATTCTATGGGTTTCTGCCATAGATCTAAGTGATCCATGGGAGTTCTCAAAAATGTTTGAAGAACGTCTAATGCGGTATTGCCATTTGTCTCTGTATTTCGTCATCTACTTCTAGAACGGTCCTTCACGCTTACGGTCTTTAAAAAACGTAAAACTGTTTTTCCTACTGTGGACTTCGAGATTGGACTTCTGTCAGGGAAAGTATTGTTAAATAAATGGGCAATCTCTTGATAAGATCTTACGTTCTCTTCCCAACAAAGCATCATTAGAAGAGTTTCTTGCTCACTTAGCGACATTCTGAACAGAAATTGCCTAGTAATAAGACTTGTAGGAAGGAAACGAAGCCAGTCACACAACCACATCAGAAGGCTAACAACTAATATCATCAGTAGAACAGATAAGAGCTGTTGGGGTTGAAGTCCATTTCAGTGGAAATCCCAAAACCACTTCTGCAGTTGTTGAACACTATTGATTTTGTATTGATAGTAGAGTTTATTGTTTTATGGTAGAGTTTCTTTGTTTTAATAAATATCTAAAGGGATTCTGGAGGCATCAATACACTGTTATCTTATGTAGGTACATTAAACCTAAAATACTCAAATTCATTTAAATCAAATTTTAGAAAAGCCTAAACTGCTGCCATTTTGGATAGGATGAACCATTTGATGTCTAGTTTGCGGCATTGTAATATACAAACAAAGCCCTTTAATTTAATGTACAACGTGCTATGTTTCCATTTAAGTTTTTCAAGACTTCCTCGGAGAGACGTTCCCATGATATTATAAAAAAAAAACAGAAAATTGCTTGGAAATGTAGATTTTTTTGTATAATATTTACAGACTCAAGAGGTATTTTCTTATCTGTAATAGTTTGAAAGCTGGGAGGCCGTTTCCAGACTTAACTGACTTGAGTCTGTGTGTGTGTGTTCGTTTGTGCGTGTGTGTGTGTGTGTGTGTGTGTGTGCGTGTGTGCGTGCATGTGTGTGCGCGTGCTTGTGTGTACTCATGGTTCGTTGTTAGATATCATTTACTAATTTTAAAAATCTGTGATGTATATATACTTGGATCAGATCCAAAATCATGCTGTAATGAATAAAAATTAAAATCTGCAATTATGTGATCCATTGTTTGGATAGACTCCCTGTAATGACATGAGACTGATCTAGTGTCAATTCCAATTTGTATTTCTAGTATTTACATCTGCCCACGCCAGTTCAGAACCAATTCAATAGTGTCTATTTCCTACAAAGGAGGCTCATCCAACCTACAGTTATTGACAGATAATTAATAAGGAACTTATTTCATCAATCAAAGCTGTTCCACGCTATGGCCCAGCTAGTATTGGTTGAGGAATCTGATTAACTGGAAAGCAGTACGTAGAGGTGGGTTTTGATATTTTAACGACCGTTCTGACATGGGAGATGCTGTGTAATGGGTGAGTATTCAAGATGTTATTGAATTAGGCCTCTTACTAGCTTAGTGGTTAGCACTTTTGTCTTCATATGCAGAGAGTCATGGGTTCAAATTCCGAAAGGTCTACTACAAATTGGCTTGATTGGTTTGGACCGTTGTCCCATATTCTGCTCTGTTTAATGTCTGTCTTTGTATGTTTTTTTACAAGAAAATTAATAACTCGAGAACAGTTTGACAGACTGGCTTAAAATTTTACTCATTTCTTTACATCACACTATTAAATAGCAAACAAATAGCAATTAAGTTATCCTTAGCCATTTGAAAATGGTGGTCATTTAAAATGTTTTGTAAGGTACGCTTTTAGTTAAGTTCGGTATCGAATAAATAGTTTGCGTACTTGCCAGCTAGGATAGTTGTAGTGGGCTGGGTATAGTTCCAGGGATCGGAGTTATGGAATGGAATCGAGGCGAACGGTTCAGTACATCTAATCTCAAAAGATCATTCACGTGGCACAAGACCACAATTCATCATTGCCTCAAGGTAGGCTGGAACAGTATGTTCAGGATATAGGATGCTGGAAGTGCAGATATTCTGTCCTTATGTCCTAAAACCACAAGTCCCGCCTTTCATGGTAGTCCAAAGCCAAAAGGGGACCTACGTAACCTACCTACGCTTGGGCTTAGTTCCGCCTTTCATGGCAGTCCAAAGCGAATAGGGGACCTGCGGAACCTACCTACGATTGGGCTGAGTCCTGCCTTTCACGGCAGTCCAAAACCAAAAAGGGGGCCTACGAAATATGAACTCGAAAGATACTCAGGCTACTTGCCTAGCAAATAAAATAATCCAAATAAAAATAAAACTTCTACTTGCAGAATGAAACAAAACAAAATTTCTACTAATGATTGTTGGGTTAGGACTGCTTTTCTTAGCAGTAACTACTTAACACCAATTAACTTGTCTCTGATAACTTAAACGTCTCCTCTCACATGCAAGGATTAAAACAAACTACAGTACTATATATACACTTATGAATGGCATAAATAAACCAATGCACAAAGCAAGCAGAGGTGGTAAGCTCTAATATGTGGAGACAGGTCCACTTACCTATAACTGACTTCACCTATAACACTTCAGTCGACTGCCTCTGATGGTTGCGATCAGCAGTTTTGTTAGACCCAGCCTGGCACCTCCAAGCGGTGCATAAATGTAGTAGGCGACAGATGGAGGAATTTCAAATGCTATAATTCTCTGTCTGCTTGAACTACTCTTTGTTTAACTTAAATTATCCTTTAAAAAATACTCTTCATGGAGCACCCTTACAGTTTAACTCCAAATATCTTTTAAACTAAAATCAATAAAAAATGTTATACTGGCTCCATTTTAAAATTACTAAAGACAACTCAATGGTTAATTTTTTGCTGTTTATTAATGCTAATGTAAAGAAGTGTGCAAAGTTTAAAGTCTTTCAAACCTTTCTTGAGTTATTAGCCATTTAAAAATGGAGGCAGTTTTACATTTTTTATTGATTTTTAGTTTATAAAATATTCGGAGTTAAAAATTTTAAATGGACAGCATTTTAAAATGGCTAATGATAACTTAATGACTATTTGTTTGCTATTTTTTAGTAGTGTGATATTAAGAAATGAGTAAAATTTCTAGACAGTCTGTCAAACTGTTCTCTACTTATTAATTTTCTTTTAAAAAAATACAAAAACAAAACTCTAACCTTCATGTTTTGTTCTTAATTTGGCGTTGAATCTGAAAATTAACAGCCAGGACACCTTTTTTGTGACACCCTGTATATTGCAACCCACCCTTGTACAATCAAAACATTACAAGGCCCATCGAGGGTGGGTGCGAACACACTAAACTCAGGAGGACACAGAACAAAACACAAGTTGAACGGCAAAAATATTGTTTATTATGTAAAAATTGACAAAAATATTAAATTTAAAAGCATTAAAAAAAATATTAAGTGACAACCAAACATTTTTAACATTTAAAGACAAAACGGGCTGTTGACCGTTTGTGAAAAGTTAGTTGCAATCTTTATAAAAAATTACAGAAATATTTATATGTATATATGGCCTCGGAGCAATAGAAACAAATAAAAAAAAGAAGAAGACAAGACAAGATTGACAAATATCAACAATTAGTAGAAAAATCAAGTTTCAATCTAAATGTATATAAACAATGATTAAGCCTAATAAAACATTAAAAAATATATAGCTCTGAAAAATATAACAATAATAAATAAATAAGAAAAACAACAACAAATAAACAAGAAAAAAATACTTAACCAAAACTACAAATAAATTAATACATAACTACAAATAATATAAAGACAACATTTAAATATACATAGGCATAATTTTTTTGCCTAATCTGCATATAATGTCGGCAGAGATTTTGCATAGTCTGGCGAACATGGAGTTCACTGCTCAATATCATCTGTAGCGGTAAAGGTTTCTTAGCATTGGCCTTCCTTCCCACGCGAAAGGTCCTTATTCCATCTGGATTAAAACTAGGCTGGATTAAAGAAGAGAGGACACGGTCGTTAGGTCATATTTTCTTTTGCCATCTAAGTTGGGATCTATGGATCTAAAAGAACATCAGTAGGCCCAGGGCGATGAAATTATGGATCTGCAAGAGGGTATGATTCAACTAATTTCAGTAAGTCAGGGCTGAGCGTGGATTTAGGTAAATCTGTTGTAATACAATCAAGAACTGGCAATAGATAATTTTGAGTAATAGTATGACCACTCGTATTTAATAAGTTTAGATAGACAAGACCTCTTGAGGAATTGAGTGACTGTGAGATACCACTAATGGAAATGGTAGACTTGAATCTTTAGCTCCCATAAGTTGAGCTGCACGTTCAGATATAAAATCACCTTATCTTCCAGGATTTTAAAGCAAGAAAAATATGAGTATTTCCATTAGAAGAGACAAGTTTCACCGAAGCGTAGCGAGTAAAATAGTTGACCTTTGTTGTCATGAATAATGAGTAGAAACGCCTGCAAACGTAGTGTTATCAGTACATGCCTGCATTGCAGTTGGAATTACATCCCTTTAATGGCGCAACACTTGGCCTTTCCTCGTGTAATAAAGTGTGAATTTTTCTACTACATTTTACACAAGTACCTTTTGAAACACATTTATTTATTTCATGGTTTCCTAGGCAAGAGAAGCATCTGTGGTTTTGTTTTACCATTTGATAGCGGTCCTGAGGAGTTTTGGATTTAACCATTGAACAAGAGTAAATCTTGTGTCCCTTTTTTTTTGTACATGCAAAGCATAGAAACTCTGTGGGATTGGTAAGCTGTGTCAAGACAAATGAGACGAGAGGAAGGAGACTTAGATTTTCCATGTTTGACAGCCAAATTAAGCGACTGTGAGATGGGTCTTCCAAATTTATTACTGGTATCAGACTTTACTGATCCAAATTACTGCTATCCAAATTTATTACTGATATGCATCTTCTGAGTGAGCACAATAGTCAGAGAGAAAAGTTATTATTTCTAAGACTAAGGGAATCGACTGTGAAACAGTTCTTGAGGACTCCTTATTAGAATATACCTTATTAGAATATAAGTACAAAATCAGCATATTATAATGAATTATTTTGGTACTATACAATGTTTACTAATATTTAATAACCTAATTAAATAATTATTTATTAAATAATCTAAACTGGCTTTCATTTACTACTATAATAATACCTTTTTGTAGGGTATAGAGAAAAAGTAATGACTCCTGAAATGGTTCTTAAAGCTGCTTTGAAATCTCAGAAGCGTAAACAGCAAGCTGATGAAAAAAGAGAGAAAGATAAGGTAAGAGAAGTGTAGTTGAGTAGATATCAAATGATCTTACTTTGACCGCATATATGTACCCACCCATACACATATGGTGGTACTGATCCACCTGTATGAGTGGTGTGTATATATGCTGGTATTTGCACACCCACCCATACACATATTGTGGTACTGATCCACCTGTATGGGTGGTGTGTATATATGCTGGTATTTGCACACCCACCCATACACATATGGTGGTACTGATCCACCTGTATGGGTGGTGTGTATATATGCTGGTATTTGCACACCCACCCATCACATATGGTGGTACTGATCCACTTGTATGGGTGGTGTGTATATATGCTGGTATTTGCACACCCACCCATACACATATGGTGGTACTGATCCACCTGTATGGGTGGTGTGTATATATGCTGGTATTTGCACACCCACCCATCTATACACGTACGGTGGTATTGGTACTAAACCAATATTAAATGTGTATGGTTGGGTGGAATAGTCATTACCACTGCACATGTAAATATGATTAGGTGTAAGAGAGGACTTTTTAGTCATTACCTCGGTTAGGTTAAAGGGCACTAGGCCAGGAATTAGTATATTGGAGAGACAGGACATGAGCAAACTTACCTTAGAAGACAAGTTCACTAACATCAGAGAAGTAGTAACATACACAAAAGAATCATATAATCACACGAATTTTCAGTACCACTCGCACTTTCTTCAAGTGAGTAGAGAGAGAGACTCCAATATACTAGTCCTAACCTTGACAACTGTGTGTACAATAAAGTCATTTTCATTTCACATGTATGTGTGGGTGGGATCTTCATGAGATCGGGAGGGAGCAGTACTGCTGTACTGTGGGTAGGGATCTAAATAAAGTGATCAGACAGTGAATAAGTAAGTAATTACTACACTGTATGTATGTGGGTGGGCAATGTGCATGGCCCACACACACAGTGATGATGACACCCGCCCTCCCATATTCGTGCAATGGCGATGACCCACCTGCCCACCCATATGGGTACAGTGGTCATGGCCCACCCACCCATCCATACACGTACAATGGTGATGACCCACCTGCTCGCCCATACATGTACAGTGCTGATGGCTCACTGCCCCTCTATACACATACAGTGGTGATGGCCCACTCATCCGTCCATACACATACAATGGTGATGACCCACCCCCTGTACCATACATATACAGTAATGGCCCACTCACTCACACATACAGTAGTGATGGCCCTTCTTGCCCTCCTATACACATATAGGAGGGCAAGAATGTGTAATTAACAACCTGCTCTATTAAATTGTGTCATTGCTATCAACTGCTAATAGGTATGCCTTAACAAAAAAAGTATTTTATTGCAAAAATAATGTTTATCTCTTATAACAATTATAAAGACTGTCTATTTATAAATAACGTGTCATGATTTATTATTTGCATCCTTCTTTGTGTTTTTGCTGTTGCCTATATCATCTATTAAACTCCACTTAGGCCACCCGAACTTTGATGGATTTTGGTCATTAGGGTCGTTATTTATACTGTTACTATAGTCAACTTTCCAAGCCATCACAGAAGTTGATTTATTCACTAGAAGTTTACTTTTAAAAATGTTACTTTATATTCCAACTGATATAAAGCATGTTCTGCTGATGCTTTTTCATTTATTGTATTGAGAGGTAAGTAAAAGAAATGTTTTATCAACATCTCAGCCCTTTTATGTGTGTTTTTTTTATCTTTTTACAACTTTCACTCAAACATTTTCTAATAGCTCTTAAGAACCCCATTTATGAAGTCTGTACCCTCCTCCACTCTTGTTCTCTTATTTTCCATGTTTCAGCTTTGTACATGATAACTCTTTTATAGTTTGTTTTGCACTTAGTTACTTTTGCTCTTCAGGGTACATTTCTATCCCATAACCAGTGTTTAACACTCCTGGAGAATCTTATCCTATTTCCAATCTAGCATTGGTCACCTGTTCCATTTTACCATTGATCAATAAAATTGTTTCTCGATGCTTATTTTTATCTATTTTCATGAATCGAAAACTGAACATTTTCCTAAATGGGTAAAACTCCATCATAATGATCATCCACAGTACCTGGGAGTAACGTTAGATCGATGCTGACCTTTATAAAAGCCATCTTAAAAAAATGGCAGCTAAAATTAAAATCAGGGTAAATTTAGTATATCATATTGCCAGAACAACCTGGGTCTACGTAAACTATCGGGCCAGCATGCTATTGGCGTGATGTCACAGGGAGAGGCGGTCGGCAGTTGCAGCGTTCCGTTAGTAGCTTTCACAGCGTTTCATATTTAATGTTTGCCTGTAGGCATAAAACGATAAACTGTAGGCATAAATGTACGTCGTTACTACATCAGGTTTTATTATTAATTTTAGTATTGACTTGTATTTATTATGGGTGTGTATTCATATGAGTTTAAGGAAATAAACAAACAACATCTTTGTAATTGGATGCTATCATGAAAGTTTGCACTGTTTGAGTGACACTTGTTTGATATTTTCCTTCTTTTATTGTCATTCCTTCAATTTTTTACCCTTGTAAGTTACGTTGGATCGTACATAGACCTTATCAACTAAAATATTTACAAACAGTTCAATATTTTCTAATGGAGCTCTCTTTGTCTTGTGGTAAGCACATTTTTGTTTATTTATTACTGATGTCCCAGCGCCTAATTTTACTTTGAAACTATCTAAATACCTGTGGTGAGGCAGAATTAATAGTTGACTGTTGCGTAAAGCTATATAACCTGCTGAGAAAGTAAAACAAAATGGACTTGCACATATTAACAAACTTTGTTGAATATCAGGATGATTTTGCTACAATGAGACCAAGCTGTTCCTTGATGATTCGAGTTTTAATTTATTATTGTCATTAATATTTTCTGAACATTTACATTTTTAATATTTCTTGGAACAGCTTTATAAGAGATGAGAAAATGTATTTTGTTGCTCTTGAAAGAACAGTTTATTTGACACATCCATAATCAATATTAACTTGGACCACAAGTTATGTTAAGCCCTTAGTTGAGCCAACCATTCTAAAAACATGTTCACTTATAGTTTTTATATAGACTTTATAGACTTTAGTTTGCATCAGATTATTTACAAGTACAGCAATTAAAACTGTAGGCTTCCTTAGGAAAGTTTAACTTACAAAATGTTACTTTGTTCTCATTATTTTAAATCAAATATCCTAATTCCTTCATGTAGTGTTTCATGACATTCAATCTAAATTCAGCAAAGTTTAGTATATTATCTTTCCTAGCATTTTCTAAATCTTTCTGTTTCTTTTTATTCTATCAATTTTTTTCCTTTTTTTGGGTGTCTTCTTTTTTTTCAAGGTTTTAGTTAAATATGAAGGTAGAACTTTACAAATGGTGGGATATGCACCATTTTTTTTAACCCTCCTAGTGTTTATTGTCGGCTAGCCGACCTATTATTATCGTGTCGAAATGTTAAAGGTCGGTTTACCGACAATTGAACAGGCCTTTGCTATAAACGCCGTTACTATGTGACCGTTAATTCAACAATTATTATTTTAGTATCTATTGAAAGCTCAGATGTTGTATGACGTCACTGACCAATCAGATTTCAGTTCGGTTGTCAGCTGGGACGCCTGAGTGAGTTCCCAAAATATGCTGGTGGCCGTGACAATGATAGTTGCCGGCTAGCCATCTTGGATTTCGGCGCTCATTGTTAGTGTTGTTATTTACTTTTATTGTGCGATATTCACGTAATTATGGGGGATCCTATGCGATCGAGTGATATTAGGGAAGTATTACAGGAAAGTAGTGACGATTGTGAGAGTGATATTGATCAAGATGAAGTGTTGTTGGATTATTCTTCTGGCAGTGGTGAGGAATACCAGCCTGACGACAATGACTTGGACTCTTCAGACAACGATGAGGATGTAAATAGTAGAGTAGTAAGTAATGTAAATAGGCCTAACAATTCCCCACAAAATGTAAATTATACTGTTCAACCTATAAATCCTTGGGTTAGAGTGTATCCACCTGAGCCACAACAAGATATACCATCTAAGTTCAAGGTTAGGAATCCTGGCATCCGTAATTGTCCCCCAAGAAAAAGCAAACCAATAGATTATCTAATGCTATTTTTCACATTAGGTTTCTGGAATCATATTACAAGGGAAACAAATAAATATGCTGAGGAAATCATGGCAAAAAAACGAAATTCAGGAACCTTGAAAACATTTTCAAGAATAAAAAAATGGGAAAATGTTTCTGTATCAGAACTAAAAAAGTTTTTTAGTATTATTATCAATATGGGACTTTCTGGGCTTAGTAAACCAATGAAATCTTTTTGGGACACAAGAACCTCACAGATCAATCCATTTTATTCCAAAACTATGACAGTAAACAGATTTTTAGCTATCCTATCTTGCTTTCATATGACCTCAACACAAAACATTCCCAAAGGACAACCAGGTCATGACCCGTGGCACAAAATAAGATTTATTTTTACACATCTCAATGATAATTTCAAAAAGTATTTTGTTCCTTTTCAAAACATTTGTATCGACGAATCATTGATTGGAATGAAAAACAGATGCCCATACATACAATATCTACCTAACAAAAAACACAAACAATTTGGAATCAAAAAGTTTGAGCTGTGTGACAGTTCTACCAATTATGTGTACCATATCGAATTCTACAGTGGGAAAGGCTTTCTAAATACAAATGACAACACTCCATTTACAGAAAAGGTTATTTTTGATTTACTTACTAAAAGCAATATGTTGGACAAATGGTATCATTTGTATACCGACAATTTTTATACCAAGATCCCTCTGGCGAAAAATCTGTTTGATCGGAATACATTTATTAGTGGAACAGTGAATAAGATGAGTAAGTTTTTACCAAATGGTATAAAAAATATAAAACTAAACCCTAGAGAAAGTATGTACTACAGACAAGGTGATTTGTTATTGGTAGCCTACAAACAAACAGTGACTAGAAAACCAGTCTTAGTTCTATCGACAGCTTGTCATGCAGAAGATACCATAGCTAGAAGCAAAAAAACTAACTTGGAGGGTCTCAAACCTGTTGTTATTCAACAGTACAACAATTATATGGGAGGAGTAGATGTTAGTGATAAAACTATGTATCACAACTCTTGTAATAGAATGACTAGGAAGTTCTGGAAAAAAATGTTTTTCAACCTAGTCGACATTGCAGTATTCAATTCCTATATTATTTATAAAGATAATACAGATAGGCCTATGGCTAGAAGGGACTTTATAATTGACATTGTAGAGTCTCTTGTGGAAACTGAGGAAGTCCAGCCAGCTCATGACACCAATTTACACAAATTGGAAAAATTACCTGGAAAAACCGAAAGAAAATGCATAATATGTTCACGGCCTAATAAACGTGACAGAACAACTTTTTACTGTCCAGGTTGCAATGTAGGTGTCCACAAGCATTGTTTTCACAAACTGGATCACTATTGGAGGCCCACTAGGGCTGGAAGAAAGAGAAAAGCTTCTGAAAGTGACTCAGACTAAACTTAGAGGATTTCCGAGTGTTGTATATAGCTGTATATATTTATTCTATAAATTTAAAATTAAAAATAAATTCTACAAACTATATATTTTTTAAATCTAGACAATATGTGAAACAAAATGGCTATTTTGGATTTCTTTTTTGATGTGTGTAAGTGTGCTCTGCAAGGTTGCAAACTTTGAAAAAAAAAGAAAAAAAAACATTTTTTTCAACTTTGAAGAAAAAAAAATTGAAATAAACAGGTATGTGAATATTCTTTTACGTATTATTATTGGATAGTTTATTACAAATAAAATAGTGTAAATTTTATATTTGTAGTGTATCAAATAATCATTTTATGTACATTTAAGAAAATGTATGCGAAATGGGTCAAAATGGCTGAACATTGAAGGTTAAAACAGTGAACACAAGGAGGGTTAAAATTTAGATGTGGCTCTGTTTCAAGCAGACTTGTATTTTTTAATTTCCTCTATACTCCTTATTTTTTTATAAAAATTAACTGAAAATATATGAAATTTGTTCTTCATTAGATGCTCTTTACAGTGGAATAGTTAAAAAAATATTCAGGCACTTTTATTTTATTCAAAATTACAAAAATTAAAACAAAATTGATTTATTTTAATGAATAAAAAATACTGTTGTATGTATTTTCTTGTCATGGGGCTATTCTCTGTTTATTTTGTTACAATACAAAACAAAAAGTATGAATTTATGACAACAAATAACGAATCTGAGCATTTTACCAAAACTCTACATTTTTGCCCAAAACTGCTTAGCAATTTTGGGTATATCCATAGGCCAGGCGGAAATGCACTAAAAGAGTTAATTATTTAAACTACACACAAAAGAGAACAAGAAAGATCAATAAACAATATTTTTAACCAATCTGTGACAAAAGCAAAATGTTTCGAACACTTACTCGAACGTTTCTAGCAACCATGCATTACTTGACAAGTCAGAAGCCAGAATGGCGAGCCAGCCGCAGACGACAAGGAACACAGAAACAAAATCTTGGAACACAGAAAACAAAAACACAGAAGTAAATCAACTCAGGGAGGAAGTATGGGCTATCCAAGAAAGACAACTTGTAATTTGTGCTAACGGCACACATTTTAGCTGTTGTTGTTGTATTGCCATAGGGCCTAATACTTTAATCATGTCTGTTGATATTTCATCAGATCGGACTATTTTCACTTCTTAATTTTTTTTCAGAGCCTCTGTTTCCTTCCAACACACATAGATCTTGTCAGTAATTGTATTTTTCTACAAACATTAATTTATTATCAAACGATAAACATAAATTATGTTGATAATTGTCATTAATTGTATTTTTTCTACAAACATTAATTTATTTTCAAGCCATAAACATAAATTATGTTGATAACTAATCATTCTCATTGAGTTCTTTATGTTACTATTGCAGAAAAAGACGATGGAGAGATTACTGCGCAAACAAGAAAGCAAGTCTGGAAAGACAGGTAGCAAAGGTCGAACAGTAAAGCGGCAAGTGCCTTCTGTTACTCTGTGTTACTCAGTGCAAGGAATAACTATTAACCTACCTCCAGAGGCGACATTCCCTCTCCTACCTGTTATGTGAGTACATTCCATAATCAAACATAAATAACATTTGTTTGGCTATATTGATATTTTTAATAAATACCAATAACTTTTCAGTACAATTTCAATATTTGAATACAAACCTTCCTCTGGCCAGTAGAACTCTCAAGTGACTGAAACAGCCCTGAGTCCCAAACATGCAACACTCGAGATATGGGGCTAAACTAGCTGATTATGAGTTTAGTCACGAAGTCATGCTGCTTCTCAGCATCTTTAGAAACGTACCATAGTTTTTGAAAACATCTAGATTGTTAAGTCTATTGCAATGCTAGCACATCTGACCACATCACAATGGTAGTACAGTAGTCTCATTTTTCCAACGTAAAAGAGCATCATACAAATTTCTGGAAGAAAACATTGAAATTCATTACACATCACAGTTACTTGTTGCTTTTGCTAATGAAAACCTTGTTTTCGAAAGGCCTCAAGCATAATTTATAAATGTTTATTGGATTATGTAAGTTTTATTCCTACAAATTATATAATTTAATGTAAATTTATTTCATAGGAATTTCTTTAGTAACAATGGTACATTTTTCAGATCCCAGGAGCCTCCAGCTGTGAAGACTTGTGGTGTGGAAGGATGCTTCAACCTGAAGAAGTACTCCTGCTCCCAAACTGGAGTTCCTCTCTGCAGTTTGGCCTGTTACCGTAAAAGTTTTATAGGATAACATTTTTTTTCAAAGACCTTCTTGTAAAAGTTCACTGTAAGTTTCTTCATTTGTAAATAAACCTGAATATTTTATTTAATCCTTTGGACTCCAGCCACAAATATCAAGATACTGTAAATTTTCTTCTAGTTCAGTCTCGCTAAAAACTAATGAGAAACCTCAAAGCCCTTTCTCTTATTTTGCAAGGTTGGGTTTAAAAATTTCATATAATCATTAGTATTAGATTTAATACAGTAATATACAAATTGTGTGGAGTAAGTTTGTCTACAATTAAAAAAAATACTCTTATAGTAGTTTTGTTACCTGCATTCAAATAATCAAATTTGTTGATATGGCAACTAGTTTCAACTGCTAACAGGTGAAGTCATAAACAGGTCATACAAGGATGATTCACTTCACTTCATTTGAAGATTGTTAGGGATTAAAACACAAATGACAACATTACAATAAATAAACTTAGTCTAGACCTAGACCTTACTTCTACCCGGTGCTTGTCGTTTTTGTTCTCTGTGATATCACCAGTGTGTTTTTATGTTTATTTATTTTAATGTTAAGTGTAATTTATGTTTCAATCCCTGACGATCTTCAAATGAAGTGAAGTGAATCATCCTTATATGACCTGATGATGACTGCAGCTGTTAGCAGTTGAAACTAATTGCCATATCTACAAATTGGATTAATTGAATGCAGATAACAAAACTACTATAGTATAATTCATGGTAATCCGGAGGCTATTCTACCAAAAATGAAAAATAATGCAATTGAGGAGCAATAGTTGCATTAACATTTATTTATTAAATAATAATTACGGTTGTTATAAATATTTTAATTTGACATTTTTCAGAAAGAAAATCAAGAAAATTTTACCAAGTTTTCAAGTATCATTTTTAAGACACAAGAAAAAAATTCTCTAGACTGTGTAAAATAATTGTGAAAAAAATATTTTACATGCTGACAGAAAACCTTAAAAAATGCAAATCTAAGCTTGCAAATAAAGAGAAAAACAACTTGCTAACCAATGAGTTGTCTTGTTTATCCCAAAGTCTTCTTCAGTAAAAATAAAAACTGTTTATAGACTACAATTTAATAAAAGTCTACATATTGTATACTTTTTATACAGCCTAGAACAAAGATGTTTGAATCATCCAATATTTACAAAGTATAACAAACTATTCATTAAAACAATTAAAACTATGATTATATCCAAAACATTAAACTAAAAGGAAACAGCATTTATACATCACTAATAACAAAATACTGTGTCTACAACAGTATAATTTGTTGTGATGTTATTGTTGTCTGGATATATTGATTAACCCATTCACCTACCTTCACTTTAAGAGTGAAGTTGGACTAGAAATTCCAGCAAAAAGTAGCCAATTGAGTTTACTTAAACAAGTGTAACATCTACAAATATAGACTAATCAACATAATTTTTTCACCATTTTGTTCCTAATAAAGTGGGCTTTATATACAACTTAAATTACATGGCCTTAGGTAGGCATAACTTATTATTTTTGCATTTACAAAAAAAAAAATGTATTTTTTTTTTAAAGCAAACCTGTTAAAATATTATAAAACTTAATTTTTCGCCATGGAAACCCCATAATAATTTAGAGAAACAATATTTTTACATGGAAAATTGATTAGAAAATCTGTATAAAGTAAAAATAAATTTTGTACAACAAAAAATTAGTAATGTCTGCAAAATTGGAAATTTTTGCACAAAATTACATGTGAAAGTAGTACTGTAAACAATGATAATGTCTCAATTACCTTTCTAATATAAACTTACTTATGATCACTTTCATCTCCAAACAATATAAAGAAATAAGAAATAAATAAATGTAAATAAAGAGTAAATTGTAAATGTTAGTACCGTGCTCGAGATTCATTTTGAACACTAAACAATCCTAATACTTTATTTCTATGGCAACTAAATGATAATATTTACTTTCACAATAATTTACTAATAACACACACTGTTTGTTTACAAACAAACAACACAACAACATTCAGTTCTGTGTATCTGTTCGCGCCATTCACATGATGGTTGGCTGACGCGACATAGCAGCTGACTGACTACGCATATGCCACCTAAATACACTTGCTGTAAGACCTTTGAAACGATACTTTTCTGCGTAATATACGCTGAAGCCCTTGTAAAAACTATCGATAATACATATATACAACAAGTTATTTTAATTTAATAAACATTGTCTAACTACGAGTATACTCGTAGTTGTATTAATGGGTCTCTGATAATCACTACGAGTATATTCGTAGTTGTAGGTGAATGGGTTAAAGGACTGCCTGAAACTGGAAGAGGACGCTAATGCAGCCAGGTGGCTGACTCTTGGACATTTCATCGTCACTGATAAGAGATCAGGAAAGGTTGTGGTGAAACAAAAAACAAGCACTAGTTAAATACAACTGCTTGGTTTTACAGACCTTGCCTATATAATTTTTTAAGGTGCTTCAGTAGGTGAAGTAGGACCTAGCCCACTTCACACTGTCGGTCTTCATCTGTTTACTGTTTATAATGGTATCAACATACGAAAGAAAACTGTTATTAACAACTATACATAACTTTAATTAATTATCATATTAAGTGGCATTCATATTAATTTGACAAAGTGGCACACCTTTCAACTTTGTCAAAAGTTTATGAACACGCTTTAGTAAACAGACTCGTGAATTTCTTGCTAAATCTCAACCTGTTATGCAAGGAAGTAGGGTGATTTGCCTTCGGTTTTCACTTTCGAAGGCAGCTATGTTAATCGCCATAAGGAAAAAACCGTCGGTTGTCTGCAGATCAGAACGCTGCCTTCGAAGTGGCACTTTGAAGGCAGCCATGTTAATCGCCATAAGGAAAAAACGTCGGCAGGTCTGCCGCCTTTATTGAGTAGACTCGGCCCGCCGATCATTCACTGTAGTTTGTGCCGTGATATTCGGTGCAATGCCAGTCGGCCCGTTAACCGGCTGCCTTTGGTTTTCACTTTCGAAGGCAACATGTTAAACGGCCATAAGGAAAAAACTCTTGGCCGCTCGACTTCGAAGCACGCTATTCTCCCAAACAAGGAAAAGACGTCGGCAGCTCTGCCTCCTTTACGAAGCGATTAAGGATATGCTAAACATACAGTATACGGGCTGACTGGTAGCCGTGGACGAGCAGGCGACGTCGAGGCGTCCTGGTGCTGAGGCGTACATGTGCAGGTGGTGATGGTTGGTCCGAAGCGCAATATATTCGTCCCCTGCTGCTGCTGCTGCTGTAGGAATCATGTTATGGAATAAAGAAAGAAAAAGATGAATAAAGTAGTATACATTTATTTTGAAAAGCTACAGGAGCTGTGATCAGTTTTTGTACATTTTGCAATATGCGACAATTTATGTTCGATGACCGCTGATAGGAGTGACGTCAGTTTCACAATACGAGCTTCAAACCTGATTCGGTCGGCAGCAATCCATGAAGGAGTTCTGTCCTCTTCTTCGTATATAATATGTACTGCGGTGACTAGAGGATTGGAGAATGTCAAGCATTGCATAATTTGACAAGTTCAATATCGCAGACTTGTTTGGGCTGCTTCAAAAAGGTTTCCTCCGCTTCCTTTTCCGACTTTAGCCGCCTGTACTGAATGTACTTACAGAACGGTGAGTTGAACTCATGATCATGAGCTATGTCATCATAAGGTTCCCACCTAAATAAAATGACTCCACAATAAACACACTTCGTGCTGTCTACAGTGTCGGCAATCCTTACAAACCCATGTTCGGCCAACTGTCGAGGAGTGGGCGTCGTATGTTTCCAATCAGTGAATGTCCTTTCACGCACCGACACCTCAGTCATGTCGATCTTGGACAAGTTTTCCATACACCAAGACGCCATCTTGCTAACATTAGTCTGTGTGCAGTTAAATCCAGAAGCGTAGACGCTATGCCAAAGACACGGAGGGTCTTCTTCCTCACTGCTCTCAGTCGGGATTAGTTTCTCTGGCAAACGTGGACATCCCAATTCCTCCAAACTGAACACAACACGCCGGTTGTCAAACAGTCGCCCCAGTACCTTTGACTTTTCCAGAGTCGACGTGTAGAGTAGTTCTATGTCAGCACAAGTGCTTTGCAGCGCTTCACCCAGCATCTTGTAGTCAGTGAATCCAGCATCAAAATCCAGCCCGTGATAGTGTTTACTTAGCCACCGGTTACGGCGCACAGTGTCATTCCAGCCTGAAGGAGTGTTTTCTTTTGGTGGTCTAAAGATCCAGTGTTGAACACACATTGTGTCAACGTCCATAATGGAGAGCTCCTTAATTATAGACGTACCGTCCTGGGCGGCAAAAGCGCTAAAGTCGATGACTGCCTTCCTGACCATGATGCTGCTGCTGCCACACTGACTGTAGCACAACCTCAGCCCACCAATTTATAGCACTAAGCCACGCCCCCTAAACAAGCTTGCGAACAAGATTTGTAGAGGGATCGTAGGTAAACGATTTATCGTGTATAATTAGACAGTAAGCGCAGGTGTTTTGAGAAAACTGGTTAGCCGCTTCAAAATCAATGCGTATATCAACAGGTGCGGATCTCAAGGTCTCGTTTTGTTTAGAGCAATCGATCACTACAATAGGCGCGATTCTTTTAAACAGTTCTCTGCTCAACAGTGGGCGCGTAATTGTTCCATAATAACTCTCTTGGAAACGAGTATACATGTCGTACAAAACTGCGTAATGATTGTTTCCAAAATCTAGTTTTAAATCATCATACGGATACGAGATTGAGTTAAGATGTAATTTTAAATTGGTCAAATCACAATGATCAAAGTGAGCAGCATTCTTTTCCATTTCATTTCTTCGGCCCGTTTGAAAAGCCACGATCACATACCTTGGTTTTTCCAGTTGAGAAGCAGTCTTTACAGCCCACGTTTGCCGTGAAGTATTTGGCAGTGCCGGATACTCGTACAATTCCCATGACCTGTACTCCACAGGTATGCTAGTACCTCGACTCAAATACTTTAGCAGCTGTACACGCTGCTTATCGCTTAAAGTTACGTAAGGTATTCGCCAGTTTAACTTATCCAACTTAACCTTAATGGATTCCACAGTGGCAGTTGGTGAGTCCTTATCCCACATAACAGCATTCTTGTCACCAGAAGACCTAATTAATACCAGTTCATGGCGTGCATTCACCATAATCTTCTTGTAATCTTCGGCAAAACCAAAAAGTCGGTTAAGAGGTATACAAAAGCTAAAGTTCCCCTTCTTGTCAACATTATCTTCATCAAGTCTGTACTGCAGATTAGCAGACGTAGAGGCCCAACATCCGGTACTCTTCAGTTCCAATTCACTCAGTGACGCATACCCCTTTAGTGTAGTAGTAATACCAGGATTCTTCACCCTGTCAATCTCTACACCGTTCAATTCATACCGCATCTCGTCAAAGAGAAAAGCTATTGCGTTATTGACAAACTTTGTTGCGGCAGTAGCGTTGCCATCGCTTAAAAGTAGCTTACCCTCAACATATAGATAAGAGAGGGATGGTATTACACACAAATCCTGCTGCTGTATTGGTATACGTATTTCATCATTATTGTTCAAAGTCATTGAAGCGTAGGGAAGATGAGTATGCCACTCCATATGTGTGACCGTATCATCAAACGGCACACTCTGCATAATGTCCAACATATCGTTCATTATGTAATGGTAGTATATCCTAGGGATTGCAAGAATCTCCGATTTGTACGTGTTAATCGTTTGACAGATCGATTGTCACTAGTAAACTTATATTTGCGCGCCGCCATTAAATAGGCTGGCTTCCTACTCCAATAAACGAAACCCATTACTGCTTCCTTAAATGCAGCCGTATCGTAATACGTTCTCCACGAAAATTCACCAATTTACCGTCTTGATCGGTAATCCGTAGGGTGACGTTGTCAATATTACGCACGGTGACAGGTACATAAATGACTGGACTCGGGGTTTCTACCAATTTATAGCCGGCCGGCACGGTGGGAAAGAATTGATAAATATCATGGGCCGGCATTCCATTAACATAAGAACCGGTGGCAATATTACATTCAACACGAATCGTGTTGATCCGAAAAATGTCCACCATTCCACTTGTAGCTACCTGACCGGGTTTAATAACCTCTTTCTTAAACCCCAGCAACCCACCAATCGAGTTCTCCTTTGTAAAGTCCACTAAAACCGAGGACTTGATGCTCGTTTGGAGAGTGCTGTTGCTCACGGTTATTCGTACGACAGGTCTGTTGGGTAACTTACTCAGTTCAGCCTGTATATAGGCTGAAATCTGATCAACACTATACGTACCCTCTGGTATAGAAAGCACCCCACCATCGGCACCACCATAGTGAAGTAGATTGTTTGTACTGTCCACATTAGGTATTGAGTTGTAAGTCTCAAGACCAAGTAGACCCACTTCCCAAACGTCGTCATCACCAGGCAAATGTATGGGTGGAAAAAATTCCGACCCAAGCTCCGACTTTGTTCCGCTGAAAGTAAGCGTCAGAGACATGACTGAGTAAAACACTCACAAACATGGGTTAATAAGCAATTTATTAGGTCAGTAAAAATGCTAAACATAGGTGTCCACAAATCGTGCTCTCTGTGTGTACAGACTGGTAGTCAGTACGATTGTAAGATATGAAGTTGCCCTTTAGGTAGCGTTGCACTTCTACTGGAGGCTGCAGATCTCCGTAACTATCAAAGTAATCAACTCGATTGCCCTTTTTCTTGAAACAGACCCAGTGGGTGCCAGCACCACTGCTGCTGTCAAGATTCACAATGGTAGACTCATTTTTCCAAGGTCGTAATGGCAAAGCATCCCGCATAAAAACTCCTCTAAAATTAGGAATTGCAAAGAGCTGAGCGTAGAACGTCAAATCCTTGTCGTACAACGCACGGTCGGGCAACAACTTTAATAGTTTTTTCGCACCGCTGAGTAGGGTGTCATGTGGAGACCAAGACCCTTTCGGTACGGTTGTAAGTAGAGTCCTCTACCTCGTCGTAAAGCAATCGCTTCCATAGTCTCATTGTGACGTTGATGCTCTGCCAGCCTTTTTGAAGCATCCTTAATTTCAGCAATGGTCTTGGCCACTCCGGCGGCACCTCCTGCCAAACTGCCAATAGCACTAAGGCCAGCAAATATCGGCAGTAACGGTAGAACCCCTCCACTTTTCGGCAACGTCAAGACACGTTCTTTTTTCATTCTCCTAAAGTAGTTGTTGCCACCACCATGTTTCTTCTTTAGCCGCGCAATAGCGTTCAAGGCTATCTGCGCTGTACGTTTTAACGTTCTGCTGCTGTTGTCCTTTCTAGCAATTCCAGAACCACGTACGGCCGCCCTGGCGTGGCTGACTATCTTTCCAAAAGTCAAGCCCTTCTTCTTCGGTCTCCTTCTCCTTATACCACTACCCATCGCTGTTTTCGCCTTCATAGCGTTTGTTACAAACCAAGCTGCTGCCTTTTCCCCAAACGGTACGTCCTTCGTCTTGTAACGGCTCCAAGCCTTATCTGCTAATATGCGATCCGCCTTGTGTCGTGACTCCAAGTCCTTGTGTCGACTGTAAGCGATGTCGTGCTCTTTGCACGCCTCGTCTAGCGGGTTAATACCTCGGTCACCTCTTGCTAAACGCTCCTGGAGCCTTGTGCCTGGACCACAAAAGTTATAACCGCTTAAATTCAGTTCAAAAGGAAGCCTGTCGATTATGCTATTAATCAGCCCTCTGCCTCCGTAGCGTGGTTTTCTCATAATGAAACGACTTCCACAAGACTAGCTCTTTATATAGGAGTGGCACCAATCCTTGCAAATCAGTGTAACGATGAAATTCAAAAAGCAAAGTACTACATTCGCCATAAACACCGATGTGCTGGACGCTTTACTAAAAAAGAAGCAGTCCACCTCCAAACATGGACCACTGTTGCCGGCAAGCATTCGTTGCGTCATATGTGGACAATCTAACTGTGGCAAGACTAATTTAATGTACAGACTAATTGTTGACCCTTTGGGCCTTAAGTTTGCCAACCTGTATGTGTATAGCAAATCATTACAACAGCCGAAATATCAACTGTTGGCACAAATGTTCAAACTAATACCGGAAATTGGTTACTTTACATACAGCGACAGTAAAGATGTGCTTGACACTTCGCGCCCAAATTCTGTGATCATATTTGATGATGTAGCCAGCGATGGAAGTCAAGAGCAAATGAAACGTTTCTTTAGCATGGGTCGACATATGAACACGGATTCTTTTTACCTTACTCAAACGTACGCACGCCTACCCAAACACCTATTGCGAGACAATGTGAACCTCATTATGCTGTTCAAACAGGACGAACTGAACTTGAAACACGTGTACAGCGATCATGTAAATGGCGACATGACCTTTGATCAGTTTAAAGAACTATGCAAAGAGTGCTGGGAACGCAACTCGCCCTACGGATTTGTCACCATCAACAAGGACTGTGAAAAGAATAATGGTCGCTACAGATGCGGTTTAGACACGTTCATTAGCGATATATAAAGGACCAAAGAGCGCGTGCTTGGCTCATTTTAGCACAATGAACAGACGTGTCGAAGAACTTAATCGAGAGCGAAAAGTAAAGGAGGAACTTATCAAAATGACTAGTGCGGTACGAAAGAAATATAAAGATCTGTTGCGCAGCACTGACGATATGACACGGTATTTTGAAGAAAAGGCCAAGCCGATTGTACTGCCGCTACAGAAAACTGTACAGGAAGCATTACAAAACGTCCCACCACCGCCACCATTCAGTGTAAAAAAGGAGATAAAAAAGGAAGCAAAGATTGAAGAGGAAGAAGGAGAAGAAGAAGAAGATGGGGAAGATTTAAACAAAACTATGGATACATCGACGCAGACGGATGTGGATGTAATACCTATTGTACGGGCATACTTGAAAAAATTATCTGATCCAAAAGAACGTACCCAGCTCGATAGTACGTACGGTGTAAGAGCAGATGGTAGGGGAGGAACTGTAATTGGCAATTCCAAGATTGCTTTCGAAAAGTTACAAGTCATTGTGCGAAACCGCAAGTACAAAGCTACAATCGGCTTGTTGGAACTGTTGTTTAAACAAAAGCCAAACAAGGATCTACTTGACGTTGACGATTTGAATGCATACAGAGAAATCCTAAAGCTAACAAACGCGCATCGGCAAATGTATTCTGCCGAAAAGCCAGTAAACCGCAATAAAGGTAAAAAGTACCTGTCTGTAATTTCTGTCCTATTTCCTACGCGTCAAAAGACAGAGGAAAAAGTACAGGAGGAGGAGGTGGAGGAGGAGGGGGAAGCAAAAGGTTCACTTGGTAAAGGTATTGTGCAGTTTAATGTTAACAAACTAGTAAACAGACTTAGACTACTCATAATGTCACAAAAGCCGGCCACACCGCTCATAATGAGGAAATTGAACACATAGTAAACTTGTTGCGTTTAAATAGAATAATTGAATAACTTAAAGTGTCAGACAATGGAAGTTGCTCGAAGAGGCATTATCAACGAGTTGCACAAGCCGGCCAGAAAACATTTTACCAGACGCAAAGTTTACGTCAAGGGTATTGATGATTTGTGGCAGGCGGACTTATGTCAAATGGATCTTTATGCTCGCTTTAACAAAGGTAACAAGTACATATTGACTGTGATTGATGTATTGTCTAAGTACGCTTGGGCAGTACCGGTCCGTGATAAAAAAGGAAGCAGCGTAACGGCCGCCATGCGAACAGTTTTGAAACAAAGTCACCCTCGGGTGCCAGCCAATTTACAATGTGACAATGGTACAGAGTTTTACAACAAAGAGTTTCGCAACTTGATGAACGATCATAGTATAAATCTATATAGCACGTTTACACACTTGAAGGCATCTGTAGTGGAACGTTTTAACAGAACCTTAAAGTCATGGCTTTGGAAGCAGTTTAGCTTACAGGGAAATTACAAGTGGCTAGCGCTACTGTTACAACTTTTGAAACTATACAACGCGAGAGTCCACAGGTCTACTGGAATGCGACCTAAAGACGTGACAGCAAAACATGAAAAACTCTTAAAAAATAAACTAAACCCTGGATCTGTTCCCCATAAAATGAAGTTCAAAATCAATGATACTGTAAGAGTATCAAAGTACAAGACACTGTTTAATAAGGGATACACGCCATCTTGGAGTACAGAACTCTTTACCATTTATCGAGTGAAACCCACTAGACCTCCAGTCTACTATTTGCGCGACTTAAAAGGTGATGATATTAAAGGAGCTTTTTACGAGGCAGAGTTGCAGAAAACCAACTATCCAGACACATATTTAGTGGAAAAAATCCTCAAAAGAAAAGGAAAAAGAATGTACGTTAAGTGGCTTGGTATGAACAGCCGCAGTTGGATATAATGCAACGTAGGCTAGTAATATATTCAGTCTATATTCTGCAATGAAACAGCATTATCTGATCGACAAGTTTGGACGTTCAATGTCCATTATTTACGAGGAGGAAGAGGAAGGGAAGGAAGAGGAGCCAAGTGGACTACGTACAGTCAGTACCCAGACTGTGGACAGAGATTACTTGGAAAAACTGTACGTAAGTCGTAGCGAACTATCGGATAAACTTGTGCAGTTAGAACAGCGTTTACGTACACTTGTCAAGACTATTACAGACGCGATTGGAAACGAGAATTTAAAATTGAATTTAAGAAGAGTGCTTGAAGAAGAGATTCTCAAACAAGATCAAACTATAAAATAACTGTCTCTCACTGACCATTGTCACTTTCATGCGAGCATTAATAGACAAATTTGGCCACCCGCTTAAGCGGCCAAAGGAGGGGGAGTTACGGGCTGAAGATGGTGATAGATTACTAGGTTATGTAGAACAATTTTATGTTAGCAAAACAGATTTGGCTGATCAGTTACTTTGGTTAGAAGTACGTTTACGTGAGCTTGTAAAACGTTTAGCACAAGAAATAGATTTAGAGGAATATCTGCAGCAGCTCATACCAAGGCTGTCTGGTGAGGTCATCTAGGGCGTGGTTATACCTGCTGGAACATGTCTGCAGCAGCTCAAGGTTGTCTGGTCGGCAGCCTTGACGGTCTGCTGAGCACAATGAGGGGATCTAGCGTCAGTCATGGATCAGACACCACGCACACTGCCTGCAGCACGCAAAGATTTGAACAAAGTAGTGAAACAACGACGTAAAAGTAAGGCAGTTGAATTACCATCATCGTCATCACCGGTTATGGATGTGGAAATGTTACTAGCAACGCTTACGGATGACAATGCTCAACCTGCACCACCACCACCACTGCCTCCACAAGTGAACTACTACACCTACAAGCACCAAACACCGCCGCCACCAAAACCATGGGAACCACGTCTACTTTTACGTCAAGCCTACAAGGTAGCAGCAGAAGCTTTCGCAGTGGTCGGTCTTGAGTGCGCTGGAGACTACAATCCATCTATCTACCTCGTAAATGGCCAACAACACGCCAACCTGACCTTTGAAGACCTGATTGGACTACGCAGTAGTGCTGTACTGAACACAGTAGACCGCTTCTTTGAAGAAGGTGTACGATTCTATCCACTCTATTTGAACGGCATATGTCTGGAGCCGGCGGCCACAACGGACACAAGTTTGGTGGTTCGCAACTTTAGACAAACCATCACCGAGCCTCCAACGCCTTTGATGTCAGCCAATCCACAGCCTATTCCGTTTACCTCCTCCGGATGGTCGGCTCTCAAACGTATGTTTCCCTGCATAGAAGCATATCGCTCAGTCATAGCCGAATGGTCACCCATAGTTCAACAATTGGTACATCGCTATGGACGTTACTTTACCCGTAGGTACAAGCCATTACCTAATGTCAGAGGTGGAAGTGGTACACTAAGCCCTGAGGTAATACAACAAGTGTCAAACGACCTGCCGAAATTCCTGCAAGATCTCGACGAAAAACGTCTAAAAGTAGCGGCTGCTGTTTCAGACGATTACGATGACAACTACTGGTCACCATCTACTGCTACATCAATGTGGATAGATTCAGAGGTGCGACGCTATTGTGTTTCTAACCTAATAGATTTTGTACTTAACAATCTAAAATACTGTAACAACTAATCACTTTACTTTGTACAATAAAATAACTCATTCTTAAACTTTGTCTTATTGATTGTTTGCATACATCCCTCCATCGTGTAGTAAGGTTGATTAAAGAAAAAAGAAGATTTTGGAACAAAGCAAGAATTTATTTGCAAGGTAAGTGTACAGTAAATGTTTATTTACAATTGGTAGAGCAAAAAAGTTAATACTGATAATTATTGATACATAACACTAACATCTAAGTTTAACATTCAAGTTGATAAATAAAGTTCATAGATTATTTAAACAAGTTTGGAGTTTAACAGGGAATCTGAATGGAGAATATGTTTAAGAATACATGTGGTCAAAGATTTTTCAATAATGATTGAATTTTTAATACAAAAAGCTATTTTCTGATTTTCAGTAACGACTAGATATAATGTAACATAGGTAAAGATGCCATGGATTGACATTAAACTACGTGATACCTAAGTTTAACGTTTAAGAAGAAATAAAGTCATATTTACAGAGATTAATTGGACATGTTTAGAGTTTAATAGAGAATGTAAATGGAGAATATGTTTAAGAATACATTAAATACATGTGGTCAAAGATTTTCAATAATGATTGAATTTTTTAATACAAATAGCTATTTTCTGATTTCCAGTAACGACTAAATATATTTAACACAGTTAAACTGATATTTACGTAACATCTAAGTTTAACATTTGAGATGAAATAAAGTCATATTTACAGAGATTAATTGGACAAGTTTAGAGTTTAATGGAAAATGTAAATGGAGAATATGTTTAAGAATACATTAAATATATGTGGTCAAAGATTTTCAATAATGACTTAAAATTCCTTTTTAATACAAATAGCTATATGCTGGTTTTCAGTGACGACCAAATATATTGTAACATAGTTAAAGCTACAATGGTAGCTCAAAATAAAAAAGAAAAAAAAGTGGTTTAATCTAACGATGAATGGTACAAAAATATGAATGCGATAATATGTACGATAAATAAAAAAAAAAAAAAAAAATGGTTTAACTAAAGCTATACAAAGGAGATACAATAATAGTTGTAGAAGTGAGCCACCAGTTAGTGTACGTAGGCGTCCCATAATAGAGTTCTTACGTACTCATCGGTTTCGCTGTTATGGTCATTGTCTTCGTCAGTATTGTCAAGATCATGCATGTGAGTCTGAGTGCTGCAACCATCATAGTCGTTTATGTCAAACAGTGGCGTCAAGATACATCTGTCACACCAGCTGTCACTTGACCGTAGAATTTTAATCAACCTCCTGGGCTTGCTTGTTACAAGGTGTCTGTTCACATAGTGAAATGTCCAGTTCAAGTCATTCCAGTGTGCCTCACAGTCAACGTTAGTCCAGTGTCCGCCGTCGCTGGGTAAACTGGTTTCTAAGAAGCACTTACGGCACAACAATAACGGCGGTGTCTCGCTCTGTCCAATTGTAAATTCATAATAGTCAAAGTAAATGTGTGCACTGTTACGTTCACCTGCCACGTAGTCATCGTACGACAGTCTTGGCCAGTATGCAGGGTACATGTTACGTGGATGATTAGTGATCATTATGAACTCATCTTTGTCCAGTAATGTTATTTCATGGTAGCGGTACTCATAAGTGTACGGGTCATCAGGCAGTTCAGTTTCCCGCATCCATTTTCTTTTAAGTCGTTGTCTCAAGTGGCGTTGTATGGAGGTTGGTAATTGGTCAAACTCTGGTGGTACGTCTTGAGTGGTGTCAAAGGTGTCACAAGTGCCTTTCAGGGCTAGTTCGTACAACGTGTCAGGGTTTCTAGTCATTGTGAGTCTCAACAGTGGTGTCCTCCGCACCGAGTTTGTAGTGTCCGTAGGGTAACGTATGTATTCCACACTGTAAAATTTGTCTCTTGTCATCTTCAGCTGACAGAGACTTTTTTACTACAGTAGTGGAAGTTATACGTGCCGTTTTGCTACGGATCACGTTGAAGTGAGCCTTATCGCAGGTTTCCTTGGAAAATAAAGTATTTTTGTAGTGGCGGAAACGGATGTTTTTTCTCAACATAGCTACCTTTGATGCCTTTGGCTTTTCGCTTTTCTGATTCATCTGTAGAGCTAAAACGGTAAGCGTACATTTTTGGTCTTAGCCCCACAAATTCAAACATGACTTGATCTTTACACTCGTCTTTGAATGTACCGAGCTTCCCTTTGTTGGTATCGTCTCTCAAAGGATGCGTGTCGTGATACCCAGACCTGTCCAAGTGTTGAGACAAAGGGGGCTGTTTAAGTACAGTGTAAAGATCTTGGTCCGTTGTGATGTAATAAATCAGTCCGTCCGTGTCCATATACGCTAGCTCCAATTTGCTAGCAGGAGCTTTGAAGTGTTCTTGCATCAGCGTATAATGAAAGTGGTACATGTGGACTTTGGACACGTCAAGAACAGTCATACCAACGTAAATTGGTTTGTCCATTTTTACAGTGTTCCGTCTCATCTGAACTGCTATTACATCGTCGGAAATTATTTTCCGCTCAACAAAACGGGTCTGACGGACAAGCTTTTGAACTGCTTGTCCGTGGTGACAATGCGAATGTCAACTCTGTTGCGGACATTCTCCATCGTCTTTCCGTAACAGGCGTTGTTCATGAGCTTGTAAAAAGCTTTAGCAAACGCACTAGTTGCTGCAGATCTTTTGTCAGCATTGTAGTCGATGAATTTCTTCATCCACGGGGATTGTGAAAAGCGTAGCGCCCGATGTACTTTGGTGACTTTCAGACCAAGTTGGACGGCCTGTTGGAACACCGTATAGTGAGCCACGTAACGCTTTTTGTTGTACAGTGTGGCAAGCAACTTTTTACTGCTGCCACCAGGGGGTGTCACTAGCTCAGGCAACAAAGGTAGGTCTTGTAACTTGTCATGTAGAGTTGCAGGTACTTCTACGTCACAGTCTAATATAAACCCATATGGAGAGTCAATTGGCAATGAGGACCAGTCTGGTGTTGTGTCCACCCACCTAAAGTCTCCGTATGGCAGAAACGATGTCATTGCCTTGCCATACAGGTTCACACAGTCTAGATATAGTAGGTAGCTAGACGGTTCGTCTTCTTTGTAGTCGTGCTGATCCGACAACAACAGATTGTTAGCTTTAGCGTACCGTAGATTACACTGCACCAGTCCTCCTCTGATAGCCGATTCAATCATCAGCATCTGATCAGCGTCAGTTATCAGTTCTAGCGTCATTTTTGTCATACGTAGCATGGCGCTGAACGACAGACCTGGAGCGGTGTAATGGTGGCAACAGTCAATTCTGTACGACTGTAGGCAGGTGTTGCGGAAAGAGACCAGAGTATCCATCAGTAGACACACGTCAAGTCTGAGATAGAAATCGTGGTAGTCTCCAAAGGTGGTCATTTGCAGACCGTTCCACACTGCCAACGCCTTTTCATAATCTGACTCACTTACGTGCTCATCGTTTAGTTGGTTATAAAACTTTTCGCGGGTTGGAAGTTGAGGTTCATCAAACTCTGCGGGTGATGTAACAATCATATGGGTACACCCCTTTGTGTTTGATAAAGTGCAATTTGTCGGCTGGCACGAGTTTGGAGCTTTCCACAAGTTCCATTTCGGCCAATCCGGCTGCCAAGTTGGCTAGGCTTTCAGCCATTAACCGGTACGAGTCTAGGAATCGTATCCACATACGACCGACTCGAACAGATACAGATATGTACTTTTCACTGTTCGATGGTAGCACATTTACCTCACATCCTTTTAAACAGTTCAGATTTCTAATGATAAAAGCTTGATCGTAACCGCTGAAGTTGTGGAAGTAGACCGGTATGAAGTTTGGAACTTGACAGCGTAAGTTACATCGGTTGCACAATGTATGTCTGTAGGTGCCTGTGATGTGACAGTGGTCTAGTGTTTTGTCACCATACTGTTCTGAGGTCTCGTTGAACGAGCGCTCACAAAGGTCACAGTTGGATTTTAGTCTGTGACGTTCTGTCTGTTCCTCAGTCATAGGTCCTACGGGGAGGTTACGTAAGTATAAGGATTCCACACGCTGGGCCAAGTCTTTCATGTGCAATAGAAAAGCTTGGGCGGCGTTTTGCGAACGCTGCAAGTGAGGTTCGGTCGATATGCCCACCTCGTTTAACAGTGAGTCAGGCAGAGTGGACTTTACAAGTGTACAAAAGCTGTTTGGCTCGTGCACTTGGTATGACATGTCAGTGCTAGCGGTGGGGCCGCAAAGTGGCCTCAAAATCGGCTGTCACTATGATTGGTACGGGAATTTCAGTCTCGTAAGCGACAAATTTTAATTGGTTGTCCCCCTCTTTGGGTAGCATCACATTACAAGGCTGATGTTTACCGCAGAACCTGGTATGTTCTGCCAGCCAGGTTTCAGGCTGACATCGACGTGTCTCCTTGTGTGAAAAGCATCGTTTACAGATTACTATTCTGTTACTACCCTTTACAATTTGAGGTTTGACCAATTTGGAAAAGTCTGTAATTAGCACGTAATGTGAGGTTTGATCGTTTTTGATCCACAAAAGGTCCGTGTGGTCGGCCAGTTCCTGATCGGCTATTCTGTAGGGAGTGATTTGAAAGTCGGGGCCCGCTTCAAACACATTTATACTACAGCCGGGATTACGCCGCTCAAAAAGTGAAATTTTTGATGGAGGTAACGGAAACTGTAGTCCCTCAAAGTTGTAATTGTTCGGTACGTTAGTGAAGGAGTTTTCATCGAGTTTAACTTGGTCATAGTCTACGTTCTGCGGCAGTGATTTTGCCAATAGGCAGTACTTAAAGCAAGCTTGGTCAGAGTTTTGTATGTTAATAGTGGCTTTTCTTGTTCTAAGTTTCTTTGGTAATGGAATAAAGTGCCCAGGAGATTTAACATGTCTAAGTAAACTTACATGAAGGGTCAAAGTGGTAGGTGCTACGAGACTCCATCCGCTCCCCTTCATCTCTGCTTCGGAAGACTCCTGCAGAATTTTGGCGGTGTCGTCTTGTAGCATCTTATTTAGGCTGTCCGTAGAGTGTAGCGTCTTCGTGGTCGTCTTAAAGTTGAATAGGTCCTGTATGTCTTCAGGATGGTCGTACAGGGCTTCGAGAAGTAGGTTGTATTTCAGTGACGTCCCTGGTGCTGAAGCCTCATCCTGTAGTAGTGTAGTCAGTAGTGGAGTGGCCGCTTCTAGAAACGTGGCCAGATCCCTGTAGTGTCCGTTGGGGTTGGCGATCACAAAGTCTTTGGCACTGGAAAGTGCCTTTTTCACCTTGACTGACAGTGTAGGTGGAGAAGGTTGACTGGTGGCCGCCACAGCTGCAGCTATTGCAGTCTTTGAGGCTTTTGGACATGCCTTTATTTTTTTACTGACTCTGTCACGTTCAGAAGGCCTCTTAGCGGATATGTGCCGGCGTGTAGCTGAGGTGGCTAGTTTGGCTGGTGAGCTGGTGGATGGTAAGCTGGTGGCTGGGGAGCTGGTGGATGGTAAGCTGGTGGCTGGTAGGCTGGTGTCTGGCTGATGGACAGCCGGTCGTCTAAGCTGGGCAGCTGACGAGAGCATCTGGATGGCGGCGCACAATAGCCCGTGTCTAGCCCGGGCCTCTTCCGTCAGGAAAAAAGCTTCCTGGCAAGTGGAACACAGCAAGTACTGAGGAGCAGAAGCCATGTTGCTGGGAGACTGTGATTCTGTCGGGTGCCTAAGCCCGCTTTTATATGATTCTGGAGGGGGCGTCGGCCACCTTGGGACTTGTAAAATTGTCGCTCACTCTGTAAGAGTACACCTTTCCCCGGAACATCCTTGGCGAATCGTATATATACCGGGAGTAGCCCATGTACTGAGCACAGTCTCCTCCACAGTTCACTGCTGGAAGTCACTTGCTCTCGCCAGAAAGTAAGTGGTAGCTTTAGGTGTTGTTGTTGCTATTTTTCCCTATACAGGTTGTATTAGGGTCCAGCATGCCTACTGGAGGCTGTGATTTATTGTTGTTTTGCTGTGTGGTGGCCTGTTGTTGTTTTAGAACCCCTACCGGAGGCTGTGATTTAGTTTATTCTTGTTCTGCTGTGTGGTAGTCTACTGTTGTTTTAGATCCTATTTGCTTGTTGCTGCGGTGGTTTAGAGTGGATATTGTTGTCCTCAGTTGGCTGTTATGTAGTGAGGCAGGCACTCGACTTTGTAAAGCAGTATATGTTTGAGCTATAAATTGTAACTAGCTTATGTTTTCTATGTTTTAAGTTTTAGTAGTAGCTTGAATTAACATAGATCTGTAGAGTGTGTGTGTTGCTAGGCTTGTTTAAGCAGTATGTGTCTATGCTTAATGGCTTGATTTAACGTAGTTCTGTAGTGAGAAGAATGTGTGTTGCTTAGAATAGGCTTGTTTAAGCGGTATGTTTGCTGGTGTATATGCTTTACTTAGTATTGGCTTGAATTAACATGGATTTGTGGTGAGAAGGGTGTGTGTGTTGCTTAAAATAGGCTTGTTTATATTAAGCAGTATGTTTGCTTGTTTCTATGCTTAAATAGCTTGAATTAACGTAGATTTGTAGTGAGAAGGGTGTGTGTGTTGCTTAAAATAGTCTTGTTAGTTTTGCAATGTTGCTGTACTAACCACTATGTTTGCTATTCTTATAACTAGCTTAAAATATATTGGCTGATTTGTTTACTGGCCTTAGTAGCATGTACTTTATTGTTTGTTTTTTATGGTCTTGTGGTGACGGGTATCTGTGGAGAAGGGGTGTGCGTTATTTAGAATAGATTTGTTAGTTTGGCAAGTAGGATACCGCCTATATGTGGTGTTGCTTGATCGGTTTTCTTTCAGCAGAAAGGGCCTGTGTTTACTTTAAATTGTCAAACTTTCAATTGTTAAACGTTAAATTGTTTTACTGCTAAAACACCGAATCTCCTTATAGTAAGTTAGGATAAGTGTAATAGGATTGTAGATTAAGTTTGCTATTTAAAAAAAAAATAAGTGCTTGGCTTTATTGATATATTCTATGCTTTAGGTTTAGTAGCGGCTTAGCCTGGTCGTAATAGTGAATTGAATATTGTTGTATATAACTGTGTCTTGATGGTCCGTTGTGATGAAGATTGTCTATAGCGGATGGTTTTTTGGTAATGTGTAGGATTTGGGTTTTTTGTGAGTTTGTTGAATGGCGTCTGGCCCGTCGGTAATGGATGGGCGGGCTGTCAGATGTTGTGGAGGGAGTGGTCAGGTGGGACGTTCGCAAAATGGTGGACTGTCCGGGGGAGGGGGGGCCTCCGTCCACTGCCTAACCGGTCGGGTAATTTATGCAGCTAACAACACTTTAGGTGATTTGCTTGTGTTATCGACTTGACAGGTTTGCATTCTTGATTTAACCACCCGTGCCCTTGATGGATGGTCTTATATGTTTTATGGCCAAATGAGGGAATATATATGTCCCTAAGTTGTTAAAAAAACAATGTACAGTTAGGCGGACAATCGTTGGCCACCTTATACATGTATATTGTTCGTTTGTAGAGAATTTAAGTTGAGTAAACGAATTGTGAATTGACTTATTGTTATTTAACTATTAAGATATTGTTTCACTTTTGATTGACCAATTTACGTTACAAGTTAACCTGGTTTGACAGGGGAGCTTATTGGTGTAATTTCTTACTTCAATGTCCAACTCCTCTATTATTAGTTGAACGGTATATGGTTTGGTTGGTGGGTAAAGGTTAAAACTGTTTTTTTTTTTTTTTTTGAGGTTTTAATTGTTGCTAGGCGGACGATCGTTGGATATGACTTTTAGGATTACAGTTGGAGGTAATAATGGAACGATGGATATAATGACTTTTTAGGATTACAGTTGGATGGGGACGTACATACCAATTTCACTTGTTTGATAAAATTAGGTTAAGTAAACGAATTGTAACTGGACTTATTATTTATCTATCATAGCTTGAGATATTGTTTTTACTTTTGGCTTAAGGTGGCCAAATTTACGTTACAAGTTAACCTTGTTTAACAGAAAAGCTTATTGGTGTAATTTCTTAATTCAATGTCCAACTACTTTATTATTAGTTGAACGGTATATTGTTTGGTTGGTAGTAAAGTAAAGGTTAAAACTGTTTTTTTTTTTTTTTTAATTTTTTTTATTTCTATATTTGTACTGGTCTTACTCTACATGAAGGTTTGCTTGCGCCGCCACTTGTCGACGCCTCTTCTTCTAGGTAGAATGGCACCTCCTCTAGATATATTCGAACTGGGGCGAGTGCCTGCGCCATAAATCCTGCTGTAACATATTGCACAACGGTATTAGTGAAGGAGATTTGAGCTGGAAGGTGTACCGGGTCTTGGACCGGTACAGTTTCGTTTTCTCGTCGTTTGTCTGCCAGGCTGCCTGAGATTCGCTTTTGCCCGGCGATTTGCGTACTTTGGTAGCCGTTGGCCCAGTTCCGTTTCGTTCCGGGTTCCAGCAGCTTCGGTCAAGTTGGCCTGTCTGTTCACTTGTTCTTTGCAGCGTCGTCAAGTCATGTTTGCCGGCTGAAAGGTTCCCAAAACGTAAGTGTTCTTTTGAAATTTCTAATATTTAATCACCCTTTTGGTGAAAATACTTTTGTTTCATTGAAAATATTAATCGGGCTTAGTTGTGTTTTCAGGGTTTTGTTAAATTTGTATTCTTTGTCTAGATGTTTCTCAGACTAGGTTAAAGCCATGTGCTTCCATGTTACTTTTTACCGTTAATTACCGTTAATGCTTTTTATATCTGCCTTTATTTTCAATTGTAATTCTGTATAATGTTTTGTTGAGCCTTTTTACAGTTGTAGTTACCGATTTACCATATTTTTTGTTCATTGACAATACCTAGCCTATCTTTAGCTTTTCATGTTATAACCTATTGTGCATGTTTCCATAGCCTAGTGTTCAGTTTGTCATTTTTAGTTCATATACGTAATTAATTCTTTTATAATTTGTTAATTTGTAATTTGTCTTAAATCTGTTTTCCAACATAATTTTTCATAGCCTAAAGTTAATCTCTCCCTCCAATCATGTATAAGTTTGTCTCTTCATGTTAAGTTTTGTTAAATCAGGCACCCTTATATTTTTAGTTGTTATGTGTAATATTTTGTTGTGATGGCTGGACTGTATTTGATGTGCTGTGTGTTGTGCCTTACAGTCCAGGGTCCTTGAGTGGGACGTTTCAACCCTCAGCCGGTCGTCCGGGCAAAGTTCGACCTTCTGCACTGCCTGCCTGGCCTGAGGACCAAGTCGTAGAGCACATGTTGCGACTGAGCTGCCATTCCCTACATCTGGGTGTTTTCTTCAGTCCTCAGGTCAGTTCGTTCCATCTTTTTTTCCCGGCGGCTGAGCTGGGGGTGATTTGTGAAATAGAAAAAAAAAAAAAAGTGCAATTAAAAAGAAAAAAAGAAGTTTGTAGAACTTTTCAGGTGGCCTAGGCCTAAAACTTAAACTTTACAGTGGATTTATGAAACAGCCATGGGGGACTTATGTTTTTTTTTATTATTAAAGGAATAAAAACTGTTGAAATATACCAAGAACTTTTAATGTTAATATTTATTGTTGTTTAGTTTAATTAGTTTATTTTCTTGTTACATTTGTTTAGATTTTTATATTTGTTAGGTCCCCATTGTTAAATCCTGTTATTATTTATTTATATGCTTAGGCCTAGTTATTGTTATTTATTTTTTTGTTAAGTGTATTAGGGGGGGATTTTGAAGTGAATTTTTTTACTCGAACGGTACCGTGTTATATTTTCTTTTAAATTGTTTAATTTTTAAACTTTCACCAAAAGGGGATTATTGTTCTTTTGCTTAACTTTTAATTCGGAGCTGCCCAGGGATTCCGGCTTACTCCCTGGCCCGGTGGAATCAAGGGATGCGGGCCAAATTGCCGGTGTAATTGGTGATACCAAAAATTTTATAATTTTCTTCACTTTTAGTCGGGGCCTATTAAATTTTTCTTACGTTTTGGGGTGTCTCAGGCTAGGCTGCAGATAGGCCATGTAGTTGTTAATTTGTTAATTTTGGTATTTGTTGAGTTTGTTGTTCTTGTAGCTTTTGTGTGTTTTGTTATTTATTTAAGTGCAAATTTTATATTGTGGCCTTCTGCCTATTTTATATTGTGGCCTTCTGCCGTTTTTGATTATGTTAATAGTGGTTTTTTGGTAATAAATTAGTTTCGCTCAGCTGCCGAGTTTTATTTTGGACCCTCCAACTGCCACCCGTGATCCCATCGCTTTACTCGTTTTGAGCCATCCCCCAGTTGGCACGCTTCCCAGCTTTGGTGGGGGGATGGGTCTCAAAGGCGGTTGTCACAATGTGTATGACTTTGTTGGAATGTATCTGGTGTACATACGTGTGCTGTTATAGTGTTCCTTTAGTTGAGGACATTGGGGTGTGATTGTTGGCTGACGTGGTCATCATTGATTACATTTAATCGCATGTGTGACACCTTGCTGACCATTTAATTGTATTTAGTTGAGCACAGTGTCGAGGTTTTTAACTTATATTTAATTGCTTTGGCTTAAGTTTATCGTATGTACAGACTGCATTGGTTACCACACATGTGCGCTAATGCTTGGCTATAGTTTTATTACTTTCTCTATACACCTAATGCTTGGTATGCAAATGTTGGTTGTAGATAAAAGAACAACTGCTTTGTTAGCGTGGAGCGGAAATGTCAGACACATGAATGGGATGTTAGTTACCTAGCGTTGAGCTTGTCGGGCGTCTTTAATGTAATACATTTGTACTTAGTTAATACATAATATATTGGCTACGAAACTATACCTAAGGGTTATTAAGTCACTTGTAAGGTGTGTCTGAACTCGAGCTTCTAGTAATTTGTACACTAGCTTAGTTAACGCATGCATTGTTTTTTTTAACAACCTGGTATGTTTAGTTACGCCTGACTGCAATTTACACCTAATACTTAAACTATGTGACTACATGTATTGTTGTTGACTGTCTCTGTTGGCTTATGTACTTGTATGGACAAAATTATGGTAGCTGGTCTGACTGTATACTGTTCTTGTTGTTACAGAAACATGATGAGTCTTTCTAACAAGCTGTCCACTTTGGCGGAGCCTTCTTATGCTCCAAGGGTTGACGTCAAGGATTTGCAGCTTGACCGTGACTATGCCGTCGTGTCAGCCAAGCGGGTGAAAACAAAATTCGGCCCGTCCGTATTGCTGACCCTAAAGGTGGAAGAGGGGGAGGAGAGAGTTATTTTCTTACCCAAAAGGTTTAATGACAACTTGACGGAGGGGGACCTCGATGAGATGGCGGATGGCTTATTTAAATTAAAGTATAAAGGGATGAAGGGGAATAGCCCCAGTATTGTAATTCATAAGTAAATCTAATACATGCTACTGAATTTAATACTGTTGTTTTTACTTACCCGTGGAGTTTGGTGGCTTCATTTCCTCCTCGAAATCCCACACCTTGAAATCCTGGCTTATCGTCCTAAGCTGACGAAGTAGGTTTTGTGTGTGTCTGTCGGTTCTGACTGCAAACTTAACCACAAGCTCAGCCATGACTGTGGTTTTACTTTAAGACTCAATTTCTTTTATATCCTGTAAGGTTGTACTTACAAGCGGTGGGTGCCGCCACGTACCTTGTAGACCTTAACATACTCCGTTGCAATTAACAGCAGACAGTCCAGACTGCACCAGATGACCTCCTCTCGTTTTCGTCTGACAAAACCGGGTCAGGTGGCCACGGTCTCGCCGTCGACCGTAATGTAATAGCCGATAAGTGAGTCACAACGAACCGGTCTTGAGGTTAACGGGCCGACTGGCCCAGACTGCAGTTAATGATCGGCGGGCCTTGACACGTCATGAAGGCGGCCGACCTGCCGACATCTTTTCCTTGTTTGGGAGAATAGCGTGCTTCGAAGTCGAGCGGCCAAGAGTTTTTTCCTTATGGCCGTTTAACATGTTGCCTTCGAAAGTGAAAACCGAAGGCAGCCGGTTAACGGGCCGACTGGCATTGCACCGAATATCACGGCACAAACTACAGTGAATGATCGGCGGGCCGAGTCTACTCAATAAAGGCGGCAGACCTGCCGACGTTTTTTCCTTATGGCGATTAACATGGCTGCCTTCAAAGTGCCACTTCGAAGGCAGCGTTCTGATCTGCAGACAACCGACGGTTTTTTCCTTATGGCGATTAACATAGCTGCCTTCGAAAGTGAAAACCGAAGGCAAATCACCCTACTCAAGGAACAGTAAGTTCAGGTTTTTACAATTGAGGAGTGCAAAAGATGCAATGATTGATTTTGTCTAAAAAAAAATCACTCTTCTATCACTGTACTGTTGCCCGTTGTGGCCAGGAATAATTCCCCTTGATTTACTCGCCTTTAAGAGGTAGGCCATCTTTTGCCAGGCACTCAAGCGAGGCAGAAAAGAAGCAGCAGTAGAGGCCAGGATGGAGACTCTGCGAGCTTCGCAGAGCAGGTGGGATGAGAGCACTAATGAATGGGTGATGGACTCATCGGCGATCTCGAGGCCTGGATCGGCCGTAGCCATGAAGAGGTTGATTTCTACCTATGCCGGCTACTTAGGGGTCACGGATACTTCAGGAAGTATCTGCACCGAACGGGGAAGGTCAGGTCACCTCAGTGCAAGTACTGCCTGGAGAACGAGGATGATGTTCATCACCTGTTCTTTGTGTAGGCGCTTCGCTGGGGAGAGAAGAGCACTTGTATTCGCCGTAGGTTCTGTTATGGCAGACACCATAGTGGAGGCAATGCTGCAAAGTGAAGAAACATGGAGAACTGGTGTGGCCTACGCCAACAAAGTACTACATGCCAAAAGTGAGGAAGGATGCCTAACTAACCCCTTGGTGTCCAATATGAAGTAGAAAAATTACCTGGTAAAAGAGCAAGATACATGGTGAAGTATGAAGTCATCCGAAAGGGTTCCGGCTTGGATCACTCCAGCCCATAGGGTTTTAAATGGGTATTCCCTAAATTGAGGATTATTCTCAAGCGCCAGTCCCACACTCAATGCTTAAAGACATTTCCCCTATGAAAAAAGTGTTATTGTGACAAGAAAGAAATTTATATTTAATTTAAAATTCCTTGTCTAAAGTCTCCCAGTTGAAACTCACTTCTTACATGCAAGACTAAACTATTAATGTCTGAGTGTATATGGAGGGGCCAAGGGAATACTTCTTCACTTTAGAACAGGTAGTCTACTCATCCATTTAGATCAGTAGAAGCCCACCACAATACCACTAATAAAGATTTTTCATTGAGTAGCTCCCAAGAGTCTACACATAAGGTCTGAAAGGGTTTAGTGGTCAAACGCCCAGGGCCACTCACCCACGTACACTTAAGAATGGATATTAGTCAGTAAGAGTTGATCGCAGCATGATAGTTTTAAGCTGGATTGTGGTGTGGCTCTTTAACACGGGGGATTGTGGTGTGGCTCTTTAACACGGGGCAAATGCTGCATTCTGAACATGAAACACATTATAGGTGCCAGCTGCACCAAAAATTTGTATCTATTTTTTTAATGGTTTTTATGTATCTAGGAGATATATATATATTCCCTTGTAATTGTGCTGATGGCTCTATTTCTGATAATATTGTTTATTTCACTCAATATTTTTTCAGTACTCACTACCTTACATTAAAAAGGTTGGCACAGTATTGAAAAAACACGTACACTGGTATTGACCCACCCGCCCACCCAAACACATGAAGTGGTATTGAACACACTAATTGCACAGACTTACATCTTTTAAATATATATTTTAATAATAAATTTGCATATATGATAAAACATTTCAATATAAACATATTAATACTTTTCAAATGCAATTAAAATAATAATATAGTAATGAGACCCTAATCTTTAATAAAGAAACTTGATATATGCTAATATCACATAGTAATCTTTCCATCACCAAATTCATGTGTATACATAGATTGTACTGTACTATAAATGTACTAGATAAATTACACTACATTTTTCTTTTTTCGTCTTTTTCAATGTATTTGTTAAGAGATGCTTCAGCATCTGGTTCAACCTTTGAGAGCAATCGAAAATTTTCATCATCTACAAAACATATTTCATGGCCATCCTGAAAATAAATACATATTAATTTTATTAAAAGGCTTAATATTAAATAAGTCTGTTCCTAAAATGTAAAATATACTTGTTATGTACCAAAACAAGTAAAAGGTTTCTATACTTATTATTGATACACATGTTACGTTTCTGACAAGCCGGTTAGAATTCATACTATTAGTAAAATAGGCGTTTCTCCTTTAATTATGAATGGATTTTAACCCATTGCGGATCTATTTATTTAGGCGCACGTGCCCCAGCAGGAACAAATTAATTTGTGGACGGGCACAAATAGTAACAGCATGCCACAATAAAACTGTAGATAAATGCTTAGATGTGGCCTGCTGGGAAACGGCGATTAGCAATGGCAACAGGTGGAGAGCCAGGTAAAAGGGTGGCAGGAACGATGTCCGAGTCATAATCTAAAATTTAATATAGCGCACGCACAATTCGGGCGAAGAGATAACAACGTCTGATTCATTGAATAGAATAGGTTTAGCGATAATACCGGCATCCTCTGTGTCTGTTTCACTAACCTTAATGTCACTTGATATATCGGTGCACCGAAGTGGACAGAAACACACTATAACTAAACTATATATATATATATATATATATATATATATATATATATATATATTTTGTATGGTTTGTTTTCAGCTACCATTATTATTTTATTTTTTTAATTTAAAATTATGTAAAAGACTGAGTAGTATAGTTGTTACAACATCAAAAGTCATTCAACTATAATAACCAATTAAAAACTAAATTAATAACAAATTATCTCCTGTCACAAAGCTAAATCCAGTTCACCAAGCTATTTAAACCTGCCTCACAACTGATTCTAATTTTATGATAACTATCCCTTATACCATAAAACAATGCAAAGGGCACTCGGCAAACTCTGTGATCCATTGATTGATTGACTTCCCCAATCACATGACTACGATCTACTGTCCCATGATAATATATCTGGAATGCATTCCCATTGTGTATTGTGGATCTAACATATTAAGCACTATAAGTTGATATAACTTATAACTTGATAAAGGGGTTGTTATTTAAATACACTAGTAAGAAGATAATTTTATTAAACAATAAAACATAAACTAATGCATTTGAATTTACAAATGGACATAGTACAGAGATTAAATATTTGTTACAGTTATATATATAAAATGGTTTATTAAGAATGTTTTATGAAATTCAAAAGAAAATACTGTGAAAAATGTTTAATTCACAAACGTTTTATAAATGAAAGCAAAACACACACAGACATTGATGTGGGCTGGGCAAATGCCCAGTGGGTAGGACATTTATAAATGTGCATTTGCCCAAAGCAATTTTAATAAAAACTAGACATTTATGAAAAAAAAGGTAGTTTTAATCTGTAACTGCTTGTAATGTTTTTTTGAGTGCCTGCTGATTATAAATTTCTTTAAGACCACTATCGACTTCCTAAAACTTACTTTAAGACCATTATCAAAGGTTTAGTTATTAAATAAAATTTGAGCTTGTTAAAATATAGTCCTTAAAACTTCCGTATAGTATTTGCGAAAACCCCATATCATAACTACGTGCCTTAATATATATATATTGTGGAATTTTTAAACAAATTTTATAACTACTACTTTACATTTGCACCCTATAAATTCTAAAAATACGGTGGAAGGAGAATCAGATATGTCTGCAGAATCTGAGCCAGAACTTCTGGACACTTCATTAGAAAACAGTTATGAAAGATTCTGTGAAGAAAGTGAATGAGCAGTAATAAACAATCATTGTTTAGTATTTGTTGTCTAACAATGGTTGTTTTGTGATAAAACATTCAATCATTTTAATCTCTTACCTAATGATATATTTGCAATAGAGAGAGTTTGGACTGAACATAATTTTATAAACCTAATTAGTTTTTTCAACCAGCAAATAGTTGAAAAAATAACATGTAAGAAAAATAATAATAACAAAAAATTAAAAAATGTTACTTTTAGTCTGAATATATTTTCCCAATTATAAAACCAACAATTATGTGACAAATAGTAAACTAACTCTTTCAGAGTTTCTATAAATCAATTAAAGACACAAAATATTTTCCTTTGATAATATAATGTAATCCTTTAAATATATATATATTTTGAGATTTAAAAATTATTTATTAATAATAGTGGTTATAACACTTTTTTCTATTGTTGAGGTCTATTTGCATTTAAAGTAAATAAATGCCCAGGCATTTATGGATTTTGGGCATTTGCCCCGACTTATAAATGCCCGGACATTTTACATCACTACACTGACTATTACACATACAGAGCTAATAGAAAACTGAGCAGTAGAGATGTGTCATTTAGTCAAGACCCGTTCATTTGAACCAGATCATATGAGTGAACGACATGTTTGTCGGACCTGTTACCGACACCGAGATCCCATAATCCAACTAAACAAATCTAATGGTCTTATTCAAGACAGAACCGCTGACCGAGACCCAAACGAACTAGATCGAGAATGTGAACAACCGGGTTTCAGTTAATCGAGGTTCTAGTGTAATAACCAGTAAACTTGTAGTAGGTATAGTGGTTATTTATTTTTATATTTATATTTAGAGTTTCAAACTCTAGTGCACATAATTTATTTTTGGGCAGAAGTATTTGGATACTACTGCAATCAGGTTGAATGTTAAATATAGTAATAATTTTAATAAAGTACCCTCTATTCATTTTTTATTATAAAACACTAACCAGTTTCGGCTCTTAGGCCATCTTCAGACTGTACAAATATATAACCTACAATAAATGAACAAAAATAAAAATAAAACTGATGTAAATAACACATGATTAATTTAGTGTGTGGGTAAGTTGAATTTTATTTTTTACTGTTTTTTTTTTTTAATTTCTCTTATTTTTTCATATATAGGATTTTTCATGTTGATTTGTGTATTCAGTATGTTCTGTGGTTCATTGTAATTGTTTATGTATATATATGTGTAAATTTTCTTTGGATCTCATTTTTTCTCCCTTTTAAATTCTAGAATTGTGACATTTTCATTGATATTTTGGTAACTGTGATTTGACTGGAGAATATGTTCGTCAAAGTTTGATTAAATTGATGTTAAGTTGTTTTCTCTTATGGCTTGTATGTGTCCTTTGTAACGTGAATTAAATGGTCTTCCGGTTTGTCCTATGTAGAAATAACTGCATTCAGAGCATTTTACTTTATATATTCCAGATTTTTCATATTTATTTCCTTTATTAGATAGTTTGTTGATTAAATAAAAAGGGTTTTTCTTCATTTAATAACTGAGTGTATAATTACTGTGTTATTATAAAATTATAAAACGAATAAAAGTAAACAAAAATAAGAAAATTAAACAAAAAGTGTGTCAGTGTTCCTTATAATACAAAAAGAAATAAGGCTATTAGAAAAACTTTTCTACATAGTAATTATATACTCTGTAAACCTTTGAGGTTTACTTAACCAAAACACTAGATGGCACAAAATTCCCCTCATAATTACAAACATTTATAATAAAATTTTAATAATAAAACAAAAAAGTTAACAGTAAGAATGAAAAAGAAGTTTTATTACAACAGGAAATATGGTACAGGAAGTGGAGTAGGTAAAATTTGAATAGGACATCCTAAGAGTGTTAACTCAGAAAGCAAGGGATCGGATATCAAGGAAGCAGGGTCAGCACTGTACACATAAAATTTAGACTCACAAAAAATTAGGCCGATAATTGCTGATGCGGCGGAGAATCAGCTGAAGCTCCGGGAAGGAGACGGTTCTGACCATCAGAAACAAACGGGCCTATAGGGTGATCCGTAAAAGGACCACAGATAGTAATTGGAGGCGCGTCCAGTGAGTGGCAGGGGAGATGAGATACTAGGGAAAGAGTTGGGAAGAAAAGGGAGTCTGAAGAGAGATCTGGAAGTGATAGGACTTCGGGAAATAGACCAATAGGGAGGACCAGCACCTGGAGGTCCAACTACCTAGGTTTCATAACCCACCCTGCAGAGCAAACACGGGACGAGCTAGGAGGAGGACTTGGAGCCACGGTCCAAACCCTTGCGATATCGACCCCCGGAGAACTTCACAGGCAGCCCACCTGAGGGACGACTGGACTTGCATCCTATACTGAGGGCCATAGAAGCCACCTCAAGGGACTACAAACGACTCCAGACCCAACCAGCCCACCTGACCTTGAGGGACAAGCGGACGCAGAATCCACTACAGCCCGTGGATACCCAATACCTGCAGGAGACATAGAGTCCAGGGTTATGTTAAAGTTTGTTTAACACCTCCAGGGTTTAAGGGAAACAAAAATATAAAATTTGTTGACGAAAAAAAATTTTGTAAGGGCGTTCAATCACATTTTACCTACACCAAAACATTAGCCAACGGGCTGTACATTACTCATATAGAGAGCTAATAATAATTGTAATTTAAAAATAAAATATAATTCACTGATTGAGGGAATTGAGTTTTGTATCATTTAATGTGTTGAGATTGTTAATTTTGTTTAATTTGTAAATATATAAATACATAAATCCATGTAATTGATCATAGTCCGTATAAGTGGTTGTTTTGAGTTGATATAGATATATAGTAAATAAATAAATATTGCGTTAAATATATAAACCATTACTGTTGGATAATTCTTGGGAAGAATAAAGTAATAGTAACTAGGGCCATTTGAATATATTTAACTTATCTCTTGAAGGTATTTGTAAAATAATGTAACTTAAATCGTACGGTAAATTGACTAGGTCGTCATAGTTAGTAAGGTCAATATTATTGTTTGATTGTTAATTTTGATTGGAAATAATTGATTAAATATATAATTTTCACTTGTTAGTATAGACGTTTTGCATATATAATACTTGTTTAGTTTGGATTCTTAATGTGACGTTTATATCATTATTTAGAGGATTGTGATTTAACACGTTCAGTGCGGGTGGACCGTATACGATCCACCGCCGGCCGGGCGCTGGTGGCGCGTGGACCGGGCCCATACCACTCTACACTGTTGTTGCTATGCAGTCAGTATGAGCTCAGCTCTTGCGCGAGGTAGACCTTACGTCGGCCGCTATTCGAATGTGAACCGTTCTATATTTTTGCGTTTTCCGTTTTTATCTATCGTTTTTTCGAGCGGAGTTTTACAATTGATGTAATTTAGTGATTTCTTCATGTAAATAAGTTTGTTATTTATGTAAATAAGTAACATTTACTTGCGCGAGGTAGACCTTACGTCGGCTGCTATACAAATGTGAACCGTTCTATATTTTTGCGTTTTCCGTTTTTATCTATCGTTTTTTTCGAGCGGAGTTTTACAATTGATGTAATTTAGTAATTTCTTCATGTAAATAAGTTTGTTATTTAGTAAATAAGTAACATTTACTTGCGCGAGGTAGACCTTACGTCGGCCCCTATACGAATGTGAACCGTTCTATATATTTGCGTTTTCCGTTTTTATCTATCGTTTTTTCGAGCGGAGTTTTACAATTGATGTAATTTAGTGATTTCTTCATGTAAATAAGTTTGTTATTTATGTAAATAAGTGTGTTTAGTGTATATTATTGTAGTATTTAGTGTAATTTTTATTGTTGAAACATGACTGACAACACTGTTGATGACCTTGACTTGAGTGACGACATTATTACAAGTGAAGATTTCGACACCGAAAGTGACGAAAGTGATGATGATGATGCAGTTTTGAACCCTATTTGGTGTAACAACACTGCTGGACTCAAAAAATTAACTTTTTGAAGGACAATAAGCTATTCATTGTTCACCAATTAAGCTATTGGTGGCCATACCTGGTGATGGCTCACCAATTGATTGGTCCTCCAGCATCCCAAGGGGCTGATGGACCATATCCAGACCACAACTTATGACGTCATAAACAACTTTTTCACATGCTACAACCAACTTCGTTTTGCTGTTTTTGGGCTGTCTATTCCTTATGAAAAGTAAAATTAATTTTATAGTACTTAGTTTCCCGGGTCGGTTAGAGTGTTTTAACTATAGCAGTGAACGTGTTAATTAATAGTATAGGAGCTTGTTATAAAATAATATTTCTTGAATTTATTGGTTTACCAGACTGTATATTGAAGCCAATGTTAATAGTAATTTGATTAAAGATTCTAAAACGAATAATTTGTATTGTTTATTATTGGATGAGAAGGCTATATTAAAGGAGGTGTATAGTTGTAAAATACGATAAGATAATTGTAATATTTTGGAAGGGACAGTCAAGATAATATACAGTGAAAATAAATTTGTGTTGAACTTTCACCAGTGTCAATAGTTATTCCAGGCCCTGGTTTCCTACACTAGCCAAGCAAGTCATTAAGGTTAAATTATTTTCTCATTACTTGTAGAATAATCATTCGTGATTTAAAATTTATTAAACATTTTGAGTGTTGGAGGATGTAAAAGTTTTACTTAGTGGTTGTTTGTCAAGAGTTTTACAACACTCAGCAATAAAATGAAGAACTATGCTTTTTATTTAATTAACAAACTATCTAATAAAAATAATAAATATGAAAAACCTGGAATATATAAAGTAAAATGCTCGGAATGCAATTCTTTCTACATAGGACAAACTGGAAGAACATTTAATTCATGTTACAAAGGACACATACAAGCCATAAGAAACAACAACTCAACATCAACTAAATCAAACTTTGCCAAACATATTTTGCAGTCAAATCACAGTTACCAAGATATCAATGAAAATGTTACAATCCTAGAATTTGAAAAGGAGGAAAAATTAATTAAGAAAATTTATACATATACATAAACAATTACAATGAAACAAAGAACATATTAAATACACAAATCAACATGAAAAATCCTACATATGAAAAAATAAAATAAATTAAAAAAACAACAGTCAAAAATAAAATTCAACTACGCTATACTAAATTAATCATGTGTTATTTACATCAGTTTTATTTTTATTTTTGTTCATTTATTGTAGGTTATATATTTGTACAGTCTGAAGATGGCCTAAGAGCCGAAATTGGTTAGTATTTTATAGTAAAAATGAATAAAGCTACTTTATTAAAATTGTTAATCTATTTATTATAACAATAGCCCTAAATTGTTAACTAATTTATATAGATTGAATGTCTATCCACACATGACCCAGTTAGCTCAAGAAAGGACAGTTAAGGGCCGTACATACTATTAAGCCAACTGACAGATAACTGACAGTTTTGGGCGATTTAGCCAAAACTGTCAGATGATCATATAATGTGTACGCCGTTTGACAGACCATTCAGATATCGTTTTGATGGCTTGAGGCATGATGAGCATGTCGTACTTTATCTATCAGTTTTCAGCCAAAACTAAAGCAGGCATGACAGTGTGGACGCCACTGCGTTTGATCCGATTCCAATTTCCTCACTGCCACTACCAGTACAACCCTATCTTCCCTCCACTGACAAACAAGCGTCTTCTTGCCTTGTTTTGCTTTTTCTATTGTCAACCTTGTTGATTTGAGTCTTTTATTTAGTTTATTAATAATTTTTCTGAGTCTGTCTGCAAGTGCGTGTTTTTATTCACTTTGAAAATGGGCACTACAACCACAGAAATGAGTTCATTGACAGTCCAAGTAGAAAACTTGGATATGACATGACCTTGACCTTAATATCGAAGGGAGTGTATGTGCAGGAGAAGGTAGCCGATGTATTGCTTGAGTTCATTGAATTATATCGAAATGAACCATCACTCTGGAAAGTCAAATCTAAGGACTATTTAACCAATTCTTAACCCAATACTTTCTCTTCCGCTTAGTATACTCATATGGATCATGTAATAAGCTATTCCTAAGCCTACCGCACTTAACTACTCTTTGGATAACGACATACCACTACAGAATGCGGGCAGACACGGAAGAAGAAATCACAGATATGACATTACTTTGGACAGGAAAATAAATCTGAGGTACATGTCTGTCAGATGTCATGACAGTCAGCTTGACAGTGTGGACGCTACATCAGTTTTTGGCCCATCCGGCGGCATGAAAGATGGCTTGACAATTGACTTGATAGTGTGTACTAACAGGCAATTTGTAATATCAATTATCTTTAACCCTTTGTGAGCTAATTTATATTCTTAACATAAGCGTGTATTTAACTTGAGTCACTACTAATTTTTTTACCAATAAATAATATTATGCTTCAAAATGAACTATTATATGCAAAATGAACTAATATTTGGCCAAAATAATATTTTTTACATTTTTTTTAATAATACTTGCGTGTGTACACTTCATTAGCTCAAAGGGAAATTGTTTTGTGCGTTTTTATCCGTCATTAGCTTGTTCTACTAAAATCAGTTGTTAGGTAAGTATTAAATAAATTACAGATTAGTTGTTAATTTCCTTTAATTGTATAATCTAATGACTAAACATGATGTTACAGTGTATTCAAGCATATTTATCTTTAGTATGATATGCTTCAAAGCAGATTTCTGGATGCAAGTGAGGCTTTTCCTGGCAGGTTTTGAAAAAGTAAACAAAACTAAACTACATAAATAAAATAAACAGAACAAATCAAATTCATATGCCGAAGTAAGTTGTGTCTAAGTAAACAAAGAGTGTGGCACGGAATGCATCAGACGAAGCGCTGGACTAAAGCGACACAAATTTTAGAGAGAAAGGAGGGTTGGAGAGGGTAGGGAAGAAATGGGAAGGGAGGAGTCAGCAATGGTATTGGGTGGAGGGAATAGTATGACTAATAACGAATGGCATGTGACCTTGGGAGATAGTGTTGGGATCAAACAAACTCAAATTTCATATGATGGGTATTCCTGGCAAACGCTGTTCGCTCAGAGACAAATTTTTGCTTGTATAATCGGTATACTCTCGCAAAGGGTTTAAAATTAAAACAAGTTTGTCATGGTACAGTATACTTACAGGGTCAGCAAGAATGATGACTGTTACAGAAGCTTTGCCTGGAGTGTCAAGAGTGATAAGGGGAGTTAGGATCTTGCCCTTGATCTCTTTTATTTTTTTATCTATGACAGATAACTCTGCTCTAGGTACAGAAAATGCTATGCGTCCATAAGCCGTTGCATGCTCCACAGGCTTTCCTGGAACATAAATTACACTCTTAACTCAAGAAACATATCTTATTAGTCTGACAATAATTTGATTAAACTGCGGAAAAAGATTAAAGAAACACTTGCTCAGCAATCTTATCAACTATTGTTACATGCTTATATCTAATGGACGTTTTATGAATCTTCAATTCTAATAACATACTTTACAGCGCCAACTGAACAAAGCGTTGTTGTCTGCAGTCCCGTACGTGTATTAAATTTCTCACACCAGTTGAGTCAGCGTGCCATGGTAGTTTTTTTTTTCAAAATCTTTTTATTTCACCACTGCTCTGTGCCACTGTTAATAGTTACTCTTTTTGTTATTCAGTTAAAAGTATATTATATTAATGTGATGTATTCTTTGACATTGTAAATATTGATTTGTGCATAAAAGTCTGAAACATAACCAACCATGTAGATGCTGACTTTGACCATCTCATAGATGTTGTTGTAAATGCCTCTTTTTCAAGTGCATTTCAGCCTGAAAATGAGGCAAAATATTCTCTTAGGACAATGTTATTTTACATAATGTCAGCAATAATGACTGACTAATGATGTACAAAACTTTGAAGAAACGATGTGTGTTTGCGTGCGTGTGTGTGTGTGTGACAATAGGGGTAAGCAATGTAATATCAATAAATGGTTAAATACAACAGAAAATGATCAAAGACTTAGCAGAAGAATTCCAATTTGTTATGAAAATATGAAGCCCAACTTACCTATTCTTTTTCGTAGTGAAACAAAACTTACTGATTTTGTACTATTCTTCAATAATTGCATTGCATTTTATATTTTTGAAAGAACTTACAAATTTGCCAGTAAGAGTAAAGCCATAAATTACCTATTCTTTTCTACAGCTAAGAAAATGGAATGACATTTCAGTTTCTAGCCTCAAGAGTCTGCAGAGGTTGTCAGTCATGTTGGTTTTAATCCCATAGTAACAATGTTATTTTTGAACTAGACATACATTCACGCGTATCAAAACTAAACAGTTATTTTAAAACGGATTTATCAAAATAAATCGCATTTGATTAAGAATTAAATTGCGCGTTGGCATTGATTTGCAAATTTTAAATTAATTTTATGGAAAAAATAAAAACATATTTAGGTTGCAGTTTTTATTTTTACCAATTTTTCAAAACTAAGCATATGTAATTAAAATATCAAATGCAAATCCAATGTGCAATATTATGACGTTTAAAATGACATCTTATACATAACGTTTGGTTGATAAATAACGAAAAAATATGGATTCGTAAATAACATTGTTATTATGGGATTAAAATCAAGATGGCCGACAGCCTCTTACAGCATTTCTTGGTGTCATAATGAACATGGACCTGTTATCACTATCCAATATTTGTTATCAATATTGGATAACAAATATTGGATAACGAAAGACAACAAATAACTAAGTATGAGTTCCTAAATACTAGGGATGAGCTGATTCCAACATTTTCTCTATTCCGATTACCACTTGATTCTAAAATTCTCGATTCTTGGTTCGATTCTGATTCTTTAGTAGTAGGCCCCACTACACCACTAACGATTATGTAACAAGCTAAAATATTACAAAATATCCACAGTTTGGATATTTACGAATATCCAACTCCAAAAATGGAGTTGATACATAAACAGGGGCTTTATTTTAAAATAACAGTAATTAGTCCAATCACAGCGTACTCACTAACAAATCAAATTAAATTCTCTTTATTGCAATTAGGTACTAATGGTACAATAGGCCATGACACAGTTAAGTGTAAAATAAAATACACTATGTCAATAATGTTTTATACTACAGTTTCTATAAGTTTCCAAAATGACAGGTAAATGTTATAAAAAATATATATAGTATATTAGGGTTGGTAATTGTGGCGATAATCTAATAAATAAATGCACAAACAATAATAAACAAATAAATATTGTGACAGAAAACAATTTTGACAGGTACATAAAACTATTTGGCTATATTAGGGTTGGTAAATGTGGCCATAATCTAATAAAGAAATTAATAAACACAAACAGTAGTAATAAATAAATGCACAAACAATAACAAATAAATAAATAGTGTGACAGAAAACAATTTTACAGGTACATAAATCTACAACATAGAATTGAAAGACCAAGCACATATACAGAAATAAAACTGGTCATATTTTGCCAATAATACATAACTTAAAAATTACACACACTAGGCCTAGTTAGAATTTAAAATTAATGTCACAGCTTTTAATCAACATAAATTCTTCAACGAAATAAAATGGGTTCAGCTGAAGCCACAATATAGCTTAACATTTACAGGCTTCAGAAACATTCATTTTGTGACATATTTTATCAATATGTCATCAAACAAATCCTTAAGCCTACAGAGTAATGGCTTTTCAATGATTTGCTTAATCTTTGCAATACCCATAATCAATATTATTAAGATTTGTTGGCTATGGACATTACTTCGTAACGTTAAGTTAGGTAGTTCTCTTAAAAAGTACTTTACAACTTCAAAAATATAGAGGTTTACTACAGTGAGTACTTTCAATTTTACAAACAAGGACCAACAGTGTGTCAATCTACTTGAATTAGTCATTCGAGTAGATTGACACACTGTTATAAGAAGGTTGATAAGAAAGTTATCAAACTTTGATAACTTTCTTTTGTAAAACAAGAATGTCAATGACTCTACTTGAATTGCCTCACTGAACCAGACCATAGCCAATGACGGATTGGAAAAAGGCAAAATATGAAGATTTTAAATAATCAAAAGTAACGATGTCTCTAAACCTTTTAAATAAGAAAATTGATTTTGATAGTCTAGAGGAAATATAGTCAATTTGTGATGACGAGGTAATATGTCTGTCAACAACTATTCCTAAGAACTTGATTGGAACAGAACTCTCTCCCTCCGGAGTAGGCCTTTAACTAAAAATGAGTTGTTTGGTCTTAGAATCATTCAAAAGTAAATCATTTGCCCTAAACCAAGCAGAGGCTTCATCTATGGTTATTACCGCTAAATCTTTCAAAGAGGAGAAATTGTAAGAAACATTAAGAAAAGTAGTGTTTCTAACAATTTCTCCTATTTGAAAGATTTAGCGGTAATAACTATAGATGAAGCCTCTGCTTGGTTTAAGGCAAATGGTTTACTTTTGAACGATTCTAACTTCTCCCTGTACAGTATGTAACCATAACATAACCTCAACTGTATGTAAATGCCGAAGGATATGAAAAAACAAAAATAAAATCTTGAAGAAGAAGCAGACGACAAGTCAAACTAGCCTATCAGCGCTAGTGGCATTCTATATAAAAGGTTAACGGCAATAGTTTGTTATACTATATTGAAAACTATTTGTATATTTCTATATCAAGTTAACGAAGTTAAATAAAACTGAAAAAGTTATCATCTTTGACAGAAATTAAAAACTTTTCAAAATCTTTTGTTTCTCAATCAATAGCGTGTTTTACCTTTATGTCGTTTCCTAAACACACTTAGATTTTGACTTCTTCAATAGCTGACTGACAGGGAGAACAACTGAACATCATGTTGCCGGTATCGGTCAATTGGTAGTTAATTTGCAAGACTAATTCACAACCAACTCGTTCACTCTAATGTACTAGTTGTGAATGAACTAGTTCAAAATGATTCATTAATAGGTAGAATGAGCGAACTTGATGAAACAAACGAACTATTAGAAGTTTGTTCATTCTCCATGATTCATTCGTTCGTCCAGTATAGCTGTGTGCACACAATCCCATTTCATTTCATGCGTCCTAAAGAAAATAACTAGCACTTCTGTTCCATTCTCGGTTCTCACATTTTTATGTTAGGTTATACAACTGACTCGGCTATCGTGTATTATTGTTAATTCTCAGTTCTGTTGTTGACTTTGAATTGAACCTGTTCAAATCTTAATAAACCAATTAGTACATTCGTTCACTGACTAGTTCATTTGATTGGGTTGTTAATGAACTACCAATCCCTATTGGCGATATTATTTTCTTTCACTACAAAATACTCCTCTATGCGAATACTAGTATCGGAGATGCGTTTCAATTTTAATTTATAAGTCAATGGAAATCATTGAATCCATCCTAACAATTACGTTTGGCATATAATATTTCGATATTTTAGTATTTGTAATTTGAACAGTAAATTAAGAATCGATATTGAGCGGTACTAACAAATAATATTCGGAATCGAGGAATCATGATACCGCTGGAATCAAGAATCGGAATTGGCACATCTCTAATTAATACCTTTTGGTGTTGCTATGGATGAAAGCACAATTTCATTTGTCGAGGTAACAAGAAGATTAAGTTTGAGAGTGTATTATCCACCACCCCTGGACTTATGTGGGTGGGCAGGTGGGTGGATCATCACCATTGTACATGTATGTGTGGTTTAGTGATTGAGTGTTAAACAATTACATGATCATAAGCATAATTGAACAAACTGATCTATAGCAAAGATTTCTAAACAAGATTTGTATCGAAGATTTGTACATTATGAAAATCTGTCTAATTTGGAATGGAACTTTTTGTTTTCTCTGACTTTGAGAATGGGTATTACAACTTTCTCCCATATTTTGGATAAGAAACATTGTTGAAAAACAGGGGATAACTCAATTCTAGAATGGGATAGGCTCATGGGCGACACTTGGAGAGTTAAAGCATAACTCGGTAGCTGGGCGGAAACATGACAATTTATTCAGGGTGTCTACTGGTCACAAAAGTCACGTATTTCAACAAAGAGTCACGGAAGTCACCAAAAGGAGAAAATTGTAAAATTTTGAAGGTTGAACAAACAAAATATCATCCAGCATTTTAGCCCACATCTCATGATTTCATCGAGGCTAAGAAATCAGCCAATATTCCTAGAGAGCTCTGAATTGAAAAATATTAAAAAAAGTTAACAAGCAATCCCTTTTGGTAAAATTAAGAAAATAAAAATAAAATATAGGACGATACCATCTTTTATCAAAAAGTCAGACTGAACATAACAGAGGATAGACAAAATAAATAACTGACACATACAAAACTTAAGAACTAGGCCTAAATAAAAAATAAATAAATTAGTCAGTGCCAAAACATCATTTTGAAACTATAAATAAATATTTATACAAAAAATTAACAACAGGAAGACAAACCTCTAAAGCAAAAACTTAACAATCAATTTAAAACATATTTTATTTTTAAAATATAGCCTATTAAGACAAGTTTTAACAATACAAAATTTAGTAACAAGTTTTTGTTTTAATTTGGCTGTAGTGTAATTATAGAATTTTGAAAGAGTGGTAAAAGTACATGGTCCTAGGCTTAGTAAACAAGTCTTCAAACAGCATAGAGAAATTCACTGTCCCACCCTCAGCTCGGCCGCCGGGAACGTAAAAGAAGGGGACCTGAGGACAGATAAGTGCATCCCAAAAAGTGGAGAGTGGGCAGCAAAGTCGGAATTTGACTATCCATAAGGTCCCTAGGCCAGGCTAGCACAGTTCCAGATAGGTGGCCGGCGGCAGGCTGAGGGAAAAGTTCTAAACGTAAAACCCGAAGTTTAGGTGTTCTTGGCCTCTCAACATACTTCTGATCAGGTAGAAGTACTAAGACAGACAAAAGAAAGAGAGGCGTCAAACAGGCAGATATCAGGAATGACGGAACAAACCAAGGTCTGAGCCAATAGCCACGGAAGTGACAAGCGCAAGCACGATTTCTGGCAGCCATGTAACCGAAAGTTAAAAACAAATGTACCGGTCAAAATACACGGTACACGAATTGGAAAAAACAGCCCAAGCAATGAAATGTCAAGTCTTCATGCCCTCAAAGACCACTATTACACAATCCCACAATTAGCCTCACACCTTCCGAAAATAAACTCTAACCTCACTGGGACTATAATTACTACTAGAACTGGTGTGGCACCTGGGCTCAAAATGATAAATAAACAAATACTGGAAGGACAAAAGAGATGCCACCATGCAAAGTAGTTAAGTTAGAATAGCACAAAAAGTACCAAGTAAATGGCCAGATAAACCTACTGATTCAGAACCAAAGTATGTGGGAGCCGTGAAACCCAGCAATCATCATACCTTTTGTGCACAAGACAAATAAATGGTACAGAATAGTTCCCAAATCACGTATGGACCTGCTCCAAGTCTACAAATGGTCTACACAGAATGTTCTTTAGAATGGTCTACAAATGTTCTGTATGTCTAGACCAATCGGTTAAGTAACACAAATACTTTTCTGGGTAAAAAAATTTATTTATAAAAGTTAGTAAAAAAAAGACACTGTTTCTATTCTTATTGAAAACTGAAAACTTTACTACAGTGGCTATACAAAACTTTTTTAGCTAACATGTTAAATTGTATTGAGTGTTACTGATTTTTATTGCTACATTATAGTCAACATCCCTGTAAATTATCAGGGGTCTTTTTGTTGCTGTAGCCGCTGTATACTGTCCATACAAAAAGACTCACTCTTCATTCAGAGTGTGCTTTTTAACCCACCCAATGTTAGTTGTCGGCTATGCAACAGCATTGCGCGTATTATGGATGTTAGTTGTCACAACTACGTAATGGTTTGGTTAAACTACTGTAAAACCATTACTAAAAATCATTTTTATACATATTTGATATCTAGAATCTATATTTTCTGGTGACAACCATGTCGAGGTGCTATCTATATTATTTACAGTGATACCACTGAGAATGCCACATCACAGCATGGGTGAAACCTTTTTGTTATCTTGTAAATAATGTATATAGCACCTTGATGCAGTTGTCACTGGAAATTATAGATTCTAGTTATGACACCGGCTGTTTAAGCTTAAGTTCTAAGATTTTTGATATCGTTTGGATGACATTTCTCTATTCTTCACCTGATCGATATCTATGAGTAGACGGTTATTGTTTGTATTTGGTAAACAGATGATCATAAAATATTTGTCAATATTGGAACAGCTGGTGTAGACCAATATACTAGAACAACTGTACATGTTCGATTGTCTCATTGTAGTTACTTATTTACGGAAATGTTGATTATATAAGTTATATTTTATAAATGTAAATAACATTAGAACAATTTGGCCATCTCAGAATATTTGTATTGTAAGTATAAACATTTCTCAAGAAAGCATGGAATATTTACTTTCTTGTCTTGGCCTCAACAACATTTAAAAATAAAATGTTCACTTTTCTTTTGCGTCTATAAGTCCTGCATGATTTTAAAAATAAAACAAAAGTTAAAAAAAGTTAAGGTTCGTCTTATTTTACCAGGCGAAGTTAGGGCTAAGAAGCCCTCTCTAACACTTATCCTGGGGACCAACAGCTTTTTTGTGACTTCCGAACCACGGGAGCGGCAGGGCAAAAACTATTAGTGGTCATGTCCGGAATCGAACCCGGACCGATTGCGTGGCAAGCCAACGCCTTAGCCCTTATTTTTCTTAAAAATAAAATGATGAAATAAAAAGAACATTTTATCATAAATACATTTGGAGTTACAATTATAAACTAATTGTATCTTGAAAGACAATATACATCATACTTGACAATATACCACAGCTTACCAATATCATAGAATTCCAATTTTGCCTGAGAATCATTAAACCCAAGAACAACTTTTTCCTTATCTTGAGAGAAAATTTTCAGTCCCAGTGTGCTATTCCAATAAGAGATAGAGTGAACTAGATTAGAACTGGACAGTGTTACCTTTTCCACTGGATCTGAAACCATTTGTTTGAGTTGTTATCATTTTATAAGAACATTTTAAATTTATAACTTTTAAAACATATTTAGCAAGATTACAAAGTATTAATAAATGTAAACCACTATCAACCCTATATAAACTTATCAAAGTTACTTTCTGATTTAATTTATTGAAAATAAAACGGTAGCTTTAAAAAGCAGATCTCAATTAACCTGGGATTAATTTTTAGAATAACATTTTTAACTATAAACATTAAGTAGGAGTTGGTTATGAATTATAGCATTTTACAATTAAATATTAGAATAAATAAGAGCTTTACAAGGCCTACCTGGAAAGAAAGTTTGTTTTGGTACAAAATAATCAGCAGTGCATTACTTTTGTGCATACGTTTTAAAGCTACAATTAACAGCTATTTTTCTATATATAGTTTAAACTCACATTAAGACTCTACTAATATCAAGAAACCATTTTTTTAATAACTGAAAAAAATGTTCAATAATTATTCCAGTGTTTTAAATTTAGCTAACTGTGAACTTGAGATAACCAATCTTATCTGTCACAATTTTGGGTAAAACTTGACCTTGACATCCTAGGTAAAAAGCTTGTTAATTGTAAAATCGTGTGAACAGACATTTTTCTCAATCAAGAGACAAGTCTTGCAAGATCAAGACAATAGCTTCATTCAACAGTCACTCGACGTCTGCAATCTTAAATTGAATATTTCTTTCAGCAATATTTCTCTTTTTCTGGGCCCAAATAAGATGTATTGGGTTATACAGGGATGGTAAGGAGGCTTCATGTTCCATTTTATACTATTTCATCGATTTTGTGTACTTTTGGAGCATTTTTAATTGCATCTTTTCCAGTAATTTTGCCCCGATTTAATCTTCTGAAAAATGGAAAACTATGCTATATCAGCCAATCTTAAATTTCAGCTTTTTTCCTGATGGATCTGGGTACTTTCTCCAGAACGGCGGGTTAGTAACTTGCATTTTCCAAGACTATTACAGATCCCTCTCAAAGCTTACCTGACCAATGTATAAACCATTCCTTAAAACAATTTAGCATTCCTTCCTAAATGGTAATTTGTTTTATTTTTTGATATTTCAGACCAAAATATTGGGTTAAACCTGGTTTTAATTCTTTACATGCATGATTAATAAATTTGCATCCAGATCCAACAAGCAAAACTATCAATATCCCTCCTTTTCTGATGGGCACTTTAGGCCATCTGCTACCACAAGTAATCATTCAACTACAATTTTGATTAACCATATCTCTTTTTCCTCTTGGTGGAGCCTGAAGGATACGTTCTTCACAATCAATGTCACTGTTAGCGCTTCTACAGTATCACTCAAAACAAATTATTTTCTGTATAATTATGTAGACAAAACTTTACAATATTTGTCAGACGTTGTAGTTCACCAACCAATGGTAGGTAACTAGAGGTTTGACATTAAACATTAGTCCAGAGGTGGAGAGAGGCTTTACTTAACCAAAGTTGCAATAATATGTCTCGGATTATAGTACCTAGTCAACGTTAATGAAAAGGCAGAATTATAACAAAAATTCCTAGAATACTAGTACTGGAGCCAGAAAAACATGTCTATTTTTTAGTTGGAAAAGATTATGCAGGTTCCTTGAAAAACATGTTCAACCCTAGATCTGCAATTTGAAGGCATGTAACTGATTTGCAAATTAGGTTATGAATTGAACGTAAAATTACATTAATTCATGTTCAGACATGAAGAAATACTGACGAAGTATTAAGCCTTTGGTTAGTTGAATTTTATTAGTAGCCCTAAAAATATTAAATTATGCCTATACAGTACTTCCTAATGTTAGTGTGAGAGGTACCCGCCCACCACTCATGCACAAAGAGTGATATTGATTCACCCATCTACCATCACTCTTTGTGCATGGGTGGTGGGCGGGCACCTCCCACACTAACAGTAGGAAGTACTGGACAGGAATTGAACCTTAAATTCAAAAACTTTTATTTTATACCCTCCTATACAGGCACAGTGGTACTGGCCGCCCACCCATACAGGCTCAGTGGTAGTGGCCCACCCGCCCACCTATACAGACTCAGTGGTACTGGAAATACAGGCACAGTGGGAACGTATGTGTCAGGGAAATTTTCTGATGATACATCATAAATACGTGAGATTGTGTGCATCACCTGATACAAGTGAGTACAGTGGAACTGATCCACCCGCCCACCCATACACGTACAGTGATATTGACCCAACCACCCACCCATACAGGTACAGTGATATTGACCCAACCACCCACCCATACACGTACAGTGGTATTGACCCACCCACCCACCCATACACATACAGTGGTATTGACCCACCCACCCACCCATACACGTACAGTGGTATTACTAATACTAATACAGTGCCACTGTACGTGTATGGGTTGGCGTGTGGGTCAATGCCACTGTACGTGTATGGGCGGGTGGGTGGTCATTGCCACTGTACGTGTATGGGTCGGCGGGTGGGTCATTACCACTGTACGTGTATGGGTGGGGGGGTGTATGGGGGGAACAATGTACAGTGAGTATGAATCTACAAGCTTTATAATGCATGCATAGTTTCACAATTACAACCCATACCTGTACAATGGTAGTGTAACCCCACCCATTGTACCTATACTCAATACCACTGTACGTATGTGGGTGGGTGGGTGGGTCAATACCACTACGTGTACGGGTGGGCGAGTGGGTCAATACCACTGTACATGTACGGGTGGGTCAATACCACTGTACATGTACGGGTGGGTCAATACCACTGTACATGTACGGGTGGGTCAATGCCACTGTACGTGTACAGATGAGTAAATACCACTGTACATGTACGGGTGGGCGGTTGGGTCAATACCACTGTACGTGTATGGGTGGGCAGGTGGGTCAATACCACTGTAATGTGACACACCCAGTTCCTTAGTGCATGTTCTGAAGTGGCTAATATACTCAAGACGAACATACATACGAATTTTTGGGATCAACGACACATTTTTTTCTTCAACAGTATTGCGATTGTTCACTTTGAGCACAGTTTTAAGTGTAACTTAAATGAGTTCCTTTTAACTCCACTGTACCACTGTACGTGTACGGATGGGTGGGTGGGACAATACCACTGTACGCATACGGGTGGGTGGGTGGGAGTGGTCGAATGTAATAGTACGTGTATGGGTAGGTGGGCCAATGTAATAGTACGTGTATGGGTGGGTGGGTGGGTAAATATCTCTGTATGTCTATGGGATATATTTTTTTTTAAGTACAATTTTTAAGTACAGTCAATACCACTGTACGTGTAGGGGTGGGCGGGTGGGATTTTGAAGTGCAGAAGTATATTTTGTTGACTGTGGAATTGTTAACTGTGGAATTTTCATTCACAAATGAATTATAAGAAATCGCTGATTCTCCCAAATGGCACCAGACCATCGATCGACACGTGGTTGATTAATGTAAAAACCACGTAAGACATTAATCAACCACGTCTATCCCCCCATATGAAGATATGAACAGCAAAATTACTTAGAAGTATTAAGTATGTACTTAAGCTTATAGAATGTTTTCCACATACTGTTTAATACCACTGTACGTGTATGGGTGGGCGGGTGGGTCAATACCACTGTACGTGTATGGGTGGGCGGGTGAGATTTATCATTTGTTGTAATTCTTGTAAACCCTTGTAATCTTAAAAATGGCTGATCATACAAACTTCCAAAACGGTTCAAAAATACCAGATTGATAAATAAAGTAAGATTATAATGGGTGGGTGTTAAAATAGATCTCGAAATGTACATAGCAGATTATGTTTGAAGAACTGTTGACAGGAAAAAAGGTAATTTAACCAGTATTATTTCTATAAATCTATGCATTCCTGTTAACCTTAACGTACTACATGACCCGTTTATTGAGAAAATAAATAGAAACATATAAAGGCATAATTCAATATTTTGGTTAGTAATAAAAGCCAACTAACCAAAGGCTTAATACTTCATCAGTATTTCTTCATGTTTAAACCGAGAAACCTTGAAGAAATTTCTCCAATATATTTTTAAGTTACGGTAATAAATTTCACATTAAAAAAATCAAAAAAGAAAACAATGATTCTATATTCAAGGTCATTGAGCATAAATTAGGGAGGTAACAAAAAATATACACTAAAAGCTAAAAAGATTTACCTAATATTTATGAACGAGATTAATTGTTGCAATTAATTGATTGCAAATAAATTATTTACTATAGATAGTGTTTTGCATTTTTGCAAGAATTATTTTTACAAGATTATTAGTACTTGTGTTTATTATTATATAACTCCATTAAAAACATCATAGCTACACAATAATATTATTTTGTTTTCAAATATACTGTATAATCATTAAAATTAAGTTTCTAAATTAATTTATTATCTTTTAGTCTTTTCTCATTTTTAAGAGAAATTAAATTGTAAATTTTTGTGGTAAACTTAACATAAAACATGACATGAAGCTACAAATTACAATTACTATTTACAATAATACATTATTTGCTTTTTAAAACCTTTTTTATTGATAAGATTTTTTTATACTTTTAAAATGTTATGGTAACTTTTTTTCATTCTTCAATTCGAAAGTAAAAAAAAATAGCTATACATACAAATAGTACCAGTTTTGTTGTTGACTAATTACCTACTCAAACTACCTAGGTTGATTGATAATTGTCTGTAGTATGCCTTAAGGCTCCCATCCACTATCCAACTTGGTCTGACAGACCAGTGCGTACCAGGTTTGCTTACGGTTGGAACACACAAATGTTTGATCTAGCGGGTCTCCACACACTATCCAACTTGGTCTGTCGCACAAGTCCCCAACCCGGCGCGTGAGATGTTTGCCCGACAAAAGTCAGGTACGTCGCCTCCCACATATTATCGAACCAGTCTCGTATCAACCTTTCTAGAGATCATGTCGTCTGGTGTTTTATGTATGTCGAAAATTGTTTTGTGTATAGTAGTATAGTGTTAAAAAGTGTATAGTTTTGTGAATTGGACTGGAACAATGGATGATAGGCAACGTTTGGCCGCTGCAATATTACTATTAGACAAAGCTGGCGTGTTTATTCCAAAGAAACTAAAAAGGAAACATAGGTGCTGGGTTAAAAGTTGGCTTAAAAAAAGAAATGAATATTCACATATGAATTTACTTTTAGAACTGAAAGAAAATAACCCATATGACTTCAAGAACTATTTACGAATGACAGAAGATGAATATAAGTACCTAATTGATATATTGTCACTTTTAATCCAGAAAAAGAATACAGTGTTAAGAGAATCTATTCCAGTGGAGGATAGACTTGCTGTCACCTTGCGGTACTTGGCAACTGGTAGAAGTTTCGAAGACCTCAAATTCTCAGCAATAATATCTGCTCAATCACTTGGCAGAATTATTCCGGAAACGTGCAGAGCAATTTATCAAGTCTTAAGGTAGACATACTTAAAGGTAGGTCTATAGTGGTGTATTTACAAACAACAAACACCATAAACCAATTAATTTATAGTAAGTCATTTTCCTCGGCAATTCATGTGCCACTGTAAATTCCAATAGATCGAAGTACCATAGTTTAGGAGTGTACACATCTTCCGTACCTGCTCCACTTGTCATGGAGGCATGTACTTTACCAAGTTCTCTCCTAAAGCTGCTTCGAATGTTTTCTATTCTCTTCTTTATGAACCCAATTGTGACGTCAGGTATTGCAGTTTTTGTGAATTCTAGGAGGTCTCGCATAGCTAAATCCCTCTTTTGCTTGTTATAGTATTCCTTCGATGATACTTTCCACAAACAAGGTGCGTTTTTGTAAGTTTCTATGAACTCTGTCAAAAATGTAGGATTCATAAATTTACAAACCATAGCTTTGTCCGCATCTGTAGCCTTCAATTTCTTCGCCGGTATAGGCTCAGTGTGATCTTGTTCCGTTTCTTCAGTGTCCTCCATAGTGCAATGAAATGTTCAATACACACAAACAAATGAATACGCACAGGTGACTGTCACGGGACGTCGCTCGCAACTGGCTTGTCCTGTGTCCGCCACCGCACCCCCGGTACGGCTCAAACAGGTTTGTAGCCCCCACACACTGTCCAACACGGTGCGGGGAACCATTGTCGTCGCACGGTTGGCGCCTGTTTTTCAGCCAGCTGGAAAACCTCCGGTACGGCCAACTCGGTATGGTACGGTTCGTTCATCACCACACACCATCAAACCACAGCCCAACCCGGCCGGCTATCGGACCAAGTTGGGTGAAATCACGGACCAAGTTGGATAGTGGATGGGGGCCTTTAAAATATTTCATAAATCTTATACATGGTTTCCTAGACCACAGCCATTAGTAGTCTGATAAATAATTATGTTGTCACTGATGATTTAAGTAAACAATAACATGGAGATATTTATTCCAAATTAATTGAAATAAATAATCTTGAAAATTTCAAAAACATGATTATTTTGGTAATTACAGACTTATTAAAACTTCAGTTTTATTATTTGGATTTTGAAATTAATTTTTCAATACTTTGAATTAGATTTAAAAACAATAGTTTCACTAATTAAAATCATATGTATTAAATATAAATATTGGACTTTGAACATAAAATTGAATACAGTACCATTATTTAGATTGAAATGTTCATTCATTCTTAAGATACCACTCATTAAGATATGGGCGAATATGGATTTCAAATGAGTTTGATGAGTGTAGATTAGCGAATGTAGTCTAACAAACCAATGTCGACTATTTATTATAAAGTGTCATTAATTGAAAGCCCAATGACAAATAAACAGCCGGTGGTTATCAGCTGATCCCTTTCAACATTTGTTATGACTCTGATTGGCATAAAACTGAGAACCTTTAACTTATGAAGCTGAGCTGTAACCAACTACACAGATGACCAATTACATGGAATTATGATAAGAATACCATATCATTTTGGAGTCCAACAATAAATCACAACAATAAACAGCCAAGCATATATATTCTGTTTTTTACATTTATATAAAAATATGCAAAAATGAAATAATTTTTTTAATAAAACAAAAATTAGGTTCTACTCTCATTATATGTTCTGGCTGTAATATTCCACAGTCATAACAATGTTTTTAGAAAATTATACTTTACATATAAATATTTTTGACTGTCTTTCCCATTCATACATTAATTTTTATTTCCGAAAACTTGAATAATATTATATGTAACCAAGTCGCAGATTTAAAGTAAATCTGTATCGAATTGGATATTTTAAAAATAAATAATTAACCTGTTAATCTTAACTATACCTTTATCAGAAGGCTGAGGTTCATCAATGAGTAAAAACTTATAACCGCCCGGAGCTTGTACAGCACTAAGACCATTTTCATCCTTGATGGGCCAGCCTGCTGCTTTTGCTCTGTTGATGGCTTCTCTTGAACAGATAGTTATTGATCTGAAGTCATTCCCTTGTTCATACTTATCCACGTTGTAATTGTATGTTAGCTCAATGACAAAATGATTATCCTCAGGTCCATAACCCACCATGGTTTTGCTCCACCGATTGTCATAAGGTCTACAACATTTAAAAAATACTAAATAAAACTAACCATCTTGCTAAAAAATATAAAAGTATTTAGAAAAATTACTATAGGATGGACATCTCTTATATTACTCATGATTTAATTATTTAAAAATAGATAAATAAAATACAAATTCAAAAAGCGTTTGTTTTTTCAAAACAAATTTGTTGAATCAAATATCATAAAAAAATACTATCCAAATTAATAACTGATAGTTAACATCTAAAATGACTTAGAAGTTTGTATTTTATGCAAATGAATTTGACAGATAATTTGGTTTGTTGAATTTATTGTTTTATTTTTACAACATATAGGTCAGCTACATTTTCAAATTTCTCATGAGGAAATTTTAGGTTGGGTTAAAGGGCACTAGGCCAGGAATTAGTATATTAGAGAGATAGGACATCAGCAAACTTACCTTAAAAGACAAGTTCACTAACATCAGAGTAGTAGTCACAAAATAGACACAATCTCACAAATTTTCAACGCCACAGGCATTTTCTTCAGGTGAGTAGAGAGAGAGTAAAATGGTACATAAGTTATGGACAATAACAGTTTTGTTATGAAATGTCAATGAGTGTTGGTAGTGTTGCAATCTGTGGCAGGTATTGTGACCAATACAAATTGGTTTACACCATTTCATTTTTTAAGAAAATAAACTTAGTAAATTGAAACTCTAAATTATCAAACAAACCTATTTTCAAAAAATTACAGCTGGTGACTTATATCTTATACCAACTTTCGATGAACAAAATTAAGTATTTAAGAAGTTGAAAAAAGAAGCTATCGGATGAGTAATTGTGGAAACAGAGGGAGCTATGCAGCTAAATTAAGGTGTGACTACATGCTGAGTTGGAGATTAGGAGGTACCAAAGCAAAGAGGTGTTAAGTTAAGGATGTGAAGGAGAAACACTCAAGTGCTCTAGAAAAAAACTAACAAAGCATGGTCAATGTCAAGGTAAAAATGATTTGGAGAAGTTAGGAACATGATTGAGGGAAAACTTGAGTGGTAAATGTTTGGACATTCAGAGTGAAGCACAAAGAAAGTTTAAATTGTCAACTTTACACTCATTCACTTTACTTAAACAGTTTCAATCTAGCCTACATTAAAAATACAATTTTAATATACCCATTACAAGCAGCATCACAACCTTCCTTAAATTCTTCGTGTCTCAGAGCCTGTAAAATAAGGAAAAAATGTATTAGAGACCGATTTCAACACTTTTACTTTACATCAGTTTTCCACTGAACTTGGTGATTATTCAATTTCATATTTCCAATAAAGAAGGTAATATTCTATTTCATTGTGTTAATTAGCTTCCTTTTAGTTTTGTACTATGTAGTTTTGTTTGGGAGAGGACAGAAAATATATTTATAATTACTGTAAATGTTTTTTCTGTAACTTAATAAATTTGACTTTTTTTTACTAAATTGGATTTGTTCAGTTCTCATTATGCAATTAACACTTTAAAATTAGCAGAGCATTGTTGTTAGGCAAGTAATTTTCGGCATACAATGCCGTAAGAGTTTAAACAGGATAAACTGCCATATACGTATGCTTTACCAAGAAGATAAACAAATGTTTGAAACAATAACTTTATATAAAGTTGAAAGTGATTGATTACTGACTTTGGAACAAGCGATGTTCAACAGCCGATAGCTCCTTAAATGCAACATAGGATGTACACAATACACCACCAATATACAGCCATAATGGATGAGTAAGCTAAAGTTCTTGAAGACGCTATGTACAGGACTTTGAAAATAACCTTCTACTGTTACCTTAGACTTACTTTGGGAGAGCCAGTGGCCAAGCGGTCTAACCTGAGTTAGAGATAGCGCAAGTTGAAATCCTGGCCTTGATTATTAGTGTTTATCAATTATATTCACCTTGTACTGTACTGGTTCTTCTCCATATTCTGTCTAATAAAACACTGGCATTTGGGTTGAGTAAATAGACAACTACGATAAGACAAATTTTAAAAAATTGTCGAAAAATAACAATTTTTTTGATTTTTTTGGTAAAAAAATTTTCCACAGATGGAATGTATAAACCTTTTCAAGAGATATAAACTCATATTTCACCACTTTTTCAACAAGAAATTGTATTTTGAGAGATGGCAAAAAGTGCATAATTACAAAAAAATGTTAATATACCATGTCCTAGTATTTTCTTATTTCATATTTGAACAATATTATCATGTACAATCTGTCTAAGGCACCCATGTCCTTATTGTATTTGATAACAGACTTAGGCTTTTGTTGTTGTTTTTCCACTGTTGGTTACTGATAACATAGTTGACTTGGCGAAAAGGCCAATAAGCCCGTGCACACAGCTATTTTGAATGACCTCCCATGGACAGAGCCTTGCCCAGGTCTCAATTATGTGAATTGTTGGAATAATACTTCCTCTTTCCCAGAAATGTATACCCTTATTTCTGGAGACAGTTATACGTGTTCTAGAGCAATAAAAATTTGTTTGGTAAAAAACATACATATAACATTCCAGACTCTGTTTCGTTCGGAGGACCTTACCTTTTGGTATGACAAAGTTAATTATATTTTTGTAGAAATCAGAATAATATTTTAATTCTTCAAGACATTGAAACTCACTTTTATTTCCCAAAACTGAACATCACAACAACAAAAGTAAACAAAAGCAAAAATAAAACACACATGATAATAATTAATTACAACATCATATGTTAAAATCCACAGACCATCGGGAACAGACTCCTTTGAGTCTATATCAGACATAACATTCAGAACGTCATTACTCTTTACGTTCATTATTCCATACTTCTGAAAGGGTTAAAATCAATGCAACCTTTGGAGGGTTAAACACTGTAGAGGCCTATCTTAGAGAAAGACTAGAACATTTCCAAATTTGGAGCTTCATTACACAGATCTCGAGCCTATGTTAGGCCCTATTATAATTAATTGTAAATTATATTGCTGATTGAATTAGGCCTAATAAGTGAATACACAACCTATTGACTACAATGTTGAAGAGTAAAAATATATACCTTCATTCCTAATATGGATAGATAAAATTTGGCAGTTGCTGATCTATCAGCAATTTTAAAGACAAAATGCAGAGCTCTTCCATTTTTAATGACCATTGTTAATATATCAGCCGCACAGTTATTACGATACAAACAAAATCCAGGTGAAGAGTACACAACACCGAATAGCAAAAAATCGATCAGTTTACAATAAAATCGTAATTATATTCTTGGGTTTTGAACAGGTTATGAAATCAAGTTATTACTAATCAACTTACATAGTTACATAACCTCATTTGTCAGTTGAGTTAATTGACTGACGTCTGAAAATTTTAATCTAGCCTTCTAGCGTCTTGAGGAGATTGTAGGTAGCGCTATGGTAACTCAACGGTAGGTATCACGCGCATTTTCCCCCACTACTTTCCACTCAGCATGACGTCACATGGGTGAAGTAGGATAGTGCCGATAGTGGCAGCTTTACGGACATGTGTGTCTGGACAATAATTCCGTTTGTTATAATTTATTTTTAAGATGTTTTAATTTAAATTAGACTTGAAACTTTTGATTCGGAGTAAGGTAGACATATTTTGTAATGATTATACTTAAGGGGAGTCCAGATCGAAAAAATTAAAAAATATTATTTTTTTGTTTTAAATTGTTTATTAAACTCCATAAAGCGCTGAGTAATTTGGTATAAATCTTATATTCCTAAGTTGTTCGGAAGTGCATGAAAAAAAAAATTGGGTGTGCGTCGGACCGCACGGTGGAAGTTATACTTCTTTGGCCATTCTCATACACCCACTCACGCACACAAACAGACAGGATATATAAATGAAATATAAGACATTTTTCAATATTATTCAATATATTTATCTTCAATATATTATACGTGACTTCATTATTATATTATACACCTATATTATCATTATCAGTAATTTCTTCGATTAAAAATCGATTAATCGATAGTTCTTAAAAATTTGTTCTTACTTTTCAGCGTGACGCGGTTTCTCGACCAACATCCCATCCCAAAGTGTCTAACGGGCGCAAAGAAGTATAACTTCAATAAAATTATAAATCATGCAACTAGCTCTGAGTGACTCTGCATGTCGATACTTTATTTTATTTTATTTTATTTTATTTTATTTTATTTTATTGCCTTCCAACGGCTAAGCCATTTTTTTTTTTTACTTGGTGTAAATATAACCAATGTCAACAAAAACAAAACTATGACCACAATGCACATTTACATGCCAATGAAATTGTTATGACTGCCACTAAACACATTTTTAGAGACCTATCTGATACTCACCTACTAGAGAAATGTCTCAAAGGCAAAACTCAAAATCCTAATGAGAGTTTGAATAATGTCATTTGGGCAACAATACCAAAAAGGGTCTTCGTACTCTGGAAACATTAAAATATGGAGTATTTTCAGCTGTATGTGCTTTCAATGATGGGTTCATTAGCAAAGTAAAAATAATGGAAGTACTTGGACTCCAGCCTCGGAAAAATCTAGTTCAAGCTATGGTACGGCTAGAAAAACTTGGACTTCGAAAAGCTGAAAAAGCGGCGTTGGATTTAGAAAAAAAAATTAGACTAAGTAGGATGCAGAAAAGAAAAAGATTGGAGGATCAGTTGAAGAAAATGAGGATCCAGATAATCCATCTTATCGAGCTGGGAACTACTAAATTGTCGAGGTAGAATAAAGAATTATATTATTAAACTTTAAATGCAATTTTCCGAAAATTTATTTTTTTCATCTTTGATGCCACTTTTCTCAGTAACTATAAGGCCTACAAGTACCAAATTTGCACTGCACTTTATTCTTACTAAGGTCTTTCCACTCTCATAAGGGTTTATCATTGTATACATTTTTAATTAAGAAAATATTTTTTTGTAAAATAATTGGCGAAAGTTTAGCAGTTTATTTTAAAAATGACTAAAATTTTTTTTCAATATTTTTAAAAAATCTCATGAGTGTGGCTAGGTAAAAGGATGATCTTCAAAATAAAAAAATATATACAGGGTGTCCCAAAAGTCAACGTCCAAACTTCACAGGCTTGTTATATGGATCATTTCCAACAAAAAATGTCCTTTATGTATTTATCGTATTATTAATAGTTACCGAGCTATTGACTTTTTAAATATTTTAAAAAATATGTGTATTGCAACAGAAAAAAATCATTTTTATGCAAGAAATAATGCACACAGAGCCTTAAAACTTTTACAATATAATTTTAATCAGTATATTTGCATAATTATACAGTTTTAAGGCTTTTCGGGATGTTAGCTTCTTCGTTTTATGCATGGATAAAGCTAACAAGTCATTTCAAAAAGGCTAGAGCAATAATGTAACTGCTATTTAAACACACATTTTGTGCTGACGTTATAATTTTATTAAGTAAACAATTGTTAAACCCTTTACATTGATTTATTATACTTGTTTAGTCTCCTGCAGTACATTACAAATAATCCCACTAATATCAGGGCCCTACAAACAAAATCAGCTATTAATAACACACAAAACAAATCAGCTGTTGTTGGATTGATGTTTTATTGTTGACCAGATGGGTATTAATAAATATTGAATATTTTTTATTTGGGTATCAATTGGTTTTATAACTATGCAATGGGTATCAGTGCAATATTGAACATTTTCACTAACGGGCTTTTGTGTGTTGTTTGCTGAAATAATCTATTTTTTTAATTTCACGTTTGTTTTTTAAGTGTTTCAGTTTGTATTATGACATGTGTTACACTGTTAGGGTATTCTCCTATGAGGAATATTATCAAAGACGTGCATTTTTGTATGGTCTTTGTAACGGAAATGCCCATACTGTTGTAAGGGAATATAAAGTTAGGTATCTTAACAGAGAACGATTTCCTGATCATTTAGTATTTCTGTATCTGCATGGGTCTTATCAGGAGGTTAAGATTCCCGGACATTCTGAGAGGTTAGGCAGAACCCGTAATTATAACAATAATTATGATGAAATAATTGTAAATATGATAAAAGAAGATCCATCTACAAGTGCCCGCCGTATATACAGACAGACTGCCATACCAAGTTCATCAGTTCACCGGAGCCTTAAAAGTTACCAGTTATATCCTTATCATATGCAGCGAGTTCAATCTCTTCTATCCACAGATCATGCTAGAAGAGCACGCTTTTGTAGAGAGATGCTTAGAAGAAATTAAGTTCATCCTGGGGTTTTCAATAACATTTTGTGCACTGACGAAAGTTTTGTCAAAAGAACAAGAATTTACAATGATCACAACACACATTATTGGTCATATGAAAACCCTAAAGTAATAAGAAATGATCACTTTCAGCACTAGTTTGGAATAAACATGTATCGTTAAAGGCAATTTGGGCAAGTTGGGCTATTTGAGTTTCCAGGTAGACTCAATGGAGCAAATTATTTTAACTTTCTGTAAAACAACCTTAGAGAAAAACATGAAGATGTTACATTTGGCATACGTGAAAATATTTGGTTTCAATGTGATGGCACTCCAGCACATTATTCTCATGAACTTAGGCTCTATCTAAATGCCGAATTCCAAAATTGCTGGATTGGAAAACGAGGAACCATAGAATGGCCGCCCAGATCATCTGATCTAAACTCCAAGGATTTATTTTTGTGGGGATACTACAAGGAATTGGTGATTTCTTCTGATTCCCATACACAAGATGAACTAAGACAACGATTAACAGTTACGAACACAATTAAGAATAATAAACAATCCTTTCATTCTCTAAGGAGAAATTGTCGTCGTTGTCAGCTTTATATCAAGGAAGAAGATCGGAATTTTGAACTTTTATTGTAATAGGTATATTTCAAAAAATGGTATTGTAATTTATTCAATCTATTTCCTTATTGCTTTGTTTGCTTGTAATAATTAATTTTACTTAAAAATTCACCAACTCTAATGTTACTGTATTAAACTAAATATTTATAAAATTATAACGTCAGCAGAAAATGTGTGTTTAAACAGCAGTTACATTATTGCTCTAGCCTTTTTGAAATGACTTGTTAGCTTTGTCCATGCATAAAACGAAGAAGCGCCGCAATGCGAATGTGGACTAGTGGCCAGCCCGCAAAAAGTGTACTTATTTAGAAAAATTCACCAATTCTCTAAAGAAGTTAACGAAAATGTTAATGTGTTAGTATTTTTGAATTCTGCATTAATTAGGGAAGTTTTAAAGATATTTGGACATTAGCTTAGGTTAAAAATACATTTGCTGTCACTGTTTGAATGTAGTAGTAACTTTGTTTTAAGTTAAAAAAATAAAGTTTAAACACTATAAATGTATGTTTTTAACATCCCGAAAAGCCTTAAAACTGTATAATTATGCAAATATACTGATTAAAATTATATTGTAAAAGTTTTAAGGCTCTGTGTGCATTATTTCTTGCATAAAAATGATTTTTTCTGTTGCAATACACATATTTTTTAAAATATTTAAAAAGTCAATAGCTCGGTAACTATTAATAATACGATAAATACATAAAGGACATTTTTTGTTGGAAATGATCCATATAACAAGCCTGTGAAGTTTGGACGTCGACTTTTGGGACACCCTGTATGTAGCTCTAACTTGTTTCTTTCCTGAGAAAAGTGGCATTTTTATGCTGAGGACGAGTTTTTGTCAAACAACTGGGAGACCATATAGTTGGTAAGCTGACACCGATGCTGGGAGTGGGATTAATTAATTGGAAGAGTGAATGTTTTCTAAATCTGTATGTATGAGTGAATTTTGTATGAGTGATTGATAACAAAATTATAGTTATTTTAAAACCATTCTGACTTTTGCAATGCATTTTATTTACTGCAATAAAAACTGATATGATATAACATTACGTAAGATATGATTTCGGACTCCCCTTAAACAATTAATTATTTTATATTTCACGAATGACAAAAATAATAAAATTATGTTGTAAAATACGTTACGTACATTATAACATAAATATTCCAAGAAATTATTAGATTTAGCTGAATTAAGATACTCGAAAACATTTAAATTTTTATTTAACGTTTGCTGAGTACTATTTTCTATTTGGAATAAATTTTCTAGATCAATGCAACAATTACAGTAACATCTACCATATATGCAATCATACCCAAAATTAATAAATAAAATACTGTAGTTAAGAACTTGTGTAATAGAGCATATTACAATTGTTGTGTATATTCACGTGATTTTTATTAGACTTATTTGCTGAAGCTACAGTTCCAGAGATAAACTCAGCAGCTTTACAGACATTTTGTTTTTCAGTACCAGCTACATGAAGATGGATTATTGTCAATTAATGAGCATATTTTAGGTGTCCTTCTTGATAATTCAGAAGTTTTAAAAAAACATATATCTTAATTATTTTTCCATTTTTAGTGCCAAAGGTACATCACTAAAAGACCCACAAACGACGTTCTTCATCACTTGGATTTGTAAAACTAGTTGCGTTCAGTCCTACTTTTAAATCATTAAACAAGCTCCTATTAGAGCCTTCATGTCACAAGATGAACATGAAAGTCAAATTTTTTCAACTTGCTTACGTATCATGTAGCAGATGTTTTCCTATTGCTTTGTTAAAGTCGTTAAATACTGGCTGCCTCCTTTTTCCAACTAAATTTCTTACAACTACTTGGACGTTGTTTTTGGGTCCTAACATTTGATTATCAATAGGCCTACTGTCATAGCACAAGTCTGGTTATAACTTCATCTCATAATAAGATAAAATGACATTAATTTCAAAATCACAAAACACAGGTGTCTGGACTTTTAAAATATTAACGCTTATCTCAATAAATCTAGGTGTTAATTATATTTACAAAAAACGATGCTTGATTGTGATTTCACTTAGAAAAGATCATTTCAAAACAGCTCGTACAAAATTTAGACATTTTGAGATAATCAACGTAATGTTACCGCTTTAGATATATCTTCTATGACCATCTGTTACATTTAGTTATTATTTTCTTCTGGAATTCTTAAAACAGGTTTTCAAAATTTCAAAACTGCGGTTGAAACGTAAATGTTTGTTTTCGCTACCGGTGATTGTAGTTTCTGTTCCATTTCATAGAATCGTTGTTTTATAATTACATTTTCTCGTTTAAAAATCATTATAATTCGTTGTTTACTGCTGAAATGTTTTCGAGGTGTAATAATATAAGTACTATGGTATTTTTACAGCCCTCATATACAACTTGCAATCTTTCAAAGAACTCTGCAATGGCCATAGTGTTGCAGCAAAGCAAACTGATCATTTGAGACAAATGCACAACGGCACACCATAAAATCTTTGGAGGCATTAGACCGTACGTAAGATGCAAGATTTACGAAACAACAAAAACCTGTTTGGTGGTGCTATGATACTTTTGGCAGGTGATTTTCAATATACACTACCAGTAATTCCACGATCAACACCAGCCGATGAACTTAATGCGTGTTTTAAATCATCTAATCCATGGAAGTATGTCAAAACACTTGAATTAAAAATGAACATGCGAGTAGAATTACAGAATGACCGATCTGTACAGATGTTAACAATTACTCGACATTGGTAAAGGCAAAATTCCAGTTCACATCGTCAGGATACATCACATTCTCTAACAAGTGTTGTCAATTTACTGAGTCTAAGGCTGAACTCATCAAAATTCCCAAACCTTGCACAGAATTATAATGATCACGTTCGGTAGAGCGAACGTGTTACATTGGCTGCAAAAAAAGTTGATGTTAAAGAAATGAATATTCAAATTCAAAATAAGATAGCTTGTAATCTGATAACATACAAATCGGTTGATTCTGTCACCAACACAAATGATATTGTCAACTATCCCACAAAAATTTTAAATTCTCTTGAATTACCCAGTTTGCCACCTCATAATCTGCAATTAAAAGTTGGTGCGGTAATCATTATGTTGTGGAATACTAACACACCAAGGTTTTGTAATGGCACTAGGCTTACAGCGAAAGAATTAATTAACAATGTGATTGAAGCCAAAATTTTGAATGACAATTTCTAAGGTGAAACCATTTTGATCCCACGTATCCATGATTCCTAATGACGTGCCATTTGATTTTAAACCATTACAATTTCCTATCTAACTTGCATTTGCCACGTCTATAAATAAATCACAGGGGCAATTGTTATCTGTAAGCGGCATAAATCTTGAAAATCCAGGGTTTTGACAGAGCAATTGTATGTTACTTGTTCTCGAGTTGGAAAACTGTCATAATTATTTATTTATGCCCTAGACAAAATAACTAAAATTGTTGAGTTCGAAAAGGCATTGCAATACAGAATTTTTAATTGAAATATTTGTTACATTTATTTATTCTAATTTAAATTGAACGCTCATGAATAAAACAGGGCAACGCCAGTCGGGTCAGCTAGTAAACAAATAAATGTAAATTTATTAACAAAAACATAAAGCTAAAACCTAATCCGAAGTTTGGTTGATTTCTTTTTAAGAGTTGACAAATAAAAACCTCAAACGTGGTAAAAGAACAACCACAGACTGCAGTGTACATTGGAGCTACATTAGAGGAATTTTGAGGCCAGGCCACTAGAGAAAGGAAAATAATTGCTATGTATTTTGATCTTTGATTCTTTGAAGTAGAGCGTCTGTCTCTGTTTTGTTAACAGAGATTTACAATCATAATCTAAATCAGTAATCATTAACCTATCGGTAGAAGGGATACTATAAGCACACGAGCATGCGAACAAATACTCATAATCTGTAGTAAATACATGACAAATATACCATTTGTCAATATTCTCACTCAGTCTTCATACGTAGAACTACAATTACCAACATTTTGGCAACGATCAGTATAAGGTATTGTATAAATGGAGAGGTGTTTAATATTTTTGTAACTGTGCAATTTCTTGCCACCAAACAAATTTGGAACATTTTGCTTAAAAATGGGTCTAGAATTGGATGTATTTTCATGGGATATGCTCTTTATTCCACGGAAATAACATATTTTACCGAAAAATTCAACTTAGTATTTTGTCATACTTCCGTTAATTTTAAAGGTATTTTAATCATCTTTTTTTTATTTTTATGTGTTTTTTGCACTAAACACAAACTTGAAAACTATTTTGGTCTATTACAAATATTTCTCGAGATATAACGGAAAAACTTCTATCGCGATTAGCGGCCATTACGCGATCATTATATACAACAACTATTAATCACAAAACCCAATTTAACCTATGACGGCCGGTAGGCCGATACGGAGGCCAAACACTTGAATTTAACGCAAATTAATTACTAATCTTTGTTGATAAAAAATAGACAATTAGGATAAGTTAGGTTATGTCAGTAAAAAATGCATTTTATTCGAGCTGAAAACATAATTTTACTACTACAAAACCAGTTATGTATTTGTGTTCAGCATAAAAAACCACGAGAAATGAAAAAAAAAATTGTCGAAAAATAGCGTTTACAAAAGTTAGTTTTTTCAATATCAGATAAAAATAGTTTCGATTTTTTTTGTAAAAAGAGTTTTCCGCAGATGAAATCAAACACCTCAAGAGATATAAACTTATATTTCACCACTTTTTCAACAAGAAATCATAGTTTCAGAGGTGGCAAGAAAGTGCATAATTACCAATACACATACTTAATGCAAAATAAAATACCATTTCACGTTGAAGTGCTGAAATATGAGTTTATATCTCCTGAGGAGATTGATTTTATCCGCGGAAAACTAGTTTTTTGCCGAAAAATCGAAAAACTAGTTTTTTATCTGATTGTAAAAAAACAAACTTTTATAAAAATCTTTATTTTCTCGTGTTTTTATGCTGAACACAAATATATAACTGGTTTTGTAGTAAAATTATTTTTTCAGCCCGCAAAATGCATTTTTTACTGACATAACCTAACTTATCTAATTGTCTATTTTTCAAAAAAAATTTGTAATTTGCGTTAAAATTGAGTGTTTGGCCTCTGTGACGGCCTACTGGCCGTTATTCCGGTGGGATTATTGGTGAATTCGGTTATTGTGATTAATAGTTGTTGTATATAAAATTGTCAACAGAATTTCTCCATCCCATCATTTAAGGCTCTTTATGTTTCATTTGTTCGGCCTGTCTTGGAGTTCTCCGTGGTGGTCTGATCTCCCTACCAGGTTGGACAGACTTTGATGTTGGAGTCAGTGCAGAGATGTTTCCTTAGGATGGTTGGCGTCAAACTTGGCTTCTAGAACAGGGATGTAGATGTACATGAAATTCAGCGCAGTCTTCAGCTACCTACCCATGCATTCCGGAGAACACGGATGGACATGACCTTCCTATTTAAATTACTGAATGGTCTCATCGACTGTCCTGAAATACTTCAAAAGATCGACCTACATGTTCCTCGCAGAACAATATACCACCAGCTCTTCAGCAAGCATCACCATCCAGCAAACTACCATTACTACAGCACAATTCCTAGGCTGATGAGGACTGGCAATGATATCTACTCTACTGTAGATTTCTTCGACTTGTTTGCCATCTTCAAGAAGGGCGTTTCTGCAGTTACATGACTTTTGGTGATCTATGAGTTCCACTACCTGTGACTATTGTTTCACTCTGATATTTAACTTGATGCGTTATATGAGGAACTATATGATATTTTTGCTGTCATCCTTGTTTATCTTAGTACGAGGAACATTATCTTATAATCAGCCATTTAATGTCATAACTATTGTAAAAAGGTGTATTGCCGTAAATAAATATATAATGATCATGTAATGACCGCTAATTGCGATTCGCCGCGATAGTAGTTTTTACATCATATCTCGAGAAATAGTTGTAATATACCAAAATAGTTTTTTAATTAGTATTCAGCGCAAAATACACATAAAAATAAAAAAAAAGATGATTAAAATACCATTTAAACTAACAGAAATATGACAAAAATACTAAAAGTTGTGACATTGGTTTATTCAAATTTTTCGGTAAAATAAGTTATTTCCACGGAATAAAAAGCATATCTCGTGAAAATATAGCCAATTCTAGACCCATTTCAAGCAAAATGTTCCAAAATAGGTAGCGCAACAGGGTCACAACTTGACTTCATAGCATGGTCCTCAGGTCAGGCTAGCACAGAGTAGATGGCAGTACTTCGTTCGGACAGCAGGCTGAGGGTTCAACGTCCCACTCAAGGACCCTGGACTGAACAGTTCAAACCACAGCACATTACAAAAAGAAATACAGCCAAAAACAAAAATAATACAGATAACAAACTAATAAATATGAAACTGCAAAACAAACAGGAAAAGACAAAATTGAATGTGTACATACAAAAGAGAACCTGAAAGGGTGGTATAAACTATAAGTTAAACATACAGGAATTAACAAAATTAAACAGGTAGAATAGGTAATTGACAAAGAACAGAAATATAGGGAAAAGGTAACTCAAACTGCAAAATGATCAATAAAAATGATATATAACTAACATTGAATATAAAACAATATATGACAGAGAAATGAAAGATGAAATTTAACATTGAGCACATGGCTCGAACCTAGGTTGACAATCATCTAGATAAAGGACACAAACAATCTAACAACATACTGAATATAACAAATAAGCCTGATTATTATTTAAACAAAAATATTTTCACCAAAAGGGTGATTAGGTATTTGAAATAACAAAATTGAACACTTACGTTTGAGAGTCTCTAGCCGGTCAACATATCGTGTACAGTGGCAGACGAAGACAGGCCAACCTGACAGACCGATAGCTGGAATCACGGAACAACAGAATTCGAGCCAACGGCCACGAAAGTATAAAATCGACAGCGTACGAGCGATCTCGGGCAGCCTGGCAAACCACGACGACAAGTAAACAACAAATGTACCGTTCAAACGACCTGGTACAACATGCATATTTCAAGGCTCCCCACTCTGCATTCTGTCTTTGCTCACCTTACCCCTACTGCCCCTTCCTTCTAACTCTTCAAATCTGAATACTTGTCGGCCTGCCCGATTTGCTTGTTCTTGTTGCGTTTTGACGATACAGATTGTGTTCTGTTCATCCTGCTCTCCTTACGCATCAATTCAGAGCGGGAATTTCCACACAGTTTGCACTCTTTCTACTGAAAACAGGATAAATATTCTTCTACGTGCTTTTAAAGAAGATTATAATGTCTGGGATTATCAATACTGTATTACATAATCAGATAAAATGTGTTAACAAAAATATGTACTAGATACTGTACATATTTTATTTCATGATGCTATATAACACTATATAACCCACTCGCCTACCCATATACATACAGTGGTATTGACCCACTCGCCCACCCATACACGTACAGTGGAATAGACCCACCCGCCCACCCATACACGTACAGTGGTATTGACCCTCTCACCCACCCATATACTAACAGTGGTATTAACCCTCCCATCCACCCATTCACGTACAGTGGTATTGACCCACTCGCCCACCCATACACGTACAGTGGTATTGACCCACTCACCCACCCATACACGTACAGTGTTATTGACCCACTCACCCACCCATATACATACAGTGGTATTGAAACACTCGCCCACCCATACACGTACAGTGGAATAGACCCTCTCACCCACCCATATACTAACAGTGGTATTAACTCTCCCACCCACCCATACACATACAGTGTTATTGACCCACTCGCCTACCCATACACATACAGTGGAATATGTAACAGATCGACAGGTGGTATGTGTTAATTTAGTTTGGTAAACATTAATTTATTTCTGTTAAGAGAAATATTTTGACATAAAAAGCTTAGCAACATTGAGGACAATTAAGATTAATAAACTAATTATGAATAGGAAATAAATTATTATGACCACAGTTATTTTGTATGGTTTATTAATTAAGACAATGATTAGCATGAATAGGCTACAGATGCAGTATTAAATACGTAAAATTCATATCTTTTTGGATATATATACATTTATTACACCTGGGTAAGCTTGACTTAGGAAATTACATAGCAATAAGGTAAAATTAATAAGTATAAATGTATGCTGTAACCAGCTACTTGGGGACAAAGTTTGTAGGCGATAGGTTCCATGCTCGGTCCTCTTAATACCGACACGGCGTCCGCTCAATGGTTGCCATCAATGTGGACACTACTAGAGAAGGTTGAGGTGTCCATGTTTAATGGTAGTCAAGGTTCAGAAGTTGTGTAGGGAAGAGAAGTAAGTGTCAGACTTGTTAGTTAGCTGAAAATCAGACCAACACTACGTGGTTCGGATTTCACGTAAAGCTGTAGGTCCCATAGTTGCCCTGGCTATTGGGATATTAATAAATAGTCTTTTCTGAGCTAAATCGAACTCAGATAGTAACAATGACTACACTAGTTCATCATCTACACTCATCACACTCATTCACCCCTCATATTCGCCCATATCTCTACGATCGGCATCTTAGAGATGAATAATAATAATGTATTTTTATAAGTTGAAATTAATGTATAGTCAGATTTAAAAAACAAAATTACTTAGAGAAACTATATTTTAAACATTACTAATTATATTTTTGAACGGTCAAACTCGAATTATGTACTTCCGACAAACTTTTCTTCTTAATGGAATCTCTAATACTGTACTTTTAGAACGCTTTGTACATTTATGACACTTGAACTTGCAAGGCATTTTAAAAAAAGAGAAAAACTATTCACAAATCTAGTATATTGATGCTACTCATACATGTATATTCACGGTTTAAACATCATTTGTTGGATAAAAACAATTACACATTTTTAAATAGGCTAAAATTGCATTAAGTACATTAAATACAATATTAATCTTCAATACATTAGTATTATTGGCGTATTTGGCCACCAGCTATATAATTGTGTGGATGAATTGTAATCAGCGACATCACAATTTACTAGTTTGTGTACTTTCTCACTATCACAGATGGGCAGAGCCAGACAGGCGACATACAGAAGTGGGCTCTTGGAAGTTTTGTCTGAGAGCGTGAGAGAGTCGAGTAAAAGGGTAAACCAAAGGCAGTTGGTGGGGGAGCCGGACTGGGACAGACGGTGCGTGTGCCTGTCACTGTGCATGTGGACGCGCGGGTAGTATTAGAATAAAGAAAGCTCACTGCCTAATATTTATAATACGTTTGGGGCCAGCTCATCGTCTCAACAAATTAATATAATTAGGAATTGAATATTGGAAAATATAGTGTAAATTCAACTAAACACAATGACATGATTTTCTATCCGGCAAACAAATACATTTATTTTTACAAATATAAATGTTTAGCATGACGATTGAATGTACTCAGTGCAAACAGTACATTGTAAGTTCGGTCTGTATTGGGGTAAAGACCGTATCAATATCACCGTACGTGTATGGGTGGGTGGGTGGGTTTTTATATGGGATATGGGAGAAAGTAACAAGGTACTAGCATATACAGTAGTATGATGGATCTTTAGCAATGATAACATTTTTAGAATATATGAAAGGTATTAATGTAGAAGTGAAGTGTGTTTTTACAGTAATAGATTGAATTTAAGAATAAATAATTTTGTTAAGTTAAATAAAATATGTAATTTTGGTTATATTTATTTGTTATATTTAATTTTAAAATTGGGTTTGTAAACCCAAACCGTTTCTAAGATGATCTGGCTCTTATGTTGGTGAAAATTACCTATTCAGTAGCCTCTAAGTACAAAAACAAGTGACAGAAAATTTTAAAATTGCTGTTTGCACATTTATAAGATGTAGATGAATAAATATTTACATAAAAATTTTGAATTAAAATTCAGAACATTTTTGGCTGCACCACCTTAAAGACAAAATAAATGGATGTAAAATGAGTTCTACTCCAAGTGAAGATGGGTAATTTCTCTGCGACAAGATGAGAATTGAAAATTAGTTCCTTTCTAAGTAGAACTTATTTAATAACTACCTTGGAATGGTTAGAGCTAGTTCCAAAAACAAAATGTTGCAATGGAATAGTTCCAGTTGCAACGAGCCACCTATTCTCTGAAATTGCCTTAACTGTACTTTTATTTCAAAATGTTTAACTAAACTATTAATAAATTCATAATCTATAGATACCAATCTAGTATTTTTGTTTTTTAAATTTATTCAAGATCTGTTTGATCTTAAAATAAGGAGCAGTAAAAATATACTAAATTTGATTGATCCACTGTTAGTTGATTTGAATTTCAACCAAGATTTTGAAAAAAAGAGTTAAAGGATAATATTTAATGAATGATTAGGCATAAACATATTTTTAATCAGTTATAAACTGTCTGTGGTGAGCAAGCTACATAACCCTTGCAAAGGCGGGGGAAGAAAAGAAGAGTACTCCCTTAACTTGGAATTTATATCTATGGTTGTGCATTCTGTATCATTGAAATGTGACATGCAGTCTAAACTTTGAGGCAATTCAAATAAATCATTGAAAGATACAAAATGATACAATATATTTAAGTAGCCAGCATTCATTTAACTTTTACTAAAAATATATTTCCTTCTTTTAAGCTCAGTTGTTGATAAATTATTTATATCATAAGATCTTTTGCTAAATCCTAGTAAAATATTGTCCTTTGTTCTGTTGCAGCTTTGATGAGTAATCAGTTAATTGTGAAAGTTTTAAATTGATGTTTAAAATGATAAACAACGTTCTTTCAAAACCAGTATTTAGACTTTCTATTGCCATTTTGGTAAATGAAAATATTCTAAAAGTATCTTCACTCCTGTGCAAAGATACAAGTCGCAGGAATTTTGCAAGATGGTCAACTAGAAAGCCTTCAAAGGTTTTTATGCCAGACGATGACGTATCATTGGGTAGTCTTATTTCAAAAGAATTTTATCAATCTGAATATGAAAATACAAAAAGTGATGAAAATAAACCATTTAAGTATTGTAAAAAAAGTGATAGCAATGAATTGCTTGACCAGGAACAGACAAGTTCGTCCAAACAGTTGAACTATCATAGTTTAGAAGAACATGATTCCACATTCAGGTAAGTTTACCTCATTAAATAGAGGTAGTTTTAACGGGGTAAATATAGAACATTTCCTATTAGAATAGCATGGTGAATTCAGCTGTATAAATCATAGCTTTGTTACGACTGCCATTTCAATCATTTTATTCGTGCCTGTCTAGAAAATGGACACTTATGGCATATCTTTTTGTACTGGTAGCAAGTTATTACATTAAGGCTACAATCATCAATTTGTGTTAGTGTTACTGTGAAAACTTCATTTTAATTATAAAAAAATTTTTTATAACATTTTTAAGCAAGGAGGAATTTATTTTATCCAAAAACATGGTCATCAAAGTGTGATCACTTTAAAAAGTGTTGTATAACTAACCCTTTGGTTCCCAAGCAATTTTAGAATTTTTCATTTAAAAAACCCAGCTCAATTTTGCAGTAGTTGCTGGAGTAACTATGGCGTCATTGCTCCTGCTTATCAAGGATCCCAGGCCTGCTCTAGCTGTTATCTTTAAAATGTAGCTAGACTTATACATTTTCTTTTGATCTTTACAAGCAAATTAAACTTCGCGCAAATCATGCTTAATACATTATTAGTACAAAAATAAATAGTACAAATATTATGTGGACCAGTGGTGGTTAATTACTTGAACCATTTTCAGACGAGAGGGACTTGCAGAGGATTTATTATAAATTTACATGTAAAATTATTACATAAAATATGTTTTACACTTATATTTTTCTAGGGTTTTTTTTATTTTTGCTTTTGTAAATAATGAAAGCTTACAGATTTTCATTTTATCAGTTCTCAAGACTAGGAAATAAATCAAGTCTTTTAATTGTGTCACCAATATTTCCTTTTTTGTCTCTTGATCTATCCACTTTACAGTATCTACAAGCAGTAATAAGTGCCCCACTAAATTGGTCAAATTGAATTGTTTAAAAAGTTTGTGGAAAACAAAGGGTTGAGAAAGATGAATAACAATAATGCGGTCATAAAATACTGAGATTCGAGAAGTAGTAGTGATAAGATGTAGTTTTCAAAATAGTCAATGTGTCATTGTCAAAAATGTCAACAATACTAAACTTAACATAAATACTGAGACACTTAATCAATGATGCTAAAACTAACAACTGAAAAGAAACTATTAAATAATTGTGAACAAGTAGTAAATATCCTCAACTCTAAAGAAACTTCTTGTAATGTAAAGGCTAATGATAATCAAAATAATTGGATTCAAATAACTCGTAAATATGGAACTAATGTTACTAAGTCTAGATTATGTAATAACCTTTGTAATCAGGTCTTAGAGCTGTCCAATAAATTTAACATTTTAGATGATGAGTGTTGTGACTTGACTAATGATGAAGTTACAACACCATTATTACTGAATCAATCACCTATTAGATCAAAAGCAAGTAACAATCAGAATTTGAAGCCAAATCAGAACAAAAGAGTCACTCCACTAAATGTTACTTTTTGCTCTGACAGCCACGGAATAAAAATACGAGAAAAAATTGAAAGTTTGAGTCTTAATACAATAAAGGCTTTTGCGTATGTATGACCCAACACTCGATTAATACAAATAATGGAATCATCTAATATAGAGCAAAATAACCCATTATAATAATGAGGGGAACCAATGATTACATAGATAACAATTTTAAGGATGTTTATGGAAGGTTAGAAGAAAAATTACAAGAAGTAAGCAAAACAAGAACAGTTTTCATAACAACCATACCAAAAAGATACGACAATGCTTCCAAAAAATGCAATCGGGATATAAATTTACTTAATAACTATATTAGGGAACTGGTTGTTAGGAATAAAAATGTGAACCTAATTATCCTAGATGGATTAAGAAGACATCATTATACTTCACACGGACTTCATCTAAATGATCTGGGGAAAAATAGACTTGCTCTGCTAATTATTGAAGCTTTGAATTGTAAATATAAATTAAATAGAAAAATAGAGGTAATTGAATCAAATATGTGGAAAACTATAACATTAATGAAGGATAATAAAAATGTTGCATTTGCACATTCCATATCTAGTGACATACATAGCATAAAACAAATGAGTGCTGGTGTCGCAGTTATTTTTAAAAAGCATTTTGGTAAACCAAAATACTCAGATTTTATCAACAAACACCTGACCTGTCAAAAATCTCAAAGTGGTGCTACTGTGTATGGCCTGGTTACTAAATGGAAGTAAAATTCTAAACCTGAATTAGAGGACTATGACACAGCATTTCGTCAACTCACCCAGGACTTCCGAAAGAAAAAGTTGAAACATCTTATTTGTTCACCTATGGGGTGTGTTAGGGACAAGGTTCCCCTTAGAAGATTTGCAGATAACTTGATCCAATTCCAACGTGATACGGAAGCCACTATTACGATTGTAATCAACAGCAAAGGATCTAGACAGTTGGGAAATGGATTACACCTTACAGATTTTATGAATCATCTTCGTAACAATCTTGCAGACGCTCAGGATGCCAATATTAGAAAACTACCACCTACTGCCTACACCAAATCCAGTAATAATGATGTAACAACTACACCCACCACTCCTACTCAGACTGAGGACTCAACTGTATTATTGACCTCATCTGCTAAGTACTCCCTATCACCAAGATCCTCGAATCTGCTGCAGAAATCCATCTCAGCATCACCAGAGAAGTGTCCTGTGTCTGCTGTCTGTGCCCAAGATCAAAGTATATCATCTATGGTGAATGTGGCTAGTGTAAATTGTAGTTCTACTGGTGTAACTATTGATCCAAATATAAATATTAATCGTAATTGTTTATCTGTGAAGTCCAATGTAAATAATTTGAATATTTAGCCCTAGTCTAACTACAAAAATATCTATATCGGATCAAAGTACGCTAACTAACAAGACAGATGTCACACATATGAAAAGTTTGAATGGTTTAAACTGTTTGTTTCTAAATATTCAAGGCCTTAAAAATAAAATCACAGTATTGGAAACATTTTTGAATCAGCAAAATATTTCTGTAATTTGTCTTATCAGAACACTGGCTAAATGAGAATGAAATTAGATTATCGTTCCCTGATAACTTCCATTTTGCTGGCACCTACTGTAGAGTGAATCATATAAGAGGAAACACATGTATCTTATTGCAAAACAGTTTGAATTCCAGAGTATGTGATGTCAGCCAGTTTTACCAGGAGTTAGATTTTGAGGCATCAGCAATATTTATTGATAGTTTAAAAACAATAATTGTCTCACTTTACCATTCCCCTAATGGAAATACTACACAACTTCTTAATATCTTAGATAGGTTCTTGCAGTTTATTTCTCAATGGGCTAGTTATAATCTTGTAGTTGGAGGTGATTTTAATCAAAACTTTGATGTGATAAAAAATAAGAGGACTGATAAAAATTTGCTTAATATTTTCAAACAACACAACATATATCACTTAATTAATAGTCCTACTAGAGGAAAAAACTGCCTTGACAATGTTTTTGTAAGTGAAAGGTCTGCCAATTTCTCATTTGTAAAATATTCAGTTTTCCATACTCAGATCATGATGGTGTAATAGTTAACATGCAACCATACAATAATGCCTCAATAACAGCTGATAAATATCCTCTTTTACGCAATAATCAGAGTATATCTCATGTACAAAAAAAGAACTTTAAGCTAATATCCCTAAATCTAGCTTCATATGACTGGTCACAAAAAATGTGGTCTGAGATTTTAACCCATAATATTTCAGAAAATTATTTAAAGATTGTATTTGATGCTATTTAAATAATGTTAACTATTTTTTAGTTTTAAATAAGACTAAGAAAACTAGATCTAAGGCTAAATAAACTAACAAATGGTATACTAAAGATATGGCTAGAATGAAAGAAAAATTGTTATTTATGAATAGTTTATTGAAAAATAATAAAAATTCTACTAATCCACTTAGATGTAAATACCTAGAATTAAAAAGTAATTATAGAAAGTGTATTTATTAATAATGCAAAACTTACAAATAATGTTCAATATATCGAAAGTAGCAATAACAAATGCAAAGCTGCCTGGGATATTATTAAAAATAACTGTCAATTTAAAAGATCCGTAACACATCAAATTGATCGCAATATATTTAACAATTACTTTGATGATTCAGTAAATTGTATAAAAGAACAAACCAATAATTCACTTGGCAGTGTTTCCTGTGTAGAGTTTGTTGAAAAAAGTAACTTAAATATAAATAGTGAATTTAGTTGGTCTGTGGTTACACCTAGAGATGTGTCAATTGCTGCAAAAAAATTAAATGTTCAAACAGTGCTGATATATACCATATGTCAAATATCTCTTAAAAGAAATCATTGATAGTATATCTGAGCCTTTAGCGACATGCATAAATTGCCTTCTTGAGGAGGGAATATTTCCAGATGCACCTAAAGTCTCTCGGGTTTGTCCTATCTATAAAAAAGGTCCGAAGACCAGCCTGAGAGTTTTCACCCAATATCAATTATTCCAGTTTTAGGAAAGCTGATTGAAGTAATTGTAAATGAACAGATTGTGAATTATTTGGAAAGGAATGATATTTTTCATCAAATGCAATTTGGATTTAGAAAAAACAAGTCGACCATAAATGCCCTTGACAATTTAGTAAGACAGACTCACCAATCATTTGAAAATAAAAACATTGCTAGGCCACTTTCTGTGACCTGAGTAAGGCCTTCGATTGTGTTGAGAGTAATAAGCTAACATTAAAATTAAATTGCTATGGTATCCGTGGTTTTCCTTTAAAATTTTTTAAATCTTATCTTTATAATCGTAGACAAATTGTGTTCTTTGATGGAAAATTCTCAAAAGAAGCTGCAGTGGAATGGGACGTGCCTCAGGGCTCAGTCCTTGGACCCATTCTCTTCTTGATCTATATAAACGATTTGCCATCTGCAGTAAATTCAAAAACTATACTTTATGCAGACGACTCAACATTCTTCACCACTAGTAGTAACCTTACTCAACTTGATGAATTGGCAAATGAGACTTTGAAAAATGCATCTATTTGGTTTCATAGTAATGGCCTTTTATTGAATCAAGAAAAAACTCAAAATTTAATCTTTACTATGAATAATAATGTTATGTCTCAAAATAAGTGTAATAACAAAACTACCTCTGCTTCATCAGCAAAATGTTTAGGAATTCACATTGATAGCCAATTATCTTGGATCTCACACATTGATTATTTGAGTACTAGACTATCACGAGTGATTAATTTATTAAATCATCTAAAAATTGTTGTCCCGATAATCTATGTGAAAACTGCATACTTTGCATACTTCCAATCGGTTTTTAGATATGGGCTAACTCTATATAGGAACTGTACCAGAATACAGGAGATCCTCATCCTCCAAAAAAAAAGGCAATACGTGTTATCTCCAACAGTGACCCAAGGGAACACTGCAGACCATTATTTAAAAAATCACAAATTCCTACTGTAATCAACCTGTATATTTATGATCTGGCCATTTACATTCTGGATAAACCAAATTTACTAAACTTTAATCAAAACATTCATAATTATAACACCAGAAATAAGACACAAACCACAATAGGATTTCACAGACTAAGCAAGACCCTGAATAGCCACATAGTTTTAGCATTAAAAATTTACAATAAATTACAACATTTAATTTCGATATATTCCTTTAAATCTTTTAAAAATAAATTCTATCACTGGCTTACAAACACACCCTTATACAGTTTGGATGAATTTTTTGGAGTTGAAAATACTCAATTCTGAAACTAGTTTTCAGTTGAATTTTCACTTTCATAGACAGCTTCATTGGTTTTTGCTGTGTTCTCTAGCTATTTGGAAAATAATTTGATGCGTTAATGTTATCATTGCCAATTGTTGTTGCACTTAAGAAGTTGGTCTCTAGGAAGTGAACTTTATGTATTGTATGTTGTGCTTGACTTGGCCATTGCTGTTATTTGACGTCAATAATTTGTTAATTATTTTTATGACAATAAATGATAATTTCATTTGATTTGACTATGTATTTACAGTATTTATTTTGTATAGTATAAATCTTTTAGACCATATTTATTTCAAAATTTATTGTACATTTTTTGTTGTTTTTGGGTTTAATCAAATGTTTATTGATGTAAATAGTTCATAATTTTATTGATAATTAATAGTATAACTTCTAATTATATATTTTAAGGATCCTTATAAGCCCGTGCCATCAATACAATTTGCTTGTCTGTACCTGCTCAGGTATTTAAAGTATCTATAAACACTGATGATCTCCAGTCAGTATAAAGTAAAAAATCAATCAATTTGGCAAATTGAAAGGTTTGACAATTTTACTAGGATTTAATAAACAGAGGGATAATAAAAATAAATAGAAATAATGAGCTTATGGGAGGGATGTATTGAGAAATTGTGGTGAATAAATTCTGTACAGGACAAAAGATAATTGCGTATTTAAATATTTTAATTTTAGAAATCTGTTAACACCATCACAATAGATAAATATATTAAAATTACTGAAATTAATATTTAACTGTTATGAAAATGAAGCAGTAACAGTAAAGCTAATGTGAACATAAAACTTCTTAATTTACAGTTCATTTATTTGTTTTTTTTTAATTATAAATGAACTGTAAACAATTATAATAAAAAAATTATAATATAATTTGATGTCAGCCTTTATTTCTTATACAGGCCCTCACACGTTTTCTCATGGCCCTGACTGTCATGTTCAAGGTTAACTTGTCATGTACTTTTTGGGCAGCCAATTCAATTCTTTGTTTAAGTTCTTTTTCCGAGTTCTCAGGAACCGAGTAAACTTCCTGTTTCATCATTCCCCAAACAAAGAAATCTAGAGGAGGTAGGTCAAGAGACCAGGCCGGCCAAGATATGTTCCCACCGCGACCTATCCACTTATGGCAGTTTTCAACCACCATTGTCTCACATCATTGGTAAAGTGAGGAGGAGCACCGTCTTTCTGGAAAATTATCTGTCCATCATGTCAATTATCTGGATTATGGTCCAGATCCAGTTTATCCATAAATGTGGGTAAAATATGTTGTAAAAAGTCCAAATAATCTCAACCATTTAAATTTTGTAGGAAAAATTGTGGTCCTATGACTTTGTTTCCAATGACACCAGCACAAACATCATCATGAACACGTTGTTGAAATGAATTTTCTCTGGTAGCCCTAGGATTTTCTTCGGCCCACTGACGCATGTTATGTGTGTTGAAAACACTAGCTCTGTTAAAAGTAGATTCATCAGTGTACAGAATATTTTTCAAAAAGTTATATTGTTTGATATCACTATTAAATAAACCAGCTACAGAATTGTACTCGTGGAGTGTAATCATGTAGTTCTAATGCTTGAACTGTTGTAAAGTGATAAGGACGGAAGTGATTGTCATGTAAAATACATAATATTTTTCCTGGGATACACCAACCTTACTGGCAAGTTGGCGACTGCTAATTTCAGTATTTTTTAAACTAAATTTAGAACTCGTTCTTCTAAGCCTACATCTATAAGTGCAGGGCCTACCTTATTTGGTTGTCTGTGAACAGTACCTCTCTCCAACAAACGATGTAGCCTTGAGAACACTTGGGAACTAGGCACTCTACGATCTGGGTACCGTCGGTGGTATTCTCTCTGAGCAGCCAGTGCATTTCCGTCATAAACACCATACACATAGTGCATTTAAATATACTCTCGTGTTGTGAAGTCCATGATAGCTTTAAATATACTGACAATAAATTGTTAAGTAGAAAGAATCTAAATAAGAGATAAAGTAACAAGAGAACAGAATAAAACATGTTCAGGATTGGTTATCTTCCCATATGGAATTTAAATATAATATTATGCTGAAATGATAAGATGAAATGGCTAGAAAAAACCTGATTTGGAGAATGGGTTAAAATCCATCTGATATTATTTCTTAGTTGAGTAGTAATTCACTTTTAAGAATCCGGTATTCATACATATTAGCTTTATTACAACAAATATTTTGGCTACTTCTTCTGTACTATGAGATTTTAATAGCATGTCCTGTTTTCTAATAGAAATCCTTTTATAACTAATGATAGATGCCAATAAAGATAGCAAATTTGTATTCATTTTAAAGAGCAAAAAACATGTTAGTTTTTTTCTGTTGTTGGCCTTTCTTCGGTGTATACCGTGTGAATCTCCACAGCCATGTTAATCATTTTATTTTTTTGCAAGAAACTTAAAAATTAACTTAACCATAAATTTATTCGTATTGGACTTATGTTAATACTACTGTCTCCTCTCTATTCCTATGTACAATTTTATCTAGATATAATTAAAATTATTTTTTTTACATAATGACATGTTACTTTAAATAGGGTAAAATAATTTCTGTGTGGGAAGGGTTAATGCTTTATGGAGAAAATTAAGCTTGAATGAAACAAAACACAATTTTTATATAAACATTAAAAGTTGCTATTAATCAAAGGCGGTTGTGTGTAAGACTATAAAATTTCCAATTTTTGGTACTTGGTATACCCACCCGTAGAAATATTTAACACTAACTTATATTCACCCTGTATTAACAATTTTATACTTATCTAAAACATCTCATAGTAGTATTTTATTTATTTTTAAAATTACTTCAGAGAATGTTTGTACTATAACTAGATGAAGATAAAGAACCAAATTATTCAACCATTTTTTAGACATTTTAACTGCCTATCAAATTATGTCTATTAGTTTGCTTTACTAAATGTATATCAAATATCTGAGTGCAGTTCAAAGAATTACTGTCCACCATTTGTTTTTTTGATTGGTTATAAATAGAAGAATTCCCACTTAGCTAATTATATCTGTAAAAAGATTTTAGCTGATTTTAATAATGCCTAAAAGTGCAAAATTCTTAAATATGTAACTTTTTGTCGAATGAAGTAGTTGTATTTTTTCAACTAAGTTAAAAGAAAACCACCAATCTACATGCAGACTGGCATTTTTGTGCCTGCTACTTTTTTTTGTGCTGTGGATTTATTTTAGTGCCTTAGTGTCTAAAGTACCCTAAAATAGTCAAAGTACAAAAACGTTAAAAAATATAATTTTCGGAGAAAAAATTACTTATATCATTTTGGCTCTGTTATAAAAATAAACACCACATAGAACTTGTTGAAAATTAAACTACAAATTAATGTAATGTAATGTTGTGGTTTAAATTTGCCGCATAACCAGTTAAAGGATGGTGATGGCAGGATTAATGTCAGGTGAATCATACGTATACTTTAAGTGTTAGTATACGTATGATGTGGGTGGTTGATCTTGGACCAGGAATTTTAGTTCATAGTCTTGTCTTACGATGTTGAAAACTGAGCAAAAAGACTCTACGATTCTACGACTCTACGAGCTGTCCACGATTCTAGCAAATCAGCAAGAGACGAGAAATGAAGTGGATGGACTAGAGGGTTGATGGCCAGAGAAAATAGCCATCCTATATTCTGTAAAGTGAGAATTTTATTGACTAAATCATACCTTTGACAATACTTTAACCTGAAGTATCTCTTCATAGTCCTAACTTCTTATTTGTTGTAGCAAACTGATGACTCATGCTGGTAATCGGAAGATGCGAAGGAGACATAATTTGATGATGCTAGAAGGCATGCGACTTAATTTAGATGCTTTGCAAGCTGGTTTAAAGCCTGAGAAATTATTTTTTACTCAAAGATCCTCTTTAGAAGAGCTGAATCTTTCTCCAAATTCAAACTTACCTTTATACAAAATTCCTTATAAGACTATTCGGCTTTGGTCTAAACTGGAAACACCTCCTGGAATTATTGGTGAGTTAATTATAGGTTTCAGTAAGATTCTTTTACTTGGTCAAATAAGATAAGTTTATTCCATTGACGTTTTTCTAGAAATAAGACATGTTAATCAATTTTCAAAATAAACTCACAATCATTTGAGTATGAGTATACAGATTTAATGTACAATAATATCATAAAAATAAATGGTACCAGGTAACTGGCAGAAATGTCCTCCCTTTCTTGTTGTTATCTCAGATTGTTTTAAAAATGTGCAATAAAAACAGATGGATTATACAATAATTAATTACATTTCTAAGGAATGTACAGACGAAACACTTATTTTATTTAACCTGTTGAATAGTATCCACGTCATATGACATGCCAAGTGCCATGCCTTCATTGAGTATTTGTTTTACCATAGTATATTATTCAGGGAGTAAGAAAAGTTTTGTTTACTTTTTGTTGTAATTTGTTTTATTTTACAGCTGGATGAATCAAAATTGATTAAAAAATTTAAAAGATTCCATTACCACAGAATTATTATTTTTTTATTTATTTTTTGATACATGATAATTTTAAAAACATGGATATACAAAAAAAGGAAATTTACAAACGGAATGTTCATATGAAGTATCCTTAGACAGGCTCTTCTCTACAAGTGAGCATACTTAAAACATTATCTTTGCAGTATTCTTTTACGTTTCTCATTCATAGGTAGCGGCCGAGGAAAATTGCGTGCAGTGAACCGTAGGGCGTTATTATCACCAGTCATCGGGCGGGGCGGAGTGGGGCGACAAGCGTTATTGGCTGCATATGCATGTGACTATAAGTTGCCTAATAAGGTTCATTTGGCTATCCATTATGTATACTTTAGAATTAAGTTTTTTTTTCTTTGATGAGATGTCTGAAGATATAATATGGATTGGGGATGGTGACATCTAATAAGTCAAATCAGAGTTTAGTATGCCATTTCACTGTTATTCTTTTATAGTCATTGTAAAAAAGCATTGTATCAGATTTATCTATAGATCCCATATTGCTATAATTTTTATAGCAAGAAAGGTTTTACTTTTCTTTCCTTAGCTCTAGTATTTTAAGTGTCCATTTTATTTGTATCAACTGTAGATAACATTGCAACTGGTCTACGATAACACCATCTAATTGCTATCATTTTAATTGAAGAGTTGAAATGACAAATATAATATTTAAGCTAATATAATAAGATACCGTATTTAGAGTTCTAGAAGCCATTGGAAGATGCTATAATGGGAAAGGCAGGAAATGACCCAAGGCCGAGCGCCTCACCACCTAACGTGGTTCCTTAATGGGACGAAACGTTATATGACGTGCTTCTTCGATTCGGATCAAAATATGTTACTAGTCAACAGGTTAAATAAAAGTATAGAAAAAAATACTCTTCAAAAAGAGCTGTTCAATTAATCACATACCCAGATTTTATGTAAACAATCTTCAACAACTTGAGTTGTGGCTTCTGTCTCCAGCCCCAACTTAGTGGGGTGGTAACTAAAATATTTTTAATTGTAATTTACATCTTTACTGAAAGTTTAATCAAAATCATTAGAAGAAAGCTTGAAATAATTTAATTTTTAATGTTTTTGCCTGTAAGAAATGTTATAACTCAAAAACTATTTAAGTTAGGAAAATGAATTTTTTTTCTAAAATAGTTTAAATTTTAATTCATATATTTCCTGAAAATGTAATCAAAATCGTTAGAGCCTTTTTGAGAAAATTCCATTTTTGTAGATGTTTTGCCCATGATAATAAAAAAAACAAAATTTCAAGAAAGTGATAAAACAGTGTGGAGATATTGGCTAAATATTCCAGCCAATATCTCTACATATCAAATTTCGTAAAAATCTATCAATCCGTATGGTCCCCAGCGAAGTGCACAGACACACATATGGATAAGACACTTAAAAATTATTTTTTCCAAAAAAAAACACTTTTTTGGGTTTATGGGTCCTAAAATGGATTTGTAGACCGACTTGTAAAAAATCAATACTTTTTTTGAACAACCAATACTTTCTCTATGCCAATGCATATGGGAGAAAGTAATACACTGCTACATCTAGTATACTAAAACAACAGTTTTAAATTAACAATAAATTTTTTATACAAACAAAATACACTCAAGAATAATACATTGTATAAAATAGTATATACTACAAGTAATTCTATAAGTTTTGCTATATGCCGGTGTGGTGGCTCAGTGGCTAAAGCTTCGGACTGTGGAGGGCAAGGTCCAAGGTTCGAATCTCACTGAGCCAACAGTCGGTATTTTGAAAGAGATTTGAAGAGATATGAGTAAGTCTTCCTTTCATTAGTTTAGGATTACAACGTGGTAAAATCTGATGGTGTTTCTAGAATGGGTGCCATGATTATTTATTTATGTTACGATTTGGAATTTGAGGTTTTAAATAATTTCTTACTTTTTTGTATTAAATCAGTGCTGTGTGATAATTTTGGCTGATGTTAAAATGTAAAATCCAACATAAAACAATTTTTTAAATCTAGCTCTTAAAGAACTTCATAATTTAGAAAAAAAAGTCCTGATGAAATTCAAATTTAAAAAAAATTGCATTCAATTAAAGAATGTGTCTCCCATCCATATTAGATGTAGTTTATTAGTTTGAAGGCTTAATAATTTTATACGAATTCAAAATGACCTGGTGAAAAACATACCATTATGTATTATGTATACATACATTGTGTGTTCTATTAAGTCAAAAGAAGCATATATGGTTTTCCAAGATTGGTTATGATGACATTAACCATAATTTACATTTATTATACATTTAGATTACATTCACAATCATTATATGCAAATCAGGTAGTGCATTATGACGGATGCCATGTCGGTATTAGAGGATCAAGTATAGAACCTATTGCCTACAACTTCACAGCACTTTGTCCCAAAGTAGCTGGGATGCAGCACTGGGCCACTAGTGCTAACATTGTCATGTTCAAACAAGCAAAATCAGATACCTTTAATGAAGTGCAATTCTAGGTTCAATCAAAATACAAAAATAAGGTTAATTTTGTATCTAAATTTCATATTACATTTTTATTAAATCTAAACATTATACATATGACTTGGAACTATCAAATTTACAGTTAAGAAAAGAATGATAATTGTTGTATATAATAAGTATTGCTATACTAAAGCCATAAATGATGTAATATTTTCATGATTAAGTCTAAATCATATTAAGTAAAACACTTTCTCTTTAGGTTTTTACAGTATTCCTAAAGAGGGTGATATTGTCCCAGTAGACACCTTGCCCATTAAAGTCCTGTGCGATAATGTGCGAGATCCAGGAAACATGGGATCTATCATTCGAGTTGCAGCAAGTGTTGGTTGCACTCAAATCCTTCTCATGCAAGGTAATAATACTCATATATAACACATCATTAACCTATTACAATACAAGTGAACATCACACAACATTAACCCATTACAGTACAAGTGAACATCACACAACATTAACCTATTACAGTACAAGTGAACATCACACAACATTAACCTTTTACAGTACAAGTGAACATCACACAACATTAACCTATTACAATACAAGTGAACATCACACAACATTAACCTATTACAGTACAAGTTAACATCACACAACATTAACCTATTACAGTACAAGTGAACGTCACACAACATTAACCTATTACAGTACAAGTGAACATCACACAACATTAACCTATTACAGTACAAGTGAACGTCACACAACATTAACCTATTACAATACAAGTGAACATCACACAACATTAACCTATTACAATACAAGTGAACATCACACAACATAAATCTATTACAGTACAAGTGACCATTACACGACATTAACCTATTACAATACAAGTGAACATCATACAACATTAACCTATTACAATACATGTGAACATCACACAACATTAACCTATTACAATACAAGTGAACATCACACAACATTAACCTATTACAATACAAGTGAACATCACATAACATTAACCTATTACAATACAAGTGAACATCACACAACATAAATCTATTACAGTACAAGTGACCATTACACAACATCAACGAATTACAATACAAGTGAACATCACACAACATTAACCTTATTACAACACAAGTGAACATCACACAACATTAACCTATTACAATACAAGTGAACATCACACAACATTAACCTATTACAATACAAGTGAACATCACACAACATTAACCTATTACAATACAAGTGGACATCACACAACATTAACCTATTACAATACAAGTGAACATCACACAACATTAATCTACTACAATATAAGTACAAAATGCACAAATACTATGGGCATAGATTTTGGCAAGCCACATTTAACTTCATCAGACCTTTGCCGAAATCGATCACCACAGTATTTGTGCAATAGAATAGTACTTAGTAGCTTAGCTGCTTGTGTTTGTTTAGCATCCCTAGTTATACTGCTGTGGTCAGAACATGATTAATGTTATTTCTTTTGTATTGTTTTTCATCAGTATTTTGTTTTTATTGCTAATAAATTTGAGTATTATTGATGGAAATTTTTCATTTAAACTATGCTCTATTTATATTCAACGCTCAAAGTAAACATGTTTACCTCCGATGCAAAGCTATACATTTCATTTTACATATTTGGAAGTTCCATAGATATTAATGTATTTAATGACAATGATGTTTATCTGCAATTTCTTTAAGAAATATTATGGCGTCATTACAAAGTTGTGTAGCAATGCTTATTGCATTACAAAATCAAAATTTTATCACATGTTTATTGTTTCAATGTCAAACAATTTCCTGAATCACTTAAGAGGTCTCTCAATTATTCAGTCCTGCAGGTGCTTCTTAAGGTCATTTTCCTTAAAATTCTGAAGATAATGTGGTAGTGAAGTGATAATTCTGCTACTGATGTAGGAAGGTTTCTTTTTGAACTGGCTCTTTGGTAGTTTTGAAGACTTTAATCTGCTAATCTGGTGTGACAAGAATGTAAAGTCTCATATTTCTTGGAAGGTAGTGTACATGACAACTACCAACATTGTAAGGTGCTATAACTGTTAAATGTTTTAGTGATTAATAGGCTTCTCTGTGGTGTCTCTAATGCAGGTGCAAGCAGTACCCTCAAGGTAGTATAGTTAGTGCAACAATGAGATACATCATTGGGTTTCTGCGCTCATTACACAATTCTCTGAAAGCAGAACTTTGTTATAAGCTGAAATATCAGCTTTAGTCACTATTTGAAAAATTCGATCCTATGTTATGTACAATTGTCATCTTGGATTTCTACCATATCCTGTAAGAATTACTCGTGGCAATTAGTGTTTTCTTACGTTTTTATTTTTCATGCTGGCAAATTTGTATTCTGAAGTCACAATTTTATAAAACTTAAAATAATTAATAATTAGCTATTTAACACGTTCACTGCGTTGTTATAATTTCTCGGCCATGATTCATTCTGTGTGTCACGCGATCTCGGGGTCTCATTGAATACCATCAATTCAGTGGAGGACGAGATCTCAAGATCTTGTTGCACAACAAAAGTTCAGCGCACAATATCACATCATCAGGATAGAGCACTCTAGGTAATTTTTTCAGAACTATCAAGTTTCTGACGTCATTAATGCTATGCAGGGTGTGGAAATAGCATATAAGCAAGAGGCCTCGGGATCTTGTGTCGCATATAAGGAAGTACTGTAATAAATTATACTCTAGCTGATAAATTGAGGTTATGCTGTAAATAAACAGATGATTCAGCAACGACGTTGAACAACTCTCCCGCTTTTTCAAACAACAGCTGACAATCTCTTGCTAATATTGACATTTAGTCTACCATGTGATCGACGAGGTCTATAGGTCTCGTACCCCATATAACTAATACGTCTTTTCTCTGGTGCAGTACATAAGCTATAGATCTCGTGTACGATTTAGGTTACTGTTAACTTCACAAAGAATGCTTCCATAGAGTTCAACTGCTGCAACAATGTGTTAATTACAACGAAAAATATCAAACACAAATAAGGAATTAAATGCGAATTTCATCACCGTGTGAATGTAAGCTTATGAAACGAGACCCAGGGATCTCGTGACGCAGTAAACGTGTTGACCCTTACACGTAGAAATTATTATACCCTATTTTTTAAAGTATTGCGTAATTATGTAAAAAAATTAATGTTAGTAAAATGTGAAGTTATTTAAGTTTTAGTATCATAAAGGAACATAAAAAAACCATAGATTTATATTGAAAGTTAAAATTTTAATTTTTGAAGCTTTTTTATTGTAGATATACAAATATATTGAAAAGTAAAAATGAAAAATGTTGTTAAAATTTTAGTTAAAACCAGTTTTTTTAGTTAGTACCTGTCATTTATGGTACTATAATAACTACAACAAAATAATTGCAAACTATAAAATAAAGAAAAAGTATGATAAGTAATGAAAACAATGTGCTTGGGTGGAGCAACAGACTGAGGATATTTCCAATTTATGCGTGTGCAAAGGCAGGAGATCGAGCCACGCCCATTTGTGCTCTGATTGGATGCCTCACCCCTTTTCATTTATAGACGATTTATGTTTTCGATAGGCTGGGGAGTTAGCTAAAGACACTTATAAGTTGATGCTGAACTTTAGCGGAAGTTTTTAGAACTATCCTTTACACTATCGACAGAAATGTTTCATTTGGAATATATTCTTTAACCGCGTTTGAAACAAAGTAGAGGCTGGGAATATATTTGTTTGCCGTGTACGAAGGGTTAAAATTGGTATCTATCTATTACAGTTTTCTATAATTTTATCTATACATACACACTGAATATTTATCTGTTTTGAAAATTGATATAGTATGAAATCGGAATGAGATATGGCCGTTCAAACCTTTGCATACTGGGCGAAAAGTACTCATTTCGAACCCTTTAAACCGTAATTGTTTTTAAAGTTAAAGGATTAAACAAACTAATTTTACTTAAGGTTAAAGTTCATAACATTTCCTTTAAAATGGGTTCTTATTGGATAAAATATTTTAAAACGCAACAGTTATGACTAAAAAATGACTCTTATGATTGCAAACTACGTGTTGGAGCATGGCATTATTTGAAATTTTGGAGTGCTCTTTTTTTATTAGTTACATATAAACTTTCCTCAATATTACCAATGATACCAAAGGAAATTTGAAATATATGAGGATATGTACTTAACCCTGGAGAGGGCGCGTCACAGGAGAACTTTAATAACTTTAGTTGTGGCAATTCAAGCGTTTCCTCCCCCTTAGTACCTTTCAATGGACTCGTCCACTTGCCGAATGTCCCTTTGTCTCCTCCTTCCCCTTCACTAGTCGCTCGTCAGTAAGCGTGGTGTTGTGACCTGGTCGCTTTCTCCTGGTGCGCCACCTCACGCTACTTGTTTTGCTGAATATTTTGACCGTGCGCGCCCTTTGCCGTATGCAGTTTTGATTGTTACGTTTAGTGTTGTTTTAGTTGAATATAATAAAATAGTTATTTTCTTTGTATATAAGTGTAAATAATAGTGTGTAAAATAATAAAAACCTTTTAGTGTAAATACATTTTTTTGTTTTCTTAGAATATTTTTATTTTTTTAAATATTTCATTATGGAGAGAAAACGGGAAGAAGATATTCAAAGACTTTTAGAGTGTTGAGAAAGAAATGCAACGTGATGAAGAAAGATGCGAAAACCCAGGGGCAGTTAAATGCCAGCTTTTTATTGATGAACCTTCTGACAATATAATAATTGATGAACCTGCATCTGACGTTGACGAAGAAGATATATTAGAAGTTCAAGAAGAAAACACAGCATCGGAAGAGTCAGCCGAAGAAGACAATGCAGTTGAGTATCGAGGGCCTTTTTACATTGGGAAGGACAATGAAACAAGATGGGATGCCCACTGTCCAACACGGGGAAAAAATGTAAGAACACCAGCACGAAACATTGTACGTCGCCTACCTGGTGTGATATCTCATAAGCCAGAATCAGCAATAGAATCATGGAGACTTTTTCTTACTGATGATATTTTAGATGATATTGTAAGATTTACAAATCAACGCATTCTAATGGTAAGGCCAGGTTACTCAAAGCAAAGTGATGCCCGTGATACTAGTAGGAGTGAAATAGAAGCATTCATAGGACTTCTTTATTTAGCAGGTATTTACAGAGCATCTCATGTAAACCTAATGGATTTATGGGAAACAGATGGTTTTGGAATAGAGTTTTTTCGATCGACCATGAACTTAAAAAGGTTTCAATTTCTAATGAGAAATATCAGGTTCGATGATGCAACTACACTCAGAGAACGGAGACTACTGGACAAGCTCGCTCCCATCAGAGATATATTTGAAAAGGTTGTGGACAAATTTAAGACAAGTTTTTCAGTGAGTGCGTTTTTGACAGTTGATGAAATGCTCGAAGCGTTCAGAGGACGCTGTGCCTTCAGACAGTACATAAGGAATAAGCCGGCCAAATATGGCATAAAAGTGTATTCTCTGGCATGTGCAAAAACATTTTACACCCTAAATATGGAGATCTATGCCAGTAACAGCCTGAGGGGCCTTTTGATCTGCAAAACTCAGGACTTGAAGTGGTAAAGTGAATGATAGAGCCTGTAAGTGGTACAGGCAGATCAATTACAACAGATAATTGGTTTACCTCCATCCCACTGGCAGAGACCCTACTTAATGACCACAAATTAACACTAGTAGGGACTATAAGAAATAATAAGAAGGAAATCCCTCCCTCGCTTATTTCTAAAGGTAAGCCAGTGCATTCCAGCATTTTCGCAGTCAAAAAAAAAATATTACTATGGTAGCTTATAGTCCAAAGAAAAATAAAGTAGTTACCCTAATTTCTACTATGCACGACAACGATGAGATTGATCCAGAATCAGGTGATTCTTGTAAGCCATACATTGTTACTTTTTATAATTCGACAAAATGTGGGGTGGACGTAGTAGACCAGTACAAAGAGAGGTACTCTGTTTCACGCATTAGCAATCGTTGGTTTCTGACATTATTTTTTACAATATTGAACGTAACTGGACTGAATTCCTATATTGTTTTCAAACATGGAACTGGCAAATTCGACATTCCTCGACGACATTTTTTAAAGGAAATTAGCAAACAGTTGTGTGCGCATTTCTTACAAGAACGCAGTGCAATAAAGACACTCCCAGTGGGACTCAAAAGAAACATACGTCAAATGTTAGGAATGCCGGAAGATGCGGAAGTAGTACCTGCTCCAGCTTCTCCAGACGTAGAACGACCAGGACGGTGCGCCTTCTGTGACTGGAGAAAAAACAGGAGGACTAAAACCAAGTGCCATCTATGTCAGCGACACGTCTGCAAGGAACATACAACAGTGACCTGTGTACGATGTGCCAATCAGGAAAGAAGCGAAGACTCGGAATAAAACACAGCTACAAAAAAATCAGGTCAACATTTTTTCTTTCATAAATTTGCAAACTAATATTTTGAAAATATGTACTATATTTAAATTCCAATATTTGCAAACTAAGTTTTTGTCATACATACAACCAGACATGTTAGCATTTAGTTTAGCCTTAATAAATATATATTTCTTTGAATAATACGTCTTCTTTCAAAACCCGGTCTAAACCTCCTGGCGCGCCCTTTCGCGTGACTGAGTTGAACGTGCTCTCTCCAGGGTTAACCCAGGAACTGGCAGGCCTTTTTGGCCTAAATGGCAGGCTATTTTTGAAGGTCGCGCAAGGATATTACATTTTCTTATTTTTAAAATAAATATTTTATCAAATATATAGTGTTATATATTGTTTTTTTCAGTAAATTACAGGCAATAAGATGGTATAAGTTTTATGTGAAAATATTGAACTATAAAATTTTTATTATGGTATATGTACATATAAATGTGTTTTTACATACTGAAAAATGGGTGGGACCATACCTTGGAAACAGTGATGCTAAATGAAAATGGCCATTGTAAGATGACCATTTTGTAGCAAATTTAGTCTAGTTTTGAAAAATATATAATTTTATAGAGATTTTTTTATAAATTATGTAAAAAAAATCAAAATTTACGACCATGCGCAAACCGTAAAATTGTCAATTTGTTGGTAAAGGTAGTATAAAACAGAAAAAATAATGTTATAACTCCAGATCAATAAATAAACTTGTAGGGCCTATTGTAATAACAAATAGAGAGTAAAATACAATTATTATATAATAATAACAATATAATATAATAATAATAATTGTTATGTTTTGTAAATAGAATAAATATTTATAAATCACCTCATAAATTTAACCTTTTTCATTTCAAATACACTCCTAATATCATTGGCACATTATAAAAGAACTTATATTATCATTTACACAAATAAAACACGTAAACAATAATCACTTCCTTGACAACCAAAACGATCTACCGACAGTGACTGCAACAGAAAGGAAACAAGAAGTGAAAACAGCTGTGAGAAGAACAAGATAATGAAAACGTCATCGAGTAAAGAAAAGACATTATAACATCGATATATCGATAGATTGAATGTTCATCTATCCACCGCTACCATGATTATATCGGAAATCAACGATAACAGTACTATATAAGTGTAATGCCGAGTGCTGTCGTGTCGTCTACAAATTGACGACTGCCACTTGAGTTACGGCTCCTGTCGTCGCTAAATCGACGACTGCCAGTTTCAGGGTTAAATAAAAAATGTATGTTACATTATCTGTGTATAGTATAAATCACAAAATTCGCTACCATGGAAACCATTGTATAAAAAATCAGTTATTTAACTATAATACATATTAACCCTCGACCTGGCAAAGTGCGCTTTTAGCGCACTGTTTATGTGTGTCGAAATGGCAGAGTGCGCTTTTAGCGCACTGTTGACACGACCACATATAACTGTCATTATAGTACGTATTTATCACGCTACGACAAAGTTTTACATGCCTATGGATTCTACGTTAGTGGCCGATTCCAACGATATGCATCGATAGTCAATACAGCGTTTATTTTGGTGACGTCATGTGATTGAAAACAATTCTTCGCAGCACAAATTCATCTATTACATGAGGAACTCCTAGCCCTACACTAAAGGACACCAATGTAAGCATTCAACAAATACTTTCAATTTATAGCTCGTATTTTTACCTAAATTTTGGTATAAGTATGAACTCTGTAGTGTATATAGTTTTTTTTTTAGGAAATTATTGAATATAACAGTATCCGCAGTAACGAAATTTCTGATTTTTGTACTGTTTACATTTATAAATTTCCAAAATTTATTTTTACCTATAAGATTTATATAATGTTTATATTTTCTGAAACTAGATAAAATTTAGAAACTTTTGGCTATCTCACATTTCCTAATTTATTATCGCCACTATGTTTCCTAGGGGTACCCCCCCCTTTTCATGTTTTATAAAATAAAACTTTTGAAATGTAACAAGCCACAAAAAAAAAACTAAAACAAAGTTTTTGTTTCTTTTTATACTATTTGATAGTCTACTTCATTGTGATCATTTTGATACCAAACATAAGTATATTTACAATATATAACTATTTTTTATGAATTTATTAAAAAAGGCTTACACACAGGCCTAAAATCACCCGCCAGTGCAGACAAAATCAACTGCCAGGTCGAGGGTTAAAATTATTTATGAAATAAAATAATAATAATATTGTATAAAATGTATAAATCTCTATTAAACTAATATTGATAAACTTAATTCTATATTTTTAACTACACTTCATGTAGTTATTTATATGTAGCACCAATTGAGCAGGGACAGTTTGTTTTCAATATGGCATACATATATAAGCACTACATTCACTACTCAAAAACACTAATAATGTTAGACACATGATCAAATATGTAAAAACTAAAAATACTAATAAAACGTAAACATGCAAAGAAATATTACATTTACATACATATGTTGTGTTCCATGATTAGTTTGTATTTTTCTTCTAATTTATCGATGACAACACATCTTAGCTACAATCAAAATATACCATCAAATTAGGCATATTTCTATTATTTCAGTGGTGAATAATAACAATTCTGTCAACGTGCGTTCAATAATAAAAGATTAAATCGACTCAATTAAATTAAAAAACTGGGAGTGATGAAGTCAGCTCTAGACTACTAAAACACTACAAACCAGAAATTATTAGTCCCCTAGCAAATCTTATTGCAAGATCACTTTCCCAAAGTATTTGTCTTAGTGGACTAAAACTATCAAAGGTATATCCAAATTACAAAAGCAGGATTTAATATCAACCTTTTCAAAATCCTTGAGCGTGTCATATTAACTAGGCTCCTAAACTACCTCACTGAACACAATCTACTTACCTATAGACAACACAGCTTTTTCTTAGGTAGATCCACAACAACGACAATAGTTCAACCGGTAAAAACAATTATCAATAAACTAGAAGAAGGATACATTACCTCTGTACTTGGACCTGTCTTCCCAAGCTACCTTAAGGGCCACTGTGAATTGATGATGTTTGCTGATGCTAGCATAGTAGCACAGTCCTGATTCTAGCAGACAAGAACAAAGAGCAATTAATTAGATATTCTGTTGCCTTTAATATGATAAAACAATACTGCCAACTAAATGACCTTGTACTAAACGAATCAAAATTCCAACAACTAATCATTACCAAACTAACTATTGACCAAAACTTATCTTGGGATGAACATGTAAACCAGCTCTACAGCAGTCTATGTGGTGGGATAGATTAACCAGATCACAAACATCCAAACAGTTGTGACAGCATATTACTCATTATTTGAGAGCCATTTAAGATACAATATGGCATAATAGCATGGGGAGGAACAACAGCCACTAATCTATAGAAAGTACTGATGTCCAAAAATGAGCAGTTTGAGCACTAAATAAAGGTTCAGATCCAATGGCATCATGCCATGAAACTTTCCAAGATCTTGGAATAATGACAGTTGTAGGACTCTATATACAAGAGACATTCCTCTATAAAATCAGGTGAAACAAAAACTGGTGACAGGCACCACTATCATACTAGACACGGAACCAACTTCTTTCTTGACCAACACCCCTGGCCCTAGCAGAAAAGAAGCCTTCATACAGTGGAGCAATGTTCTTTAATAACACTTCATGACTCGCTGAAAAAACATCCAGACAAGTACTTCAAGAAATCACTCCAAATCTGGCTAATGAAGAAAACAATTTACTCCATCCAAGAGTTCATTCAGTGGCGGACATCATCTCATAATATACACCAACTATGACACCATTATAAAAAAATACTTTTTGACATTAACACTGTTCTCTATCAATATGTGTAATAAAGAATTTATGATTTTAACATGTAATTGTCTTGCATGATATTCTAATCACGTGAGAATGTAAACTTATTCACATGCCTTTAGTCGATGCTTATGTTTATCTGTTGTTTAAATTTGTTTACCTGTGTTTATACATATTTATTTGAAACATGTTAGAGAGACATTCTTTTCTTTGTTGTTTGTTTTTACTTTTAATTTTACCGTCTAGGAGCTAGCCATTGTTTGCTTTGTTTGCTTTTCTAAATTGAGATTGCCTACGCATGTAATTTGTGTCATTTTTTGGCAATAAAGATAATTTATTGTCCACACACAGACACCATTAGATGTTTGTATAATAGTAAGATTAGTATGTTGCAATTCAGAAAGGACTGTTTTATACAATGGTCACATAGTAGCTGGTTTCACCCTAGGAAAATTAATTTCACTTGTATTTTTAGATACTATTTAAAAAGTCCATATTCTTAACATAAATTATGAGTGTGGCAATTGGTCGAACTATTAATTCCCTTTGCCATTAGGTTGTACTGATCCATGGGACTCTAAAGTGTTACGATCAGCTTCAGGAGGCCATTTTCACATTCCCATCAAAATGGATCTAACATGGAGTGAGGAAGATTTAGTTCAGCCCTCAGATCAAATCTTCCTTGCTGACAGCCACGCAGCCCGCAACCAGAAAGGTCTTCCACTATTGTCATATCACAACATTGACTTCTCCAAGAGTGAAACGGTGCTTGTGATCATTGGTGGTGAGACAGAAGGGCTCAGCAATGAAGCTCTCAAACTGGGAACACGCCATGGAGGTTCTAGGATCTACATACCACTATCTAATTGTGTGGATAGCCTTAACAGTGGCTGTGCTCTAAGTGTCATTCTCTTTGAAATTAAAAGACAGTTCTTAGTGAGTGGTATGATTAAAGATAGAAAAAAAGAACATTCATCTAATTGTGATGATTTAGTAAGTGTAAGGTCTGGTAGTTAGCATAAAAATATGTAGCGTAATAAGATAATAAATTTGTGTTTTGAATATTGTTCCTTTACTTATTCAAATTCAATCAACTTTATTCAAAAGTTTGTACAATTATACATTAATATAGTTCTATAAATATTGAATGGCGTCAACATAAATCTCTATATATAAAAGAGAAAGCCATCACTGACTCATCACTAATTCTCCCACTTCCCGTAATCCACAGAGCTGAAATTTTGTGCAAATGTTTGCTTTAGGATAAATAGGAAAACTAAAGTATTTCCATCTTGATAAAATACTCTTAAGGGGTAGAAACTTCCCCTAAAAGATTGTTCCATAAGGATAACATTAGGTTGATTTTAGTAAATTAAAAACAGCTTTTTCGTAAATAAATAAACATGTTCAGTTTGTATCTTTGACATTGTATCCCATTGATGCTAGTTTACAATTAATTACAGTTTTATATGTATTTTTCTCTGTACAATTATGTGTAAAAACATCTGTTTTATATGTATTTATAACCTCATTAATAAATAATATTGATGAGGTTATATTGACACTGAACACAGCGAGTTATGGGGTTGGCACGCAAAGTGTGCAGGGGTGTCTCTTAGTGGTATATAAAATACTTAAAACTAGTTTATTAATTATTAAAAGAAATGAAATAGGCAACACATCATAAATTTAATATCGCATCGGCTGATCATTTTCCATAAATTTGTCAAATGAGTATATGCAGAACTTATTAAGTATGCTTCTAAATGATTTTTAAATTTTGTATCATCATCTATCAGCAGCATGTTTCTAGAGAGTATTCTTAACGACTTTTTTTGAAGCTGTAGAATCATTGACAAGTTTTTGTTACTGGTAGCCCCATATAACACAATACCATAGAAGATGTGAGCGTGTATGTGAGCAAAATAAATGGTTCTAAGTATTTCAGTTCAACAGAATTGCAACATAAATTTGAGGGCATAAATTCCTGAAGATATTTTCTTTTGTAAATTTATGGTGTGTTTATTCCAAGTTAGGTTTTCCTCTACTAAGCCTAAAAATTTTGTTTCGTTCAATTTAGAAATATTAAAATTATTTAGTGTAACAGAAGGTTATGTTTATTTCTATTTTGTTTTGTGTGAAAACTTAAAACATTTGTTTTAGCTAGATTAAGCAATAGGTTTTTGCTGTCAAGATAATTATTGATTAAAATCAGATCATTTTTAGCGGTGGTCTTTTATTCATTGAGAGTCTTGTGACTGCCAAATTAGCATCATCTGCATAAAGACACAACTTGTTTTGCTGGCTTGTTAACCCTCTTGGTAAACCTTTCAAGTGACAAAGGAAAAGAATAGGATCTAGAATTGAGTCCTGTGGAACACCATATTATAATATTTGTGTAGATGATCTTACGTTAGCGATTAGGATTTGTTTAATTGCATACTTCAGTTCAACATAATCCATTCATTTGTACATTTGGATGAACTCCAATCAACTGTATCATTAATTACATATTAACCCTTTTACGGTGATGGGCCGAGATATCGACTTGAACATTTAATATCAAGAACGGCCACGAGCTGATAACGTGGCATATAAGTTGTATTCACATTCAAATGAAAGCTGAAACTTCATTTTATACAAATATATCAACAATATAGTCTATTTCTAGTATCCTCATAATGTTCTGAATTTTTATAATTTAATTGCCTTTGGCTGCCAGCTAACTGACGCTATGTCACTGCAGACACCGTTGGTTGTGTTTATTGATGGAGTGTTACTATTTACTGTGGATGTTATTTGATATAAAGTTTGATTAGTTATTGTTGTGTAGTTTATTTGTTACAAAATGGGCTGAAAACAATATTTTACTTCTGCTGTAATCGACAATACATTGTTTACATTCAAGAAAATGATGATGTAAATTTATTAGATTCGTCTAATAATTACTACTAGTTATCGTAGTAGTAGATGGGCCTACTATTTCTAGCTTTGATACAGAATCAGAATTAATTGATGAGACTATTGAGGACTTATCATACGATCCTTTATTAGACTTAAACAAACCGGGCCCATCGAAATTGAACATAACCTTTTCAACATACCTCGCCTAAGCTTCCTTTGAGTAGTAGTGATTCCTCTGTCAATAAATCACCTTCCAGCAGACCTAGGAGAAGGCCAAAAGGAAATAAAAGTATGCCTTCTGACACTTCTAGCTCTAAAAATATAACATGGGTCTCAATTGATGGCAATAATGTAGGCTGCTCCCACAAATTTAGTTTAAATGAATCCCTGGAATAAAACATGCTCAACTATCTCTGACCGAGTCCATTAATTACATATTTTTGTTTTTCACAATTAATTTTTTGCAAACCTTTGTGAAAGAAACAAATTGATATGCTCAGGCTTATTTCAATGTTAACAATGTGAATAAAATCTGGCAAAAGACCAATGTAGTTGAGATGAAAGCATTCATTAGCGTTCTATTGAATATGGGGGTTATTAAAAACCCCACTATTTACCATTATTGGAACATAAAATCTTCACAGACAACAGAATTTTTACTAGGAACAGGTTTGAAGAATTGTTAAGATTCTTTTCACTTCAATAATGATACCATGGGTAAACATGGAACACCCAACTACAAAATTTCAACGCTTGATTGACCATGTAAACTCTTTATTCCGCCACTACTACACCTAGTGATGTAAATTTATAAGTCAGGGCAAATGCCCAGGCAAATGTCCAAAATCCATAAATGCCCGGGCATTTATTTACTTTAAATGTGAATAGACCTCAAAAATAGACAAAAGTGTTATAACCACAATTTATTACTAATACATTTTTAGATCTCAATATGTATATATATATATATTTAAAGTATTATATTATTAAAGGAAAATATTTTGTGTTTCTAGTTGATTTATAGAAAAATTGAAAGTGTTGGTTTACTATTTGACACATAATTATTGGTTTTATAATTGGGAAAAAATATTCAGACTAAAAGTAACATTTATTATTATTATTATTATTTTTTTTACATGCTAATTTTTTTTTGACTATTTGCTGAATGAGAAAACTACTATCATATTCAAAAAGCAATGTACTCGATTTTGAACTTCTGCTACAATACATTTCAATAACACCTCATTTGATTTTGTTGTGTTGTACACCAAAGTTTAGCTTTTTTAATTCTACGAAATATCATATAACATACATATTTTTTTGAAGATTAAGAATTTTTTATATTAGGTAGAATATAAAAAAACACCGCAACATTTTGCATTTTTGAAGTAAAGCTCAACTTAAAAGATTTTTTTAAATAAAAACTACTAAATATAAGTCAACCACATGTGAAGAAGATTGTTGTTTGTAGACTATCCAAATTCTAGAATTTTTACTCTTTTAAAAAATTGTCTGTTGTAATTTTTGTAAACCCTTGCAATCTTAACCCTAAAACTGGCAAACATCGATTATCGACGTTCAAAAGTTGTTTGTGAAGTGGCAATCGTCGAAAATCGACGTTTAAAACATCGTTTTTTCCAAGCGCTTTAATTTTAGGTAAATATTATTCAGTTGCATTATATATCATATCATCGTGTACAGCGAGAGTCAAACTTTATTTTTAGTATCTTTGATGCCTTTGGAATACCAATGAGTAACACAGCACCATAGTAAAAACATCGATAGCCAAACAGCTGAGATCTCAGACGCTCTATCTGAGTCGGTCGGTGTGTCACCTCACATCTATTAATTTGTTGGCTATACATTGTTAGTGATTCTAATACGTTATTTTTTACTGTTTTAGGTTGTGTAGTGTTTAGTTTTATAGTTTACGTTTTGTATATATTATTTTATTGTATGATTTGATAGTTTTATAATGTCATTCGACTACCGTGACAGGTATATCCTAAACCTATGTTGGATCACCGCTTGTAAATATGTATATATATATAAATAATGTTTTTCATAGCCTATATAAACAGTTTCAAGTTTTTTTTTCACATTTCTTGAAGGTTCACATCGTATCTCCAAATAAGAAGTAAATAGCATATTCATTTTCTTCACATCATTATGTATTTATTATTAGTATACATAGTTGTGCTATAAATTGAAATTTGCGTTTTGTGCGCTTGTGACGTTTTATGATTCTGAAGGCTTCATTTATTGTTGTAATCCTAATAAATATTATATTTTTGAAAACTAGACAAAATTTAGAAAATTTTGGCTATCTAGGATTTTTTCTTACTTTTTTATTATTATGAGTTTACATCATGGTCTCCCCACTTTGTAAACTGAAACTAAAAAAAAATTTATTTGAGTGTAAAAAAAAACCTTTTTTGGATATGGGGCTTTTACTTGCTAAACATAAATATTATATGGGTCTTAGTGAATACAATGGTAGTACAATAACCTCATTTGGATAATATTTGTATTTTTAGTGATTTTTTAAAAAAACCCTTGCAAAACGCCTAAAAACGGCCGCCACCACAGAGAAATATGACCGCCAGTTTGAGGGTTAAAAATGGCTGAACATACAAACTTCCAAAACTTAAAAAATACCGGATTGGAAAATAAGGTAAGATTATAAAACGGTAAGTGCGATTTTATATTACATGATAATTCAACAGACATTGATGTGCAGTCATGTGTAAACAAATCGTCTGGCCCAGCACTTCCAAACCAGTTTCAACTGAGCGTTGCCGAATCGTGCCCCTGGAAGTATTTAAAGTGCACAAAAGGTTTATTACTATGGAAGTATTGAACAGTTAATCAATCATGTTTTCTATCTTAATTTAAAAAGTTAAAACAAGTTTTTTTAAAGCTAAAGGAAAAGATAATTTTTAACTTTTTTAATTAAAAAGTTAAAGTTAAAAAAAACAACATTTTAATTTAAACCATTTTCTATCACCTTTTCTCATGAGAGCTTTAGACCTTCACGACAGATTAAAACAAAAAAAGGTTATAACCCTAAGCAAACTGTCAAATTAAAAAATAACTTATTTACAACTATGTAAATTTCACATGTAACAACATGTGAATGCAACATGAAAATGAGAGCCACCAAATTATATTGGTGATTTGCAGGATGTACTAATCACATTTCTAGTAACTGTGAGTGATTCATCAGCCTTTAGCTGTAACCTATCTACCTGTCATTCATAGCTAATAAGTCCCCTAATACGGAGTGGAAGTCCAGATGCATGATGTGGCAACACCGCATCCGGTGGCCCGGCCGTTCGCGCGAATTACCGCACATCGATGTCTGTTGAATTATCATGTGATATAAAATCGCAAGTCTTTTTTTTTACCATTTTATAATCATACTTAATTTTTAATCCGGTATTTTTTAACCGTTTTGGAAGTTTGTATGATCAGCCATTTTTAAGATTGCAAGGTTTTACAAAAATTACAACAAACAATTTTTTTAAAGAGTAAAAAAAACTCTAGAATTTGAATAGACCACAAACAACAATCTTATTCACATGTTGTTAAAGTTTCAATGACTTATCTTTAGTAGTTTTTGCTTTAGAAATTTTCGAAATTGAGCTTTACTCCAAAAGTCCTAAATTTTTGTGTTTGTATTTTATTCTACCCAATATAAAAAATTCTTAGTCATCAAAAAATATGTAAGTTATATGATATTACATAGAATTAAATAAGCTAAATTTTGGTGTTCAACATAGCGAATCGGATGAGTATTCATTTTTTAGCACAGGTTCAAACTCGAGTACATTGCTTTTTGAATCCGACAGTAATTAGGTTTATAAAATTATATTCAGTCCAAAATCTCTCTATTGCAAATATATCATTAGGTAAGAGAACAAGATTATTTAATGTTTTATCACAAAACAACCATTGTTAGACAACAAATACTGAACAATTATCGAACAATAATTGTTTATTACTGCTCGTTCACTTTCTTCACAGAATCTTTCATAATTGTTTTCTAATGAAGTGTCCAGAAGTTCTGGCTCAGATTCTGCAGACAGTTCTAATTCTCCCTCTGCCGTATTTTTAGGATTTAAAGGATGCAAATGTAAAGTATTATTTATAAAATTTGTTTAACAATTCCACAATATATATTAAGGCACTCAGTTATGATATTGGGGTTTCACAAATACTATACGCAAGTTATAAGGACTATATTTTAACAAGCTCAAGGTTTGTTCAAAAACTACACCTTTGTTAATGGTATTTTTAGGATCAATAATGGTCTTTGTTTTAGGACTTAATGGTATTTGTTAAGTAAATTTTCGGAACTCAATAGTGGTCCTGAAAAAATTTATAGGCAGTAGGCACTCACATAAACATTTACAAGAGCAGTTACAAGTTAAAACTACCTTTTTTATAAATGCCCAGTTTTTAGGCGCTTAAAATTGCTTTGGGCAAATGCTCATTTATAAATGTCCTGCCCACTGGGCATTTGGCTGGCCCACATCACTAACTACACCCCCAATCAATACATTAGCATTGACAAATCACTGATTGGTACCAAAAACCATACCCAGATCCTGCAATATATGCCTAACAAAACGCACCACAAAAGGGGGATGAAACTTGGGTAGTTAATAATTCAATCTCTAAATACTGTTTAGGGATTTTTTATTACAAAGGCGCAAAAACCAAGACCAAAATGTTGTCAAGGAACATGGCCTAGCCTACTCGGTCTGTACAACACTGTTAGATTGTTACTAACTACCTCAACAAAGTTACCATCTCTTTGACAACTTTTTTACAAGCATCCCTCTTGCTGAATATGTGTACTGTAAAATGACCTTTTTGACTGGGACATTGAGAAAAAACAGAATAGGATTACCTTAGGTGCTAACAAGCTCCCAAGTTTGTTGATAATTCGGGGCTTTATCATTTATTTTTTAAGCAGAGTTATTGAAACAAGTGATGGGTCGGTTCCATTTTTTTCGGTTCCGGTTCGGTTCTTTACTGAAATTGGTTCTCGGTTCTGAGTACTTTTTGAGAAAGTATCAGAAAACTTCTAATACCTTAATGCCAATGAATCAACAAAATATGTGGAATCAGTAAGTAAAAACAGTGCATAGTATTTTGGGGAAAGTATAATACACCCTAAAAATTTATAAAATGACATACAATATTTCCAATAACTCGAGAATTGGTAACACCATTTATTCTTAGGGTATGATTGTTTACAGTTTTGAACAAAGAAAATACGAAGGGTACCCAAAAATTAAGTTTCCCACCTTCATTACTCGCATCAAGTACAACGCTGACAGGTGCGAGGCACAGGGTACTGTAGCTTGGTTGTATTGGCACCCCTGAGGACCGATTTGGCAACTGAGAAGCGCACGCTTGGTCAGTTACGACGGCTCATTGCCATGGAGACACCGTTGATTGTTGCCGCCAGTTGTGAGGTGCGTAGTGTAATTTGATTTATAACTCAAAAAAAGAATCAGCTGTGGATATTCATCGTCAAATATGCACTGTATATGGTGAAGGAATAATGTCCATCCAAATGGTTCGCCGTTGGCGGAAAATGTTTATTGAAGGGAGGAAAAATGTGCATGACGATGACCGTAGTGGCCGACCAGCGACATCTCACGAAAACAATGTCATTGGTACCGTACAAGCAGTCATTGATTCGGACCAACGACTAACAATTGATGAAATTTTGGTTAGACAACCCTCTTATATTGATATTAGTCATTCCTCATTACATAACATCATGGTTGACAATCTCCAGTTGTCGAAAGAGTGTGCGAGATGGATGCCACGCTTGTTGTCTGACGTTCACAAGCAGCGTCGTTTTGCAGCTGCTTGAACATTTTTGCAGATGTTTTAAAATGAAGGCGAAGCTGTGTTTTCAAGAATAGTCACTGGAGACGAAACTTGGATTCACCATTCGACTTCTGAATCCAAATGTCAGAGTATGGTATGGATAAAGAAAGGAGAGAAAGCTCCTGTTAAGGAAAAGTGATGGCCACAGTTTTTAGGACTGTAAAGGAGTATTGCTTGTCGACTATCTGCTTGTGGAACAGCAATCAATGCTGAACGGTACTGTGATGTACTGATGAGACTTCGTCGCGCCATCCAGAACAAGCGAGGTGCTTTTGTCCTGCAAAGTTTTGCTGTTTCATGACAATGCCCGGCCTCACACTACTCGTGCAACACAAGATGTATTGGCTGAGTTTCACTAAGATATTTTTGAACACCCTCCTTACTCTCCGAACCTTGCTCCAAGCGATTTTCATCTGTTTCCACAGCTAAAGGATCATGTTGGAGGTCGGAGATTTTCCAGTGATGAAGAGGTCAAACAGGAAGTGGAAAACTGGTTGAAAAACAAGGCGGCAGATTGGTATGAGGATGGTATAAAAAAACTCTTGTCAAGATACCAAAAATGCTTGGATTTGAATGGGAGTTACATATAAAAGTAGTCTAAAATCTGTATAAAATGAAATAATAAGTTAAAAAAAATTTACCTATGTCTTTTTTTAAGATATGGAAACTTACTTTTTGGATACCTCTCGTATTTATTTTAAATTAAAAAAAGTATACAATTAAGCTAAATGGAATATAATGCTCAAATTAGTATGCAGTTGATGTTTACCTTGAGGAAATTACAAAACTTGTAAGCCTAGAGAAAATTAAAAAATAAACTGCCATTTTAGGTCTGGTTTTGTAAAACTATTTTTATTAACTATTGGTTCTTTTCTCAATTAGTGATAATAACGAATTAAGAAAATTAAATGCTACTCACATTCATAAAAAAACTATACAGCCATTATAATATCATAAATGTTTTTAGAAATTACAGTATACATTTTGTTTTAAATTTATACTGTATAGTTGTTTTAACTTTTAAAAATAGTTAAGAAATAATTAACTATTTTTAGTCAGTAAATGTTAAGTCAATGCAATTTAAAAAGTAAAGTAATCCAATTTAAGACTTCGTAAAAAGAAAAAAAAAATAATTAAAATAAAATTACCCATTTTAATAAAATTGCTAAAAGACTCATTTTGTTTAGTTTGGACACAATATTAATCGTAAAAATTCATTTTTCAATCCAATCCCCTAGGTTTTGTATCTATTGTTTTTTCATTACAAGTCTAAATAAATAAACTCTCATATCTTAAGTTTATCATGAAAAACTTTTATTTTTTAAGTTTACAATCATGGGCGGGAGTCATTAGGGGGGGTGCATATCCGGGGGGGTCTGGGGGCTGTTTTTAGGCTAAATTAAAAAGTAAATTTTGTTGGGATTTTAACGTTAAAACGTCATTTTAACTCCCAATTGATGTAAACCTAAAATTGATCTAAAATGGTCCAATAACAATGTTTTTAAATGTTAAAAATTAGTATTAACATATTTTAACAATTAAAACATTTTTATTGGACCATTTGATTAATTAATTTTAATTTTAAATACATCTCCACTAAGAACAACTTAAGAAGAACATCTGAATTGATGCTTAAAAAACCCCTGTACAGACAGAGTGTAAGTGAAGTGTATTTATTGTAGCATAAAATAATCTATTTGGAGTAAATCATAACTACGATTTTTGCTTTCAACGTTTAATTACAGGAAACTGTATCATAATTACATCACTTCAAATACATCATACATTACTGAGCCTAGTAACAATATGAACGATTAACTTATCTTAAACAAAGTTCAAAGTTCAATCTTCTTATTGTTGATGTGAATTTGTTGATGACTTTGTTCACATCTACATACTCATCTCTTTCGATGGCCAACAAGGCAAGTGATGAGAGTCTTTCTTGTCCGGTCGTACTCCTTAAATATGTTTTCAGTCTTCTTAAACATGAGAATGATCTATCACATGAAGCTGAACTCATTGGTATTGTGAGGAAAAGGCGAAACACTTCAAATGTTTTTGGAAATATGTCTTTCAGGTTTCTTTTTGTTAGTACCTCACATCTTGTTTCTAAGTTTTTGTTGACAACCATTGGGTAAAAACAATTAAGTTCAGCTAGCAAATTGTCCTCATCTACCGAGTAATGCTGGCACAGGTCGTGTACGTCATTGGGTCTTACATTGTTAGAAGTGACGACGTTATTAAGTGTATTCAATATTTTGATGTTGTTTTCTTCCAGCCTTCCTTTAATTTCTGCAATGAGAATGTCAAGAATAGGGTTTAACACCGTCACCTTGTAGTAGGCTTCTACAGTTTCGGTTGGGTTTTTAGTTCCTCCTCCTAGCTTAGTGGGTACTTTCTTTTTCCTTGGCAGTTCCGCTGGTTTAAAGTTGCAACACTCTACGATTTTGCTGCAATGTTTCCAAAGTTGTGTAAAAAACTCGTCGCTCCTGAATGGTGACTGTACTGATGTAGTTGAATTTACCAAGTCATTCACGAGTAGAAGTACTCTTCTGAGTAGAAGCAGACAGAAAATGAAATTGAACTCTTCCATGGATTTTATTAAAGAATTAGCTTCTCCCCCGTGATAAGGATCGTTTTCAGCTATTTCCCTTAGAGTTTCAACAGTCACTTCATAGTTGTCAAGGATGGCATTGACGCTTTCCACTCTGCAATTCCACCTTGTGTCACTTAAAGATTTCAACTTGGTTTTACCACCATAAAAGAGAGTCGAGTTTTTCCGAATACGCTCAAATATTGCGTGTCTCTTTGCGGATTTTTCAATGAAATTGTAAAGTGATTGGAGCACAAATAGCGTGTTTCGTATGGATTGTACTTCGGTACACACACTTACGATGCATAGGTTCAGTACATGTGCGTGGCAATTTATGTACATGGCTAATGGATTCTCGCTAAGCAGTCTAGCCGTCACCCCTTTGTATGGGCCTCTCATGTTAGCAGCCCCGTCGTAGCATTAAGCATATTTGCTCGTCTCCAAAACTTTATATTTGCTTTCAGTTGGTCATTATATATAATTTATATATAACCACCAGTCGGCACTGGTGGCGCAGTGCTGTAACCCAGCTACATGGGGACAAAGTGTTTGGGAGATTGTAGGCGATAGGTTCCATGCTCGGTTCTCTTAATACCGACATGGCGTCCGCTTGGTGGTTGCTATCGGCGTGGACACTACTAGAGAAGTCTGGGGTGTCCATGTTGGGTGGTAATCATTGTGCGGATGTTGTGTGGGGGAGATAACTGAGTATCAGGCTTGTCAATTAGCTGAAAATCAGACCAGCACTACGTGGTTCGGATTCCACGTAAAGCTGTAGGTCCCTTAGTTGCCCTGGCTGTTGGGCTATTAATAAATTGCCCTTTCTGAGGAACAGTTGAACTCAGTTAGTAACCAGACTACACTCATCTAAGTTGTACTCAAACATTTGGTGTAGTGAGATCTTTTAGTGCAATGTCGTTAACTAATGAACAATTATGTGTGGTAGGTCTAGGAATAGTATATTCTGTGACTGATAAGCAAAAAAGGAAATGCTGGGCAAAAAATTGGCTTCAGAAGTATGGGTGGGTGGGTGGGTCTTCATCATTGTGCGGGTATGAGTGGGTGGGTGGGTCTTCACCATTGTGTGGGTATAGGTGGGTGGGTGGGACTTCACCATTGTGCAGGTATGGGTGGGTGGGTCTTCACAATTGTGCGGGTATAGGTGAGTGGGTGGGTTTTCACAATTGTGCGTGTATGAGTGGGTGTGTAGGTCTTGCAATGTTAACATATAACAGTGGAATCACTATAGTCCTTTCTCCTGTTTATATGTTTAGTATCGTTGAAAATTATTGCGTACACAAATATGCTAAACCCAGTAACTGTCTGCTTCTTTAGGCAGTAAATTAGTATTTTACCATTATAACCTTCTGTCACATACTAATATAATGAGAGAGCTTACAACCCAACCAGATGACTGGCGTAAATATATGAGAATGGATGAAACGTTATATACAACACTTTTAGATGATAACATGATAACACCAATAATTAAAAACAAAACACGCATCTAAGAGAGGCTATTAATCCACATGAGCGCTTAAGTGCAACACTTAGATTTCTGGCAACAAGCAGAAAATATAAAAATCTAAGATTTTCAATTATCATATCACCGCAAGCTCTTAGTGAAATAATACTCGAAGTCTGCACTGCACTCATTGAAGTTCTTCAAAAGTACTTGAAGGTAAGTTTGTAAAGTAGTTACCCTACAAATAGCTTTGTCAATATCTAAGCATTACAAAAAATGCCTTTTCTGTCTTTTTTTTAATGGTCACCAGCTATCATGATGTACATTAGTAACATTTTCAAATCCTGATACTGATTAAAACTACTTATATATTCCAATATTTGTAAATTCTTCTAATAAAATTTCAGTACAAATTTTTAGGTTCTAAAATATTCTCAGTCTAAATACAGTAAAGTAAAATGATAATTTGAAGTTCAACGCAGTGTATGATTAATCACATAGGTACTAAGTGTTTAATCATGAAAGTGCACAAGTGTGTTAGGTAAATTTCTATAAAAAATTCTTTAACAGCTGACACTAAAGCATAATCCATTAAATTGACGACAGACTATAATTTTGTTCTGGTTAAAAATATGTTGTAACGTTCTGCAGCTGAAGTATGGTGCAATGAGGGCTTCACGTTAAAAAAAAGGCAGTTACTGTATAAACATTTACATTTACACGTGCATACTATCAATTTAGTACAGTAATTACATTTTTGTAGATGGTTCAAGAGAACACTTTGAGACATTTACATTAATTTTATTTTAAATTTTTTATAACTTCTATGAATAAATACAGCCTTAATCTTATATTTTCTTCATTTCGTCATTAATTTCTTTAAATTAGTTTTTTTTATAATGTTACACTTATGCAAATAGTTAATAATTTTATTTGAGATATTCAATAATACAACCACTAATAATTTAAAATACTTCAAATAATACAAAACTGTTTGTTAATCTGTATTACCAATAACTAACTATCAGTTATATTTTATAGTTCCCCGAGGTGTAATATCACTGACAATGTCCAAGACACCTGTAGAATAAAAATCATGGCTTTCTTATTATCTATGGTTATTTTATCATCCTTAAACAATTACATACATGTTTCACAATTTAATTTTATAAATTATCATAAATAATGTTTCATAAAATTGTTAATTAAGACTATCATTAAATAACTCCCTTTATTTACAATTGCATAAAATAGGTTTAATTCACACAACGTACAAATACTGTACTTTGAGAATTTGGCTAAAATTCAAACAAGAAGATGTCTAGGATCAAAATATGCCAAGCAAATACAACTCAGTGAACGTAAGCGAATATCTTCTGGGCCCTGCCCTCGGTGCCCTGTCCGACTGTCGGTTGGAGTTTTCTGTCTTCCTCCTTCCACAGCGGGAGAATGAGATTCCCGCGCTATGATCTGGCAACACTGCACCAGTTAGCGACCGTCTCAACGCCTTCATTTTGAGAAATACCATGCCTGTTTCATTATTTCCTATACCGGGGGGCTTCTGTATCTGTCTATATTCTGTGCTTTTATGTTTATTTTTACTTTATATACCATATCCCAAAATATTGCCCTAAATTTTTAACATCCTGTATATATATATATATATATATATATATATATATATATATATATATATATATATATATGTATGTATATATATACATTAGTAACAAAAACTCAAAATTCATTTTAGTTACACAATTCATGGCTAATACTTGTAATAGAAACAATACTGAAATTTGATATATTTTAAAAGTAAAACCATTTCCAGTCATATTGTAGTATCCTTAAAAGTTTATAATTTTTTAGGCATAAATTAGTTCATATTCCTTTGAAACGTTTGAAAGTTAACTTTATTACTGGCTATCATCAGAGTATCATTTTTATAATTTATACAATTATTTTGCAGTTAAACATTTAAATTTTGATTGATTATGCCCTATGGTTGTATTTCCTTAGAAAAATTTTGTACTATCTTCAATTTAAATTGTTGGTTGTTGTAAGAATTCTAATTAGACTTGGTTCTAGCAAGACTTTGCCAATGAGGTCACACATTTTGTTTGGCATAAGCAGAGTATGATTATTAATTGATTGTTATAGCTATTTACAGTAGTATTTATTTTGTTTATATACATAAATAATTATTTACATTTCATAATACTTCAGCTGATTTATTTAAGTTATTTCTAGCAAATAGTAAACAATTTGCTTTAATATATCAAAATATCATATTCCAAAATTGGTGAAATATTGATTTGATGCTATTGCAATTTTTTTATTTATCCTTTGTATCTAGTTAATTAACAAGTGATATTACTAATCCTCTCTTCGTTAATTTTATAAATATAATAAATTAGATAATTCAGTATGGAAGATCTGAGAAGAAGTTGCATCAGCAATTTGGTAAACTTTTAAATCATAGCATAAAATTACAATTTATATTGAAACATTTGTTTGAGGAGATCTCATTTTTGTCTTGTCAAAATCAGTAGTACCGTATCACTACAATATCAACATAACTTTATATTAAAATAATAAATGTCATACAAACTTGGCTACGTAAAGGGAAACAGGAACATTTCTCTTTTAACCCTACAAGTGATGATCATTTTTCTCCTCAGTGATAGCCCATTTTTCGCTGTCGCGTAGACTTATTTTGATAATTACATATTAAATTGATACAATGCCTTATATATAACATGTTATATATCAAAATGTTCAAAATTGAATTCTATATAAGATGCAAAAATAAAATAAAAACTTATACTAACTTTTTTTGAAGATATCACTGTGTAAGTATTATAAAACATTTTTTCCTAACTTTTTTTTCATATTTGAGCTCCCACAGTTTTTTATAATAGGTTAGTATAGAAATTCCAAGATATACAAAAGATTTCAAATTTCATACTGAAAAGAATGATATATAACAATAGCTCTTATGTACAAAAAAGTGATTATTATAGCACGACAAAACAAAAAATGGTAAAGTCAGAAAATGTAGAAAAATGTGACTTCATGTAAATAAATGTTCCTTTCCATATTTTCCGAACATTACGAAAATGAAACGGCATAGAGGAATGATAAATATAACTATTCTGCTTTAGTTTAGTATACAAAATAACCGGATCGGACTATAAATAGTGACGGTAGGGCGCGTTTATAAAACGACACGCTCCGTGTCGTTATCACTACATACGGGCGTAATAACGACACGGACCGTGTCGTTATCACTTAGAGGGTTAAACAATTAGTTAACCCTCACACTGGCAAAGTAGTAATCTACGGCTCATTTTTGGCCGGTGTGTACTGGCAGCATTGTATTTCACGATTCATTTTACATTGCATGTTTATTTCATAGTTTTACGAACACTCAACTAATAAATCGAACTCAACATTATACTGTTTTAATCGTCAATTTACACGCTTTCTTTTCGTATGTTCACTTAATATATATAGTTTTTCATTTTATTTATTGGCCTTTACAAACCAAAGGTCACTGTGGATTTCAGTAGTTCAGCTCGTGCCAGTCACTCGAGTTGGCTATAAATTTCCATTTTTACAAACAATTTACAGAAATAAGTTCTTTTCAGTTAGAATTTTCTTTTTCAAATCAAAATCTTGCACAATTTTTGTATCTTGGATTTGGATATTGTTCATTTTTTGTGTTTGCTACATGGTCACAAATTAGAAAATTGTTTTTCAGAAAATATAAATTCTAACTTCAAATTAAAAAAGTTTCCAAATAGTTTTGAATGTTTTTTAGCTTTTATGTGGTAGAACATAAATTTTTTAATATAATTATATATAATAGGCTACATTATATTATGATCAAGTCCTTATTTTATAGTAATTTCCAAACAAACGTTTGCATAAGGTGTAAAAATGGCCTGCCAGTCAAGGCAAATTTGATTGCCAGTACGAGGGTTAGTTAGTTTTTTCAAAGAATTAAAACACATGAGCTGTCCTCAACGCTTCTATGGGAAATGATGCACTGACCTCAATAAAAATTGTTAGTTCGGAACAGTCAAATCTACATACTGTAGTTTTTAATATGCATTTCTTTTCATCTAACATAATCCAATACATGATTCATATGTTAAAGCTACTGAAGAGCGATTGAAATATAGTATGCATAAATGTAAAAAGTGAATGCAAATCAGTTTACTTGTGATACATTGGTGACAAAAACACGCACAATGCACCACAAGTAAAAAAAAGTTAAGATTATTAGGACCCGCCTCTTCTTTAGTCATCAGAGAAATGAGTGGTTAAATGACCTGTAGATTGACTGAAACTATGCAAAGTAAGCGGACTTAATGTAATTTTGATTTATACATTGAGTAAGGCGTCTTACAAGAAAAATTACTCTTGACAGCTTGGAATGGGGTCCCCAAGAGTGACCCCAGATAAATCCCGAGAAATTTAACATTGTCCGTAAAATCTTATAAATTATTAATAGTATAAGGTCTGAGGCTAAAAATAATTTTTTGAGTTTTATCTTTTTTTAAAAGAAATCTGTTAGATTCAAACCAAATTAAGGCTTCATTAATTAAAATTTGCATTAACTTTTGGAGTTGTTTCACATCAGGATTAGTATTTAGAAAAGTTGTATCATCGGCATATAGATAGACTTTACTAGATACATATTCTGAGAGATCGTTAATACAAATCATAAACAACAAAGGCACGAGTACTGATCCCTGGGGTACACCATATTTAATTTCTAATTCTTAGGACCAGTCTACATTTATACAAACTTTTTGCTTTAGTATTGTTTCTCTATTGCTTAAGTATGATTTGAAGAAAGAGAGAAGAATTCCAGTAACACCATAGAAATTAAGCTTCATTAGTAGGTCATTAAGACTCACACAATCAAACTCCTTGCTCAGGTCATCAAATGTGGCCTGAGCATGATTTCTTTTTTTGAAGACCATCAGCACATCCTTAATTAGATCATCAATAGCATCAGATGTACTCTTGCCTTTTCTAAATCCAAATTGTGAAAGGATTATAAAATTATGACTTTAAAAAAAAGAGTTTAGTTGATCAAAAATAAAAATTTCATACAGTTTTGAAATTACTGGGACTATAGATATGCGGCGGTAGCTTTCAGGTATATTTTTTGTACCTTTCTTAAATATGGGACACACTCTAGAGACCTTTAACTAATCTGGAAAGAAACCCTCAAGAAGACAAAGATTAAAACAGTAAGATAATGGCTTGGCTATTGTAATAGTAATCTGCTTGAGGAGAGAGTTTGACATATAATAAACATTATTGCTGGTGTTTTTTTTAAATTTCTTTGTAGCTTTAATAAGATCATTAGGTGTAACAAGATTCCATGAAAAAGACTCAGAAGTGACAGACATTTTACTAAAAAATCTTTTGGGCTGTATACAACATTAATAATTTTCTTCTTAATACTTACAACTGAGTTAACATAAAACAAATTGAAAGTGTCAGGAGAAATTTCAGGAATTTTCGAATTGATAAAAACATTGCTACTGGCTTTAATAACTTGCCATGGAGTGTTGCACTTATTAATACTATTCTCTATGATATTTGTATTATAGACTATTTTTGAATTCCTAATTGACTTTTTAGCCCAAAATATCCTGATTTGGTCACAATCTGAACTTGTTCACTATTTTAAATCATTTTATCTAGAAATATCAATCTTTCTTTCATATATCTTAATTCACTAGTATACAAATTTTTATTATGTTTTTCACAGTTTTTAACTACTTAGAGAAGTCATTTACTAACTTTGAGAAGTAGAAGATGTTATCTTTCAGTATGTTAAAAAATGCATAAAACATACTTTTTACTGATAGATTTACACTGTTTGATTCAAAAATACCTACCCAGTCGTAAGAACCCAGAGCATCCACCAAACCACTTACTGAATTTTTAGGAAGTATTAATTTAGAAAAAGAATTTAAAGTACCGGTACACCATTTGTTTGGATTTACTATGTCTAGACTTAATAGTATGTTAATCAATGGGCCATTATTATTGGAAAACGGGAAATTAAAAAACTTTACATGTTATTTTTGCATTTTTATCACTGTTAATTAGGACGTTATCCAGACAGTTATTGCCTTGAGTGGGAAGGTGATTTAAATGCTGAAAATTGTGCTGATGTAGAATATTTTGAAATTGCACTGAGAGGTTATTGTTCTGAGTAAGATCAAAGTTTTTATTAAAATCTCCACCAATAATTGAAATGTAGTTTGGCCAGCAAGAGAGATAAGTTAGCAATTCATCAAAATTAGAAAGAAAAATCACAGGGTCGCCAGAAGGGAAGTGATACACAGATACAAAAATTACTTTCAAGCAATCGACAAAAACTGCTGCTTTTTTTCATAGCAGAATTGGCTCACATCACATGACCTAAATTGAAGATTCTTTTTAGTGAAATTAGAGAGCACCTCTTGTATGATCTGTTCTGCAAAAAGTACTGCTACAACAGAAACCCTCTGGAGAAGCTAAAGTAACTTCATCAGATTTAAGCCAGTGCTCTGTCAGTCCGATGGCAGAGATATTATTACGTATTAAGAAACTCTTTAAAATTAAAATTTTATTTTTAGGACTTGAATGTATTGACTTGAATGAAACAAGAAATATAGATTTACATTTGAGGGTTTACTATCATCATTCCTTAAATTAATAAGTGTTTTATCTCTACTTGCTTAAAAAAAAACATCACTGTGTGTGCGTGTGTGTTTGTAAGTCTGTTGTGTGGTACTCTGCTTTTCACTGTTATCATTTACAACACTGACACTGGGAGAAGACTGGTACTGTGTTGGAGAGGGCAGAGATGGAAAGTCTGTCATGTCCGCAGCAAACTGGCAGGTTGAACTGTGACGAGGGGTTTGTTTCTCTTTAGGCATTAATGTTGTTGTTGTCGATAGTGTATAGGCTGATGAAACTTCCTCAGTAGACAAAGTTTGGCTGTATTCAACTTCTTCATCCTCTGCGTTTTCTGCAGATGCTGTTTCCGTGGACCTTGCTTTATGATAGCAGAAATTGCAGCTTTTAGATTTTTTACAAAATCTTTATAACTTAAGCCATTATGCAGAATTCTAGTTGAAGATTGGCTCCTTTTATTCATTTCCAGTGCTTGTTACTTGCATAACTTTATTTCCGGTGCTTGTTACTTCGTATAGCTTTATTCACTTCCGGTGCTTGTTACTTTGTCTTGTCTTATCCCTTTGTTAGGATTTATTTAGTTCGCAAATTTACTTCCTAATATGTCACATGGTGAATCTTGTGCACTGACAGTCAGTCATTGAGGGAAATATTAATTCCTTGAGAACAGTAAACAGTCATGTAATTCCCGACAAATGGAAGTAACAAGGAGGTCGGAGAGACGACAGCCCGTGTCCCAGGTCAATACATATTCATCACTAGGCTCGGTTAATAGTCAATTACACAGGAGGTCTTCATTTTACCGTGTTGTCGGGTCTGGCCTGTTTGTTGGAGACATCAATGATTACTAATGATGGGTTGTTGGCCCATATCGAGTCCGTCATCGCACCTTGTGTAACTAGGGATAGCAAGGATACATCGATAAATCGGATATATCGATAAATATGTCTCGATACATCGATATATCGGAAATATCGATAAATATGTCTCGATATATTACTATCGATAATTTTTAAGTGAATGCTTTTTTAAATCTTCAGTTAGCTTCCTGAAAGCTTCATCATAGATATTCTTTCAGGCTTCATGAGGTACTTTGGCTTTGTGACTAGGCTTTAGATTGAGGCACCATTTTTTATAGATTGACGAGTATGATGTTTATTACAGTAGTCTCTTGATGTTGGTCTGCCAAAAGTTTCTCTAAATTTCACTACAACACCTGCTGTCATATAAAAGTCTCTTAAAACACAGTTGAAAAAGCAAGATTTCTGTGTCGACCAAAGTCATCAAAAACTTGCCTGACATTTGCTTCAATGACTTTAATATCAGGTATATGTTGGTTAGTTTTTGTTTCTGTTTGAAATGCAGTTGCTACAGCTTTACAGATTTCCTGACACAATCAGTTTTCCTTCCTTATTCAGATGTTGGCCGTATCGAGTGAAATGATTTCTTCTTAATACTGAGCAGTCGACTAAATGAATTACTTTTCTTTTCAAGTTAAAATTAGTTCTACGAATTTCCTTATTTATAATGTGTTGTGGCGGAAGGTCAAATCTGCGGAGTAAAGTAACAATTACAACACAAGAGTGACTTTTACGAGTTGAGAACCTCTCAAAGACTAAAGGGATTTTCATCAGATAGAGAACTGTTCTTCTTCAACATGGCGTCCACACTGTTAGCACCAGTGATGATAATTGTGCAATCCTTCTCCTTCATTCTCCCCATGTTATCCTCAGCATTCATCATAATATACTCAAGAGGAGCTCCTGGTGACACATTAGCAGAAAGTTTGTTGTATTCTGGTAACATTTTAGTCTAAGAATTGTAGAGATTTCTTCCGTGACTATCACTGTATAGAGATATATTTTTACAATAATTTTTATGAATATTTTCCCCTACATTTGATGTCTTTACTTTATCACAGAAATTGTCGTTGTTACTATCAATAATTGTTTCTTGAGACGAGTTAGAGTAGATAGGCCTATACTTTTTCTTATTTTTCTTTTCTTGATTTATTTTTTTCATAGTCTTACTAGAGGCTTCTTCTGCATTGGCATTCGATTTGATCAATTGTTTGTCATCACTCAAGGTGAGGAATTTATTTGACAGTGGTACAGTGACCTTGATAGTATCTGGATTTGTGAAACTTTTTTGTTTATTATATATTTGCATTAATGATAAGACTGTATTTTTTTTTTTTTTATTAATCCTGAGTTTATTCTGCAAAACATAAGCTTTTAGTAATCAAATCAGATTCTGTTAATTTGGTATACTCAATAAGCTCCTGAAAATCAACAGTGGGTTCCTTCAGCAAAACATTTATAATTAGCACAGTCAACAATATCAAAATGACACCACAGCCATAGGAATTGTTTTGTTGTTGTGTCTGTATTTCTTTAAAATAAGAGCCAAAGTTTTCATTGTTTCCATTCAGGAAGAAACTTTTTTGTTGTGAGAGATGCTGCTTTAGTATTATAATTTGTTTTAGAGTCAATATGAAAAAAAGACGAAGTTAATGGCCCAAAAACTAGTAGGCTCCAGTGAGAGCCACGTCTTCTTTTACTTATATAATCAGAAAAACCATTTCCATGCCTCGACAGAATTCTCTTTCTCCAAAAGTTCAAAATGATCGTTGATTTGAATGAAGAAAAATTGTGCGTCATCAATATAGTCATCCAACAAAAATTAATAGTTTTCCAGAGCCTGTATAGCATGTCATACCAATGGATTTAAGCAAACCATACCAGTGTTTGACAATACATCTTTGTTTAAAACTTCAAAGTACTGTCTTATAACATTATCTAAGATCCAATTTGGTCCTAACAGTTCTTCAATTGTACCAAAATTAACATTTTAAGCTAGAATGTTATTAATTGTGGTGCAATAACCTCAAGTGTAGGAAAAGGTTGTGAGGTACCTGTAATTGGGCTATTCTTTGATTCAAGGAGCATCCTTAGTTGGTAAATTCTTTTTTAAACTGATGTTTTTATTATTTCCTACTGCAGTTTATACCTGATTCATGAAGCTTTTTTTCCACTTCCTTCATTGCTTTAGAAAAAATTAATTTTTTTGTTTTATTTTTACCATACATTGATTTATTTTCTAGGAACAAACATTATTTTCTTTAACATCAGTAGTTTCTTGATTGCCATAAAACAAAACAATGAATTTTGGTATTTTAGTTTTTCTTTTATCTGTGCAGGCCAAAATGAGTATCCTCTAACGTTAGCAAACACCTTTTCACGTAATTTAAATTTAGGCTGTTTTCCCATATTTCTTGTAAGTTGTCAGAAAGTGTAATGGCATTTAAACATGAATTATTAATATATCATGGCTATTTACAATATTTACAAGACAAACAAAACACTTTTTCTGACAGTTCAGATTTGACTGTAGCAGACAGCACAGTAGCAGAAAACAGGAATGGGAAACAGCTGTTGTATTACAACAGATACAGAAGGCTGTGTGATGTGTGGCTGACTTCACATCAGTGGCATAGATAAAAATAATGTTTGGGAGGGGGGTCCCATGAGGGTATGGAATATCTCCCGTCAGAAAGGGGAGTCCTGGGGCAGACACCCAGAAATTTTGTAAATTTTCAAGGTAATCAGGTGTGTCTACCCAAATTGATCATGGGTGCTACCAAAGGTAATCACAGGTTCTATCGGAGTTGGCCATGGGAACTAAGCAAGATAATCACAGATATTGCCCTATAGGATCACTGGTGCTACCCAAGATAATCAGAGATACTACCAGACAGGACCAGGTGTACTACCTAAGATAATCGCAAGTACTACCCAAGTGGAGAATCAATGCCCCTGTGCGTGTGTGGGTGGGCGGGCAGGTGGGTCAATACCAAATTCCACTGTACGTGTATGGGTGGGCGGGTGGGTCAATGCCACTTACGTGTAAGGGCTTGTATCATGTATTCATGTAGAGTTATGTACTATATGACTACGGTTAGGATTACTTTCTTGCAAGTCAAAATTCTAATACTACTGTGTATTTAAAAGAAAATTACTCAAATTAAAGTTTAAAAACAGACTAGGGTTGTAAAAAAAATGTCTGTATTCCAAGTTGAAAGAAAAACATATTTTGCATTTAATTAATCTCCATCCTAGGCTGTATGCACACAAGTAAAATACTTTTTAATGGTATGCAACATAAAATATTTACTTTAAAAGACAAAAACTATTCACTGAAACTATTAAATAAGATATACTTGGTCTTTCATAAACACTTTTCATTTTTTTAAATTCTGTAAATTTGACAAATTAACGAGTAAAACTGGAGCATTAAAATTACATCTATTTCAACATCACTAGCAGACAACACATAATCTTCCTTAAGAAAATATTAGATTTTCCACAGAAAAAACTACAAATTGTTCTTTGTACAAAATATTTAGGTGAGTGTGTGCTTACAGAAATGAAAACTAATTCATTTACCAAGGCAATGTTATGACCATTATGACCTCTCTATGGGAAATGTTCCTTTAAATGTCTCAGTTTAAAAATGTTGAGAGAGTATTAGGCCCACAGTAATTCTGATACACTACAGACAAGTCTCGAGAATCATTGTCGAGAAATGAAAACTGAGCGAGAGGAAAACGAAAAGTTTGGCAGGTTTTATTTTCATTATCTCTAAAAGTAAAGTAATTCTCAAGCTATTCAATCATAGAGGTTAAGTTTAAAAATTTAACTTTTTTGGAAAGTGATTTGTAATCTGGTAAACTTCAATTCTTTATGTTTCAAAATTATGTTTTTTGCACAAAATGAGAATTCTTTTTAGGGCTCTTAGAATAGCAATGATCTTTTAGGACTCACATAAATCATACCTGGTGGTAAAGCTACTCTGTGGGTTGTAGGGGAGTTGTATGATGTCTTTTATGCACAGGAAAATAAAAATAAAGTTTGTATCAAAATAAACATTTAGACATTTTTTCAATAAATGTATAATATAGTAAATTTTAAACCAGAATCATAGCAGTTAGGAGTCGATTAAAAATGAGGAAAAGAAATATTATTCATTTTATAAACATTTTAATTAATTACATTATCATTATGAATAATAAAGGTGTAAGTAATGTATTTAACTTAATGTAAATAATTAATTTATTTTTGTTCAGAAAGTCAGTTTTCAAAATATTTTCAGCGACTTGTGAGAGAAAGAGACAAAGAACTTGCAAAATCTGTGTGGGATGAAATTTCCAAAGACTACAGGAAATATGGAAGAGCTGTCTTCACTCTGTAAGTATTTTGCACTTTATTTCAACAGATATCTCCTATTTTAACATAATTATAACAAAAAGGTTTAATCATGAGGTTAAATGAGAGACAGTGGCTAAGCGATCCAAGGACTTTGTACCTGATTTAGAGATAGCACAGGTTCGTATTTGGACCTTGATTAGTTTTTATCAGTAATATTCACCTAACACTGTACTAGCTCTCCTCCTTCCTCTGTTTGCTAAATTTCCTGCACAAATAAATAGTCTATGGGAAATGGGTTGAGCATAGTTTAAGAGGAAATTAAATTAAAAATTACTTTATTGTACAAATTGTGTAACAATTGGTGTCACAGTTCGGACTAATAAGTCCTGTCTTACACCTAACCATTATTACTGGAATAAAAAATAACTATAAAAAAAATTATTTTGGTGTGTAAAATAAAACAAATTAAAAGATAGTAATAACACAAAAGAGAAATTCAATAACTTAAATAATCGTCATTGCTAATATAAATATAACAGGTTATATATTAATGTACATACAAAAGAAACAACTGTAAACTTTAACTCACATTCATCTTCTCATACATACCATGCTGTTAGTACACACCTAGTATACCACTAGCCACTCACCCCACAAGATCCGGAGAAGAGTCGCAACTGCAACCCAAAACTGATCGTCCCCTTCACTACCTCTAATATGATTAGGAAGATTATTCTAAAGCTGGCAAGGGGTTACAGTAAAGGAATTCTTGTATAAAGAAGGTTTATGGAAAGGAATTGACAACAATGAAGAACTGCGCTGAGTGTTCCGAGTACTGGTCTCAGAAATATAAGAAAAACGTTTGAACAGATAGGTCTAAGTTGTAGGAGATTATTATGTAAGATTGAATACAAAACAGTGAGAATATGAAGTATACGAAGTTGATTCAATTTGAGAAGAGTAAGGTTTATAAAAACTCGGTAAAATGATCTCAATACTTAAGGTTGAAAATAAAACGAATACAATAGTTTTAGGCACACTGCAATCAGTCGGAAAGCTCGACCCTCATGTCATTGACTACAATATCACAGTAGCTAAAGTGTGGGAAAATTAGCATCTTTACAAGCATCACTTTCATATTCAATGAGAGAAAAAGAGCTAATCTTTTCAGACTGTGAATGACAGCAAACTGTTACAAGGTTCCGAAGTATATTCAGACCAACCTAAGTTTTTTGTCAACACTCCTCAAAAGTCTATTGGTTCTGATCATAATTTTATTATGTAGTCCATGCTTGAATGTCCAAACAGCAATAGCATCAATAGCAATGTTCATTGTAGCAACTGTACCATTTAAGTCAGAAGTAGGAAAGTTGTAAGCGTACAAGTGGAAAAAAGAATTCTTAAGAACAGTTGTGACATCATCAATCTATATGGAAAATGATAAGGGACCAAGGACTGAACCCTGTGGTATCTCCCTCGAGTGATAGGTGTCCAGTACGATTCCTTGTCACTAGTTATATCACACTATTGACGATCCGTCAATTAAGACCTCATCCAGTCTACGCAGTCAATAGAATCCCAGCTTCGATAATTTTAAGAGAAGATTACATAAGAGTTGTGTTGATAAACACAGTCAAATGCCTTAGAAAAATCAAAGACTGTTGAAATTGATAAAAGTTCTTATTCATTCCAGAACTTAAGGAGATTAGCCACTCCTTTAAAAAAATCTAGAAATGTTTAAATGTGTAATAATGTTGAAATACTAATAATGATGATTTTTCTTTTTAATTATAGCCCTTAAAGATTCTACCTAGTGATAGAAAGTAAACTGTATGCCGTGGCACATAATGGCAATTGTCTCTTGGCTATCTCCTCCTTTCTTTCTTTGTTATAGTGTGTGTATTTGTTTGGGTTTCTGTGCTGTTCTGTTTCTTTGTCCTGGGCTGTCTCTCTTCTCTAGTTGCATGTTATTTTCAATTTATTAAATATAGTTTATTTGTTTGTCCAAATGTTCTTTTAAATTCAACTTAATTTGCTTATATATGTAGCTCATATGTGGAACAGTGAATTTCTCCAGGCTAGGCTAACCTAGTTCATTAACAATTGATATGGTGACCAACTTTAAAATATTGATTATATACTAATATTTTGTTCAGCCTCAATTGTATTTCTTCATTGTCTGGTTGTGTACCTCTATTGTCCTTGCTGTTTAAATAAATTTACTGTTTTTCATGTAGTTGCCTGCTTTCATAAGATTTTGCATGAAATTAAAACCTTTGAGTTACCTGTAATTGTTGTTCCTTTTTCATAATTAGTTTATTTTAGCTTACTTTGTAATAGTTTTAAACCTTTTACAGGTTTATGAAGATTTTTTGGTAAATATATATTTTTACTCCTTTTGACCCTGCTTTTTCCCACAGTATATATAACACAGTAGGGGCCACACGCAGGTTCCCCTCCCCACCGCTGGCTGCCGCTACGTCATCGGAGCTGGCCGAGCCGAACACTGTAACGTATACACCACAATATGCGATTATTTCGTGTTCGTATATGAAATTTGTATTTTATTTGTGCATATAGGAGTGCTTAGTTGGCAATCAATCATAATTTAACGTAATTTAATTGAATTAAATTCATTATATCTAGTATTATTACCATTTAATTTAAAGTAGTAATTACTGTACAGTCAATTTGAACAAATCTGGCTTACAGAGTGTGTTTTTTACCAATGGTAACTGTAAAATATTACACATGTTGCACATTGTAACTATTTTAGGGTACAATAATGAAGCCCAGCAATATATAAAACACCTTTGTTATTATATGGTAGACAAACTGATATGTAAAGCAAGTGAAAAAAATCTACTTCGTTAGTGTCTAAAATATTCAATGCATAGCTTTATATTTAATAAAGAAGAGACTTAAATACATGAGACTCTGTATCATGTATTTAACATGATACAGAGTGAATATTGGTTTTGTAACGAAAAATTACAATTTAATACGCAGCTCAAAACTTCATTACTTTATACTAAAAAAAAAAATCAAATATATAGACTTGTGCATTGTGCATCTTTTCTATATAAATAAAATTAAACAATTTAAAATATGATTCTTTTATGACTTTCAAAACTATAATAAAGAATGTTATACAATGAAAGACTTGTACCTTGTACATCTTTCTATATAAATAAGATTAGAGCAATTAAAAATATGATTTCTTTATGACTTTCAAAAATTAAATAAAGAATGCTAAACAATGAAATATTCTAGCCAATTTTCAACAATACATTCTTATTCTTATATATGAGACGCCGACACAACCTTGTTGGTATTTTAAGGTGAATATGAATGGTTATATGAGTGTAGGATGAGTGTGGATGAGTGTAGTCTGGTTACTATCTGAGTTCGACTGTTCCTCAGAAAGGGCAATTTATTAATAGCCCAACAGCCAGGGCTTTTTTTTCCAATTCAATTCAAATATTCTTTATTCAAAGTTTGCATAGTATACTAAGAATAGTGTCATATGATATTATGATAGTATAAATGTTACCTTAAAAACTATTAAACCTTATTAAACTATAAAACCTTAAAAACCTTACAACTAGAATATGTTCTTCTAAAGGTCTACAATTTTGTAATACTGTATAACAATGTTATGTTTTTCAAAATTACAACATTATTACTATCCACAATTATACTATTATTTAGTTTTCTCAAATACCTCATCTGTCGTATACGGAGCAATATTGATTAAGTACTTTTTTAATTCTTTTTTAAATACTTTATTTGATTGGATGTTTTTTAATTTACAAGGAAGCATTTGCAGTAATTTTTGACCAGAATAGCTTGTCATCTATATTTATAAAAGAGGATGTTTGTATATATATATATATATATATATATATATATATATATATGTTTGAAGTTTATGCGCTGCCAAACCATCCAACCGATTGCCATGAAACTTTAGGATGTTGTCCTGTATACTCCCGAGATGGTTTCTGTGAAGTTTGATGCAGATTCGTCCACAGGGTTCCGCCCCACGGGCTCCTAAAGATCCCATGTTATTCAAATGGAGAATCTGAATTGTTTACAAAAAACATATGACTGTGTGGTTTAATGTAGTTTCACATGCCATAAGCAGATTGAAGTTCTCACAACAACAGTACTGTATATGTTTTGATTTATTGTAGTTCTACATTTCACCTTGAGAGTGTAGCACACACTACTTTTACTTGATCAGGTGATCTCTATGTCGCTTGCTCGAGAGTAGGCTCACCAAAAAACCTTTACATTTATACACCAAATAAGAAGACCAAAAATATTGTTTACCCTCTTGCACTCATTTAAGAAATAATGGTTTTTTCTATAATTCTTTTTATTGCTTTATTTTTTGGTATGTCAATGAAAAATGAAAGGCGAGACAACGTCCACCGGGTTCAGCTAGTTTTTTTATAAACTTCTAGATTGTGTCGTTGTGTGATGAGACCCTTACCCCTGGTATTATGTCCATGAGAAGAGTGCTCCTTGCCATGTTCTTTTATGTACATAATAGAGTTTAAAATGTAGAGTCCATACACGGTTAATATATTTAATGTTTTAAAGTGAGATTTGACTGAGTCAAGAGGTTTTAATCCAGTAATTATTCTTATTGATTTTTTTTGTAAAACTAGAATTTTGTTGAGATTTTTATTGGATGTGTTTCCATATAAGGAGATGCCATACGAAATGTGTGAAGGAATGTACGAAAAGTAAATCAGTTTCAATGTTTGCTGACTGCAAAGACTGTACATTCTTTTTAATGCATAGAGGCCTGAATTTATTTTAGTGCAAATATTTTCAACATGTATACCCCATGATAAGGTTTGGTCCAAAACTAATCCTAAAAATATTGTCTCATCTATTTGTTTGATTTTATTTGTTCCTAAATAAATGTTTGGGTCTATTTTATTTTTACTATTTATTGTACTGAAGACCATAAAGTTGGTTTTGATTGTATTTAAATATAAATTTTGATTGAGTAGATGCTGTTCAATTTTAGCGAGATTAATAAATGATGTCACCTCTATTTCTTCGACTGAACTACCAGCAATTTTTAAATTTGTATCGTCTGCATATAGGCACATTTTTGCTTTGGGTACTTGAGATGTTATGTTTGGGATCTCATTTATGTAACATAAGAAAAGTAAAGGTCCCAGTATGGAACCTTGAGGAACTCCAAATTTACAAGGTTCAATCTTAGACCGAGCCACTCATATTATTTTAAATTAATATTAACTGTGGTCTGCATATTTATGAGACGAATTACACCTATACACAAATGACGTATATTAAGTAATTAATTACTTTTTAATTTCATGTGTTTCATACCTGGTATAAACTAATGCAGTTTCCTAAATTTTTACTTTTCTTTCTTTCAGCATCAGTGGCTTTGTTTCCATGAATTCTTTTTGTTTAAGGATTCTATCCTCATAAATGTACAGGTACGATCATAGCACGATATGGCGAATTCATCTACTGAGGGATATTTTTGCAAAGTGTGTCAGTTAACCGTTTCATAACACCTGTTTCCTTATTAAGTCCACTGTCACCATGACATTACAAAAAGTCCCTTTCCATATTTTAAATGACGTTTAGCCATTCTTTCGTGGGATTCCTGAGAAATCCTTTTTACAAAGTGCTCAGCCAATCGCATTAATTGTTACTGCACTCGTTTGTTGGATGACCATATACAACCTTTGATACAATTTTCTTTTTCTTTACTCTAAAGGCTATACCCACGAGAGAAATCAAAAAATTTTTTTCTTTTGTACCATGTCTTTAAACGGTACATTTTGGTTTCTCTACTCGTTTGTTTACGAGTCTGCCTGAGATCGTTCTTGCGCTGTCTGCTCGTTTCTGTCGTGGCCGTTGAATCTGACTTTCTGTTCTGTTATTTCATTTCCCATTCGCTGGTTTGACGCTTTGCAAAAGGTTGTTCGTATTTCACCTCCGTCCTGTAAAGTTTAAAGATGCACTGCTAAAAAACAATTAAAATTGGGGTCCTCGTGTAGGATTTTAACCCTCAGCCTGCCACCCAGCCGATCATCTGCTATCTCGACTGTGCTGGCCTGGCCTGGGGACCATGTAATTGAGCCAAGTTGCGCCTCCTCTGCCCTCCTTACAACTTAGGGAGCCTCTCTTCTGTCATCAGGTCAGTGTTTCCCATCTTTTCCCCGGCGGCTGAGCTGGGGGTGGAACTTTCTGCCCTTTTTGTGCAGAACATTTTTCTTGCTGAACAGTTTCATAATAGGCCTAGGCCTAAATAAAAAGTGCACATGAACTAATATTAAATGCTATCTTCTTCACAGCCATAAAATAGTATTTTTTTTATTTGGCCATAGTATGAGTATGGGTGGGTGGGTCAATACCTCTGTTTGTGTATGGTTGAGTAGGCGGATCAATATCTACGTTCGTGTATAGGTGGTAGGGCTGGTCAATACTGCTGTTATAGTATGGGTAGGTGGGTGGGTCAATACTTTTGTACATGTATGGGTAGGTGGGTGGGTCAATACCTCTGTACGTGTATGGGTAGGTGGGTCAATTCCTCTGTACGTGTATAATTAGGTGGGTGGGTCATTACCTCTGTACTTGTATAGGTAGGTAGGCAGGTCAATATCTACGTTCGTGTATAGGTGGGTCGGTGGATCAATACCAAAATACGTATTAAAGCCGTCATGGTATCCTTGATTGAATTCTGCTTTTGCCCTCACGAGAGACTTTTGCCAGTGGCTTTGTTTGAGGATCCCATTCCAATACTACTGAACGGGAATAGGCGAGTGGGTGGGCCAATACCACTGCACATGTATGGGAGGGTGGTTGAGAGAGTACTGTCCTGCTTGCTTGTCATTCTTGCTACATGGATGTTTTCCAGGACAATTTATTACCATATTATGTTACTACTAACAAATGCCATCAGACAATATAGATTTATTCTTTTTAAAAACATGTTATATATATTTTTAAATTTATGATTGTTAAATTATCTTTATAGCTTTATATTCCTGTTATTATTTTTAATAATATTAATCTATTTGTTATTTTTTTTATGTTTAGGTCTAGTTATTAAGCTGTTATATTTTATTTGTGTAGCGTTTATTGTTTAGTAATTTTCTTATAAAACAGTACTGTGCTATATATTATTTTTATTTTTTTAATTTTCTCCAAAAGGAGATTGATTTAATAACGTTTTCAAATTTTGTTTTCAATTTGGAGCTACCCAGGAATGCCGACTGACTTCCTGGCCTCGGTGGAATCATGGGATGTGGGGTAAATTGCCGTATGATTTGTTTTGTTCAATTTCCTTAATTTTCAATGTAAATTTCTGTAATATTGTTGTATTTTTAGTAATTTTATAAATAGGCACAACTATTCTTTGTCAATATGCGGTATAAGTGTCTTTTGCTAAATATGTGTTCAAAATTTAATGTTTGCTTTGGTAATTTTGCTATTGTGGCCTTCTGAGTGAATGTTGATAATTTAATTTATTCTTTTTGCAATAAATAGTATTGTTCTGCTCAGCTGTCGAGTTAGATTTAACCCTCCGAATGCCACCCATGATCCTATCACTTGTCTGGACTTAAGCCATCCCCCGGTACAGTGCGACTTCCTTAATTTGGTGGGGGATGGGTCTCAACTGGTAACAGAACGTGGTTGTACTTTAAAAAAAGTAGAAATGTTCACTTGTCGTTGTTAGCTGGTGTCTCTTGCCAGTTGGTTGGTCAATGATGACCATCTTACAAATTTGTGATTTGTTGTTACTTTGGTTGTTACAAAGAAAAAGAGAAGAAAGAAAAAACTACTTCAATTAAATATCAAAAAATAACTTAACCTTAAAAAAAACTAATGGCAATCTGGTTTGGTGCCTTTGTTGGTAGGGTTCACGAGTGGTCTGCAGTGGCTCAGGAGGCTGAGGGTTTTATTCATCGACGACACTGAAGTTGTCGTTTTCTCGTGTTGTTAATACATTTTTCTCGTGATGGCCTATCTGCAGAATGTTGCACTCCTTGTGAAGGAGGAGTTGACTTTTGAACTGAGGGTGCGTAGTGTGACTCTGGAGGGTGATGTTGTGAATCTCTGGAAGTTGTTGCGGAGCAGTTGTCCGCGGATATGGCGGTGGAATAGTCCGATCCACTGGAGGTTTGGGATGAATTGCTGGTGTGAAAGTAAGGTGGTAGATTGGGAAGGGGTTTTAGAAGATTTGCAGTTGGACCTCCTGTAAGTCCTGACCAAGCCTGTTGCCTTGCATGTCTGGGGTATCTGCTTGCCTGGTTGCGAATGGTCAACCAGCCTCTGGGGTGGGAACCGTCGGATAGGGCGTGAATACTAGAGAGTGTGGCAATACTTAAGGAGATTTTTCAGGCACTCTCTGGTTCCACGACTCCTACTACTTTGGGTCAGCGGCCTACTTTCTTGCTGTCGCCTAACGTGTCGAGGCCGCAGGCAGAGACAATGGCTCTTATTGTGCCTGAGGCTCCTTCTGAGCCTGCAGGTCGTTCTGTTCAGTTTGCTTGTGGTCCTGCTCCAGCTGCAGTGCCTTCTGCTTAGGCTCTTGCCTGTTCTTCTCCGCTTTTGCAGCTGAGCTACCACAAGCTGCCCAATCCTTAAACGCCCATGATCCTGGGTCTCCCTGTGATCGATGGGAAGGATCCAGAGAAACTTTTCAAGTTCCTAGATGTCTTTCTAAGACTTAGTAAAATGCCCGGCATGCTTCGTCTTATTATCCCATATTGTAGAGATCCAGTTGGGGATTCGCTAAGTTCAGTCTTCGCCAGTGATGCCGCGGTGGACTCGTTCCATTGAGAGTTACTTTCTTCTTTCCTTCCCATTCAACTCAGGGAGACGCTGTTCATAGACAAATTTTATCGTGCGCAGCGTAGCGGCAAGTCTTTGGAAGCCTATGTTTCTTCTGTTAAGGAAGCTCATCAAGCGTTGTGCCTCACACTTTCTGAAACGGAAACTGTTTGTGTCATCTTAGCAAGTTTGTGTTCAACTATCTTGACGGCCTTCTCGTCTACAGTGAGTCTTTTGGGGAACATATGCAACATCTTGAGGGTGTCCTTAGTCGTCTTAAGTCAGCTGGCTTTACCATAAATCCAGAGAAAGTCACTTTTGCTCGTCCTGAGATTTCTTTTTTGGGTCAACTTATTTCTTCTCGAGGCATCTGCATAGGTCCTGCAAGGTCCCAGAGCATTCGGAATTTTCCTCCTCCCAAAGATGCCAAGGGGATTGCCCATTTTCTAAGGATGGTGAATTTTTTCTGTAGGTTCATCCCTAACATGGCCGAGCTTGCTGCCCCGTTGAATGAGTTACGTAAGAAAGGTGTTTCTTTTGTGTGGGGCAAAGATCAGCGGACTGCTTTTGATGGTCTTAAAGAGACTGTCATGCAACCTCCTGTCCTGTGTATGCCTGATTTTTCCAATGAATTCATTCTTCAGACTGATGCCTCCTCCTCCGCCATTGCTGCTGTTCTTTCTCAGGAGTTTGATGGGGTCTGGCAGCCTATCGCTTTTGCTTCGAGGACATTGTCTCACCAGGAAAAGAAAGCTTCTTCCATCTATGAGTTAGAGTGTCTGGCTTTTGTCTTTGGTACGAACAAGTTCCGGCATTTATTGGAACACACTGAGTTCCCACTGGAGACTGACAAGCAGGCACTATCTTGGTTTCTTGCTCATTCCAAACAGCTTGGGAAAATTGATCACTGGGTTGTCAAAATTTTTACTTTTAAGTTCAGAGTCCAACATCTTAGGGGTACTCAGCATGTCATTGCGGATGCTCTTTACCGCATGTATCACGTACACAGTGATCCACCTACTGAGGCTGTTGCTCAGTTTGGTGCTATTCTTCTGGATTTTCCTCTGGCTTTTGACGATCTGCTGTCCCATCAGCAAAAAGATCCTGAGCTGTCAATCATCTTCGGTGAGCTTCTAGAGGGAGGTGCCTACCCTCCTTATTTTATGTCCAAAGGGGTACTCTGTTGTCATCCTCGACAAAAGGGTGAACCCCATATAGTGCTGCCTAGTCATCTAGTACCGATGGTCTTTCAATTTTATCACTCTTCTCTTGTGGGCAGTCATCTTGGTATTCATAAGACCATCACTAAGATTTGTAGGTACTTCATCTGGAAGGGCATGGACTGGGACATTGCTGGCAGATTACGGGCTTGCCACCGGTGCTCTCAGTAAGCCTAGTCAAAATGCTAAGTTAGGTTTGTTATCGTTTGAGGTGGCCAAACGTCCTTTTCAGAAGGTGTTCATAGACTATGTGGGTCCTTGGGTCCTTTTCCCTGTAGCAAGTCAGGTTACTCCTACCTACTTGTTTGTGTGGATGCTTTCTCGAAGTTTGATTAACTTTTTCCTTTTCGGAGTGCTACGGCTAAGCTCACCATTCGTGCTCTCCAGTCCCAACTCTTCCAGCACTATGGTGTGCCTTCCACTATAGTTTCTAATAATGGTAGCCAGTTAACTTCATACGAGTTTCGTAGGTTCTGTTTTGGTAATGGCATCAGGCATGTGACTACCTCCTCTTATTACCCACAGCCTTCTCATGCTGAGCGGTTCAACCGTAATCTTTGGTCTGCCCTTATTTCTTTCCATGCTGAGAAGCAGAACACCTGGGATGAGAGTCTTTCTTGGCTCCAGCTTGCTTTCAATTCTCCCAAGCATGAGGGTCACAATGTCACTCCCTTCGAAATTCTACATGGCTACCCTCCAAACAACCCTTTGTCCAACTTGTGGAGGCTAGAGGATCTTCTACCTACGCCAGGTGTCACTGACGTAGTTTCGACGTGGCGGGCTGCTGGGCACAACCTGCTACGTACTAGAGAAAGTAAGGAGAAGATATGATAAAGGCCGTACTCCTAGCGCTTCCCAGGTTGGAGATCTGGATGTTTGTCAGGCTCACACAGTCAGTTTGGCCATGGAACAAAGAGCTGCAAAGTTGTGTTATCGGTGGTCTGGTCCCCACCGCATCGAAAAGTTTTTGTCACCGTTGACTGCTCTGCTGGTTGATCCCCAGTCAGGCAGGGTGTTCAGGAAAGCTCATGTGTCCCAGCTAACAGCTTGCCGGGGAATGGTTGATCCAGGAGTTGGTGTTCTTGGAGATTTCTTGAGGCAAAGAGATTGATCACCTTTGTGCTCCAGGTTTCTGTTCTGAGATGGTCTCTTTCTCTCTTTTCTTATCGGGCCCAACAGTCAGGGTAGTTCACTCCCTGTTTGAGGGGATTCCCCTCTATGATTCTCTTTGACATCCTTGGAACACCACTCTTTGGAGGTCTTCTACTGGTTTTGTTGACCCCGAGGTATCGAGTTTTCTCCCCTGCCTGGGTGTGTTGAGGTTTTGTAGAGGGAGGTTGCACCATGTCTTTGACCAATACATATTGGTTTCTCTACTCGTTCGTTTACAAGTCTGCCTGAGATCGTTCTTGCACTGTCTGCTCATTACTGTCGTGGCCGATGACTCAGACTTTCTGTTCTGTCATTCCATTTCACGGTTCGCTGGTTTGAAGTTTCGCAAAAGGTTGTTCATATTTTGTCTCTGTCCTCTAAAGTTTAAAGATGCACAGCTAAAAACAATTAAAATTGGGGTCCTTGTGTAGGATTTTAATTCTCAAGTCTGTGCCCGGCCAATCTTCTGCCATCTCGACTGTGTTGGCCTGACCTGGGGACCATATAATTGAGCCACTTTGCACCTCCACTGCCCTCCTTACAACATAGGGAGCCTCTCTTCTGCCCTCAGGTCAGTGAATCAAAAATCGTACAAAATTTTAGCTAGTTGGTTAATGATGTCATTATTGTTTTTTAAAACCTGAATGGAGCCTCTTAAGTAGTCTGAAGATTTGCCCGTCTCTCTGTTTATTATTTTCCACGTTTCTTTATAGACATTATATGATTTTTTAATTGTATAGTCATAAAAAAATTTTTGTACTCTAGTTAATTTATTTTTATATTCTTTGCTACACAACTTACAGTAGTTTATAAGCTCATCATTACCGCTACTGTTAGCCTGTTTTGTTAAATTTACAATATCGTTTTCTTATGCTATCAAACCCTTATTAATCCAATTATACTTATTTTTGTTCAAATACATTTTTAATATTTTTTTGGAAAAATTAAGTAAAAATAATATTGGAAAATGCCATGAAATACATTATACATATCTTCTATCTTGGCATAATATACATTTAACCAATTCTTTTTTTTTAATAAACTATTGAACACCTGAATGTTATTTTCAGAATTCCCTGCACTCTGTGAACTGATATTTATTGTCCTTTTTTATATTATTTAATAACTTTATTTGTAATACCTGACTATCATGATCAGAAAGTGCAGTAACAATTCTGTATACATTTGTTGTAGGATTGTTAAAATTTATCAAAATATTGTCTATTGCTGTTTAACTATTTGATGTGACTCTCATGGGGACGGCTACCATATAACGAAAGCCATGACTTTTAATAAAGTTCTTAAAATATTTTGTTTCGGGTTTAGAGTCTAAAACATTAATGTTGAAATCCCCGGCTATTATGAAATTTTCATGATCTTTAAGGGAAACTATCACCTCAAGCATCTGATCAAATCTGCTAGAAACTCCATATTTTTTAATTGTGGTTTCCTGTACACGCTTGCCAGTACAAAAGAAAAATTAATTCTTTTAAATTTTCAGTTTGTCTTAAGGTAATAGATTTTGATTTCAACCCCTCCTCTGGCAGGATCCTATAAACCAATGTTATTACAAAATTATTTACATTGAATCTTTCAAATTCAATTGTTTTCATATTATGTACTGTCAGCACAACAATGTTTGGTTTTATCTGTTCTAGAATTATTTCTGACGACTCTTTTCTTGGCTCTAAATATTGTATATTTTAGTGGAATACTAAAAAATTGAAACTGTTATTAGCAATTTTAGATGTAATTAAATGTTGAGGGCTATTTATATTCAGATTGGATTGGAGTGAACTGTCGGAGAAGAATTTAAATTACAAAGATTTGAGTTTGCAAGACCTGTTGACAAGGCCCCATCATTACACTGAGTAGGATCATCTAATGCTTCTTTAAACACTGAACTATCTGATGATTTTGAGATGTCCGAGTCTCCTAGGTGAAAAGGAAGTGTCGTGGATGGGTGTGACATCACATCAACAGCAAGCTCTGTTGGAGAACTGCGTAAAGTTTCCAGTGGCTGTTGTATTGATGGTTCTCCTGTTACATCGATTTGAAAAAGTTCTTCTTGATTTGAAAAACATTTGTGTTCACTGACCGATCCGTGACAGAGGTTGACACATTGTCGACTAAGGGCTGAGTTGTTGAGCTGGGTGCAGACTGTTTTCTGGGAAGAGGGCTCAAAGTCTGGGTATCTTCAAATGCAGGAGTGATAGTTGCTGTCATCTTCAATAGCATTTCAAGTACTTTTTTCATACAAATCGCTTTCCTCTTCTGTTAAATGTGTAGTTCATGCGTAGTGTGCTGGGTGGAAGACAACAGATGGAGGTCTAACAGATGTACATGTCAGGATCTGTGTGCCAGGCTTCTAATCTTATGAGTTATTTCTTTTATAATATTATTTTCCTAACTGTCCTCACACAGTCGTACCTATAAGGGATTGTTGAAATGATTAGGTTTGTGTGCGCATAAAGATCCATCTCATGCTTTAGGAAATCAGATAAATTCTTCACTGCCAAAGGTGATTCTTTAAAAGTATGGTAGGACATGTGTTGCTGTTGCTGGTGCCTGCAATCCATACAAGACAATAATTTTTTGTCTAGTCTTTGAAACCAAAGTTTCTTGAAGCTGAGATAATTTCTTTAGTTGAGGCATCTGCTTGTACATGTCCAAAAACGCTGTGTCTGTTTTCGAGAATGTAGCTGAGCTGCGCCATCAGATCTCTTCCATGGCTATCAGTCAGTAGAGATAGTCGTTGCTTTTTACAATTTGTTATTGAGACGTGTTTGAGTTTCTTTGTTTTGGTATTTGTGAATTTTGACACAGGTGAACAATTCTGTGACTTTCAAGGCTCTACAAAATCATCTGTGTCCTCCTTGGCTAGCAGCTGAAATTTATTTATAGAGTAAAACTGTGAGTGTTGGGATTTTATAGAAGTCACATGTGAGATGTCTGCTATTTTCATATTATCCGCTGACCTTCTTTCTGATATTTTATACTGCATTGGAGGAAAGCATGTTAAACAGGTTGATCTTTCATTTTTCAATATGTTTAGGTCATTCAATAATTCTTTATTCTTTTTTTTGTAACATATCAATTATAGCATTTGTGTTTTGTATTTTGATCTTGTACGATTGTAATTCCTGGATTAAAATCTTTGTTTGGTAATCTTAAGGCTTTCTGTCTTTTTTTAGTTTCTACTTCTTGTTGGCTTGAATTGTCTTTAAAAGCTGATAACTCATTTGTTATAACTTGAAATTTGTTTTTCAAGTCTGCATGTTCAGTTTCAACCACTCTGTTTCTTTTTTCATAGTAGTATAAATCTGTTTTTAATCTATCATTAAGGACCCTCATGTTGTCTTTTTTGTATAGATCTTGATAATTTTTATGGAAGCCAAGAATAATTTCTGATTTTTCTTTATCATTTTTAAGGTTCACATTGACTAGGTTCAAGTGTTTAATTTCTCTTTCAAGCAGGTTTAAGTTTTCCGCAACACCTTTCTTAAAATATTCCATTTCCTTGTTACATTGTATTTTTATCTCTTCATTGTATTCAATTTGTTTGGTCTCTAGTTCGATAATCTATTCGGTTAGAGTACTATTTAAGTATTTGAGCCCAGCATTTACTTGTAGTAGATATTTGTTTTCCTTGCCATGATCAAATGTGGGCGGAGATGGTGATATAACCACATTTAAAAGTGCCAATAACTCAGTGAGAGAAGGCCTTGAAAATTCTGGAGAACAGGTATTATTTTTGATGGAGGAGGTAGACTCCATTTTTCTCCCAGTATCTGAGGGAGTACGTACAATTAGGATATAATATAGGTGTATTATCTGGAGATTGGGTTTTACTCACAGAAGACATTTTTGTGGGCATTGTCATAATAGGAGAATTTATGCTAGAAGAATTTGTTCTATTTCTTCTATTTTTTACTACCCCCACACAAATATAGTAAATAAATAAACAAACAATTTTTAAGTAATTTTGATAACCACACATTTAAACTAAAATACCACATGCACACAAGTAAATTAAAATACTGGAAAACGTATCAACATTGGTGTTTTTGTGATTAAATTATATGTCGAATACTTTAGTATTACTGCAAAAATAATTATGCAGAATTCTCTACTTCCGGTGACAAATACATAGATTCATTCAGCCATATATCACATTACTAAATTAAATAGATTAATTTGTTAAAAGTTACTTTCAATTAAGCTAAAATAGTGTTTTTAAAATATCTTAAATTGTGTTTTTGTTTTTTTTAAGCTTAATACTGTATTTGGTTATGTGTGTATTTGATTATTCAAACTGGTTTTTTATGTAAAGCACATTAATATGTATTGTGATTTATGGTAATAAACTTTCTTTCTTTCATTCATTAATTAATTCAGATTAAAATAATAAGTGTGTTGGGTACATTTAAATCATGGAATTTAAGTAGAAGCAACGGAAATCAGAATAGCGCCATACTATTCAGGCCAAGTGTCTGCCCCGCTGACGTCATGCGTCATACAGGCGGCTGTCTACTACGCAGTCTCTGTGCCTGTGGTAAATACTTTCTGTGACAACTGTCCTGAAAATGCAACGTTATGTCTAGATTGTTTCAATAAAAGCATTAGGAAAAGAATGTTTCACCTTTTTATTTTCAATATTATTGTCAGAATAAACAAATATTTCTCTAAGTAATACTTTTTTAATTTTTTTACTTCTATGTATATTCTAGATCACCGCTTGATGTTAACTAAAGTGATTCTAAGCAGCCGACAGGGCTACAAAAACCCATTGAAATTAAATTCATGCGTAGGCCTCTTAAGACCCACAGCGGCCAAAAGTAAAATGAGACGTGGGCCATATGTTTACCTCGTCATCCCTGTTGAATGACCGCATGGGCCATTAGAGGTCCCCATCGGCGTAAACGTGTTAAAGCATTGCGGAGTTTGTGTGCCATACTATTGTGTCGACTTAGATCTGTTTAAGTTATCTCTTTACACTTAAGACTATATTGTGAATGTTAACAAATATTATAGGTTTACTTTCATCTGTTAGTTCTTGTTAAAAGTTTTTATTTTATGATAATGAATTACACTGTTAATTATACAGTGTCATGTTGTTGTCAACCAATAAAGAGTTCTGAATTCTCACCCAAACTTGTGTTTCCCTGTTTCTTTCCTCTTCTACTATTTCATTTATCTCTACCATCAAATTGTACACTCTTTTCAAGCACCTATTTAAAGCAACACACATTTTACGAGACATTTTCATTGACAATTTTTGTTTATTCTTTCACCAAACTTAACAGTTTTCTAAAACAAGGCGACTGAACTGGGCTAAATGTCATGGCCGAGCCTACTCAGTTGAGTTTACTTGACTTAAACCTGTAACCAGCTGACCCGGGGGATGTAAACGCAATTAATTAGCAACTTATATTCTGGCAAAGAGCCGAATATACTTTCAATGTTAGAATTATGTTTAATTTTCTGGGAGTGGATATCGTTTTTGACAGCCACCAAAACACCTCCACCAGAAAGAAGTCTTCAGGCTGGTATTACTGGATCCGTCCTTGCGGTAGATTGAATAAAAATTACCAGATTGCAATTCAGTCAGAAATCACAGTAGATAGGTTAGTTTCATGTAGTAAGATAACATCATAAATACTACAAACTGGAGAAGTTTTTAATTCTGTAAATTTGGAATGGAGTCCAATAACATTTTGGAAAAATACATGCAATTTGGTCTGGCCATTGGACGTTTTTAATTTTTTGTTACTATTTTTGGTATACCATTAATATATTTAATTGTCAACTTACTTTCACCAACCTCAGAATGAGCTTTCAGAATTTTCCTTAAGATAGACGAATGTTGTCTCTCCTTAAGCGTCCGATGGCAGACCAGTTTTACATCACCTACTTCCTTAACAGCAGCATCTGTGGATCTTAAGTTCTGGAAGAGGAAGGTGGCATCGCTTTTGGGCGGAAGGCAGATCTTGATTGCCTCCGATTGTTCTTGTCTTCTTTCCAAATCTAAAGAAACAAATGTTGCTTATTGGCCTGTTCAATTTGAATTCTTTCATTATTTGATCCACGAGACTTGAGTCATTGGATTTCATAACATTTGGCGAGGTAGAGTCACTCTCTTTTAAACCAAGAACAATAATGTTACTAACACGCCTTGATCTATAATTGAATTCTTCGTACAAGTCCTCAAAAGGGGGAACAATCTTCTGGCTCTCTCCACCATTCTTCAAATTTACCATCTCTTCCTCAAGCTTGTCAAGCCGGGGTTCCAGGCTATTGATCTTTCCATTCGGGCTACTGAGGTCAGTTTTTAATTCTTGTATTCCATCAGTTATGGTAGAGACCTCTACTTTCATAGCAAGAAGCAAACAGTTTTGTAACAGGTCATCCATTTTGGCAATGAGAGTGTTAGAAGCGGATTAATTTGAGGGTTCACAATCAACTCTCATGCAAAGCCATTTATTATTTACGTTGTTGGCAAAAGATGCATATTCTGTGCTGTTGACCCCAACACACTTTATGTGGAACCAATGTTGACATTTGAAATCACATCGCAGACCGTCTTCCAAGTCGAGAACCTTTTTCATACAAACATTGCACGTACTAATTTTTTACATGATTAGAATATATTAAGATGGCAAAGTAAAAGGCGGTATGGTGTTTATTCCAGTCCACTGATAGCTACTCGATCCACCATCATATTAACGGTACAGTATATAGATTTATATTAACGGTATACAGAGAATTTAGCCGTGTCCTCCTAGTCAGACGTTGGCACTCAAAGGGTTAAACCCATAGTTTTTTCAGAAGGTTATCTAGAGGCTTTACCATGTGATAAGCTTTTATGGACAAACTTAACTGTTAGAAAAATGTATATGGATTGAATTGTTGAAATTTAGTTTATTTAACATACAACCAAACAGGCTATTTACCCAATTACATTGTGCATGTTTAAATTGAAGAAGACTTGCAGTTTAATATTGAAAGTACAGTATAAGATGATTCAGTCCAGTCCAATGCCACCACATAATAGGGTCATGAGAGCTATTAATGGCAAAAAACATTTTAAATTGCAGTTCGGTCTATTATGTTCACTACTACTGGGACATTTGTAGGTGAGGTTGTGTCTCTGTGCGATTCTATCATCTGAATCATTCGGTTCACCGTTGTCACTTCTATTGCCGGGACCGTGGTACCTATGACCAGGAAAGTTCATGGAAAATACTGCCACTGCCAAGACAGGGAAAGAGAGACGTTTAATTAATAATATGATTCCCTTCCATATTTAACTAAAATTCCCTTCCACTTTACAATTGTACAACTGAATACACCAACCCTTGACAGCCCTACCGACTTGTCCAACCATCCTGATAACTTGGTGCAGCCTCTGGCTGTTCCCCCCTTCTAACATAACTAGGCTGCCTAGATACCTAACATCTCGTTCTATCTAGCTGCAGTTATATATCTAACGGATTAGTACTAATCATATATAACCGTGTGTGTGTGTGCCTGTGCGTATGATCGCTTTGCTAAGATTAAAAAATCAGTCACACATACATGCAAACAAGAAGACACAACCAAGTGACACACAGTGTGACAAGATTGCAATTATGTGCCTACGATCGTAAGTGCTTGCAATAATGTGCTCAACAGCACTGTGGTATGAAAAAATCAGGCAAGTGTTGTGATCAAATCTTCTTTCTTTTCAGTTTTTCGTCTCACTCACTCTGACCCTGTTCCCAGCCATTGTCCTTTCAGATACATCATCGTCAAACAACTTCCAGTTATTTATTTTCTTTGCTTTTCAGGCAGAGCACACCATTATACGAGGGTTTTTACTTTCAGATTCATCTGTTATAGTTCAGGATTCCTAATTTGCATGCTGTACTCTATAAAGTTGCCACTCTGTATTTAGGTTCCTCTGAGCTATTGATATTTAAAGGATTACATCTTAACCAAGCTATCTTTTTATTGTCACTAGTACTAAGAAAAAGTAGTTTCAGAAAATTAACAAGAACTTTTTTACTTAATAGTTAAATTTCTGAAATGTATAAAACCTCTAGAAAACATTCCTGTAAACCACGTATTAAACAATGAATGTGATACAATCATAGATTTTTAAGTAATAAAAGTGTAATGTCGATACACAGGGAAGGTAGTAAAAATTGCAGTTCTTTTATTGTTCCATCTAGGATAAAAATGACTAAAATTTTAGTATTAATGTAAAAATAAATGAATAAATGATAAAAACAATAGTGTGACTAGATTTGTTATAGACCTTTTAGTTTCTTACCAAACAACCTTCACACTCAAGTTCGCATAATTTTTGCATTGATAGTAGGATAGCTATTTCAAGAGTACTAATCTTATTCCCTTTATAGAATTATTTTAACAGGCGCTAATATTATTTTGATATACTTCATCCATAAATAATGAAAATTTGCTTATGCTCAAATATGAAAGTTTATTATTAATTATTTTCTCACTAGTATTCACACAATCTTTGAGGCATGGTTGATTTGAGAGAAAGTTTAGTTATTTTTATTTTAGGTTATTTGAGGTCCATCCCACTTACAAGAACTTTTTCTTGGAACTCATTGGTAACTCTGAAGATCCACTTGCTAATCCTAAGTTCCAAAAACACATGGTTGCAGTACTTCTGCCAGTTCTGAATAATATGGTTAAAAATTTAGACCATCCTGAAGGAGTGTACGAGACCTTGAGGAATTTAGCCTTATACCACAAGAGGAAGGATATTGGTCTGAAAAGAGAAAATGTTGATGTAAGAAACAATGTCAGTCAAACAAAGTAATTTATCATCATTAACTGTGTTAAAAAGAAAAGAAATGTACACTAGTTCATAACACCTGGACTACCAAACGTATATAAATATAAGAAGTCAGTGGTGTGGCAGGTAAGGAGGAGGGTCACCTGGACAACATTCTTAAGTTAATGATCTTTTGGATTTTTTTAGAATAGTCAAGGTAATAGATTCCAACTTTTAGACCTCAAGGAAGCTGTATAATTTTGTGGGGGGGAGGGGTTAAAAACCTTAACATTTACTGCCTTTTTTCAATCATTCTCTTACAACTTCTAAATCACACATTTTCAGAAGAAATCTGTTATGTACAAAGTTGAAGAAGGTAACATTTACTTCAACTTACATTGGTCAAATGTCTATTTTGACAGAATAATTGATATATCCTCTGACTCCCAACAAATTTGCATCAGTATGTTGGCAGATGCTGACCTTAGGGACGTATTAAATATGAACCAGCCATAAGTCAACATGGTATAAAACCTTCGGTACTATTCAAGAACAAAGTTGATTTTGGCAATGGAAATTTTTCATATATAATGGTGGGTATCTGACGCACTGAGTTATATGAAGCAAGGCACTAAATACCAAATATTACTAATTTCAGATTATGTGTAATACTTATGTGGATTATGTCCCCAAGCACTCTGGGTTCAATTCCATCATGTTTTTAATGTCATTATCAACATATCTGACCAGAACACCAAAGTAGCCAAACCCTTTGGATGGCCTTTGTTGCACTTGTCCACAAAGTTTTTCTGCTGCAACATCTACAATTTACAACTTTATAATAAAAATTCCTATCCAAAGACAGTAACAAAATAACCTTATTAGAATGCTGGTGCCGGAAATGGAAGCGAGAAGGATTCAGGAGAAGCAACAACTGAAGTTGCTTATATGTACTTATTTATTATTAAGATGTGGATTGTCAAGATATTGGCAAATATCAATTCTCAATGAGTGCGATGAGTGTAGATGAGCGAATGTAGTAATTGTTACAAACCAAGGGTGACTATTTCTTAAAAAATGTCATTAATTAATAGTCTTATGACAAATAAACAAAAATATTGTTTAAACTGCATGTCAAAAGCAGAAGAATTTGACAGGGCCACAGTTACAGGAGAAAATTTGGATCTTCTGGTTTTGCTGACCACATTAGCTTCCACCAAAATTTTAACATTTATTTTCAAAAACACGGGAAGGGAAATTCATCCAGTATTTTTTTTTTGCCTCAATTTTACAAATACACTCTCAGGACATTAATATACTAATATGTTTATGTTAATATATTTGAAATTTCATGTAGTTACATCAATTAATATGCAATTTATAAATGGATGTTATTTGCGTTTGTAGGCCTACTCATGTTATTTTTCATTGCAACTCTAGATAGATATTATTTGTAAACATAAAATGTACATATTTATTGAACTAACTGATTAAGTTTTTTCAAGCATTCATTTCTTAATTAGTTTTTTATGGACATATTTATTTGTACTTTGCAGTATTATATTTATGTACATTTGAGTTTGAACAAGAAGTTATTTAAAATTTATGTTTGTTTATTTTTAATATCATTATTTTATAGTGGATTTTAATACACCCACACAGTTATTATTTTAATTATTCTATGATAGAACTATTTCATAAGATTAAGATGGCTAATCCACTTGACATTTTTTTATACTTATTTATGCAATATACTCCCCATCTCATACTTTCTTAAATGTCAAATATTCACTTATGTTTGTTAATGATTTTGTTGGATTTATATTTGTTTAATTTTTGTTATATGTGTGAATGGTGCATGAATGAATAATTGATCACATCTTTTTGGCCACCGGGATCGCTAGCTCTTTGTCACTTTCAGGGTCTCTTAAGTGGCAAGATCTGAGGACTCCGCTCCTGACGGGGGCCCCTCTCGTTCCCACAGTATATCATTCACATTCTTTCTCCTTATCTCAAACTTCACAAGATGGCCCACATCAATGCACAATCCCTCCTTGCCACATTGATGAGTTTAGATATATTTTTCAAACTTTTTTCTTTTGACATTATTTTAATTTGTGAAACGTGGTTAAAATCAAATATTTCTGATCAAACAGTAGACTTAAATGGCTACAATTTAAATAGCAGGCATCATAAAGGTGGCGGTGGTGTTGGAGCATTTGGTAAATTCCTGAAAACTGTTATCATTTATTGTTCTGATACTACCGTACCTGATGGCCCTAAATTCATGTTTTTCGATGTTTGTGTGAAAGATACACATATACTTATCGGTGTATGTTACAGGGCACCTAATCTTTGATATCTAGCAGAATATGAACAAACACTGCTAGATGTCATGGCTCGCTACAGTCATGTCATTGTTATGGATGACTTAATTCTGATCTTATGGGGCCTCCTACTCATGGCAAGACCTTTTTGAAAAATATGTTAAATTTATATAACTTGATCTTACTACCTCTGCAAGCTACACATTACACTGCCATGGCAACCACTTGGCTTGATATTATGGTGGTTAGTTATCCAGACCTAGTCGCACATCATGGACAGGTTGCAGCTCCTGGTCCTGCTAAACATGATTTTCTTTTATTTGTTTACAAACTTTGTCCTCCTAAATTTAAAACTAATTTTATTACATACAGGAACTATAAAAAAACTCAACAGTGATTCAGTTTTATATGATGCTTTGTCATTGGCCTGGCAGGATGTTCTTCTAATATCATCAGATGAAGACACTATGGTTCAGCATTTTAATTTCATGCTTAGTAGCCCTATTGAGCATCATTCTCCTCGTATCACTAAACGCTTTACCAAAAGACCTACTCCTTGGATCAATGAACAGATTCGATCAATGCAGAAGCAACGTGACTTGACATTTTGTAAGGCACGTCTAACTAAATCTCAGGCAGACTAGTCAGCCTATAAGAAACCAAGTTCAACAATAAATACGTAATTCTAATATTAGGTGTTATTACAAGTCACTTAATAATTCCAAGTCTACAAAGTAAGTATACATGGACAAAAATTAAGGAGCTTGGCATTGGAAAACTTAATAAGCCTGAATCCATTAATATCGATCTCAATGCTATCAACAGCTTTTTTTATAAATATTCCTGTGGATGTTTCTGGTGACACAACTATTATACGGAGTTTATAAATTTTCCCATTGTTAGACCAGATATTCAGTTTTCATTTAAAACAGTGTCTAAGCATGATGTTTTGAAGACTATAATGCGACAACTGTAATGCAGTTGGGACTGATAATCTTACCATTAAATTTTTGAAGATTTTTAATGCAGTAATATTTCATGCATTACCTATTACAATTCCAATAATCACTGCTATTTTCAATACTGCCTTGATGTCCGTCATCTTCCTAACTGCATGGAAATCAGCAATAGTTTGTCCCCTTCAGAAAGTTTCAAATTGTGTATCACCATCTGATCTAAGGCCCATTAGTATCCTCCCTGCTCTTTCCAAATGTCTGAAAGAACTGTCCATACGCAACTCCAACTTTCTTGAGCAATTTAATTTGATATCTAAATTTCAATCTAGTTTCCGTTAATTTCACAGTACCTCTACTGCTCTTCTTAAAATTACAGAAGATATCCGTACATCTACGGACAACAGAGAGCTTACATTTTTAACACTTTTTGACTTTTCAAAAGCTTTTGATGGTGTCTGTCAACACAACTCTTATGTAATGTACTCTCCTCTTAAAAAATATGGCCTGTCTGATAGTAGTGTTGGATGGATTGAGTCCTATCTATCTGGCCGTAGGTAGTGTGTAAAAACTAAGGATGGTGTGTCTGAATGAAGACATGTTTCTCAAGGAGTCCTCAGGGATCCATTATGGGTCCACTAATGCTTATCCTTTACATAAATGATGGTGCAGACCACATAAAATATTCCTCCTATTACTAATATACAGATATCTTGCAAATCTCTCAACACTTTTACTCTATTACTGATATGGGAAGAGCTGTTTCTCTAACAAACAGTGACATTGATGTTGACCCTTTTTCTTGAGTCTTGAAATATGGATTGAAGCTTAACGAACCAAATACACAAGCAATTTTCATTGGTCATTCAAGACTTTTTTCTTAAATTAATATAGACACATTTCCTAAACTCAACTAAATGACTCTTCTTTAGATTACCATTACAAGTGAAGAATGTTGGTCTTGTCATAAATAGGACTGAATTGGACTGATCAGATTACGACTACGTGCAATAGAGTGTTTGCTGGCATTCACTGCTTAACACGTTATGCATCTCCTCTTCCATTTAAGGTTAAAGTGATGCTGGTGAAGACATTTGTTTTGCCTCATTTTAATCACTTTGACATTGTAACTAGTGACATAACTGATAAGCTCTCTGACCAACTTCAACGAGCGCAGAACTATTATTATATTAAATAAATTTTCAATCTGCGGCGTTACAATCCTGTTATGCCACTCTTCAATCATTTATATTCTAAATATTAAACAGCTTTGAGAGTATGATTTACTTTTACTAATTCACAAGATTTTAAAATCGAAAAATCTCAGTTACTTGATCGAGCATTTCAGGTTCATGAACGAAATAAGTTCTAGAAATAGTCATCAAGGAGCATCTATATTGTCAGTTCCTATACATTGCACTCTTTTGTATAGCAAATCTTTCATTGTAACAGCGTGTAACCTTTGGAATGCACTCTCTGACAACATCAAATTAATAGACTGGTACCCTCGTTTCAGGGTGGAAGTTGAGGATCTTTTGCTGCGGGATCTGTAGTTAAAGTTAAATATTGTCTTATTTTACCAGGCTTATTTAACTTATTAAAAGTTAGGTAAAATAAGAAGTAAAATTAAGAAGCCCTCTCTAACACTTAACCTGGAGACCAACAGCTTAAGGGTGGCTTCCGAACCACCACCAGTGACCAGGCAGGCGGGCTGCGTGCAAGGACGGGATCGCTCCAAGAGACGGTCACCCATCCAAGAGACAGCCACACTCCTTGTTGCGATAACGTCGGAACCCTCCGGTCAAGGCCACTGGTAGTGGCGGTGGGCTGGTGGTTTTGGGGACTATGTGGGGTGTGAGTAAGGAATGAATGGGTGATAGTTTTATTTTAAGAGCTTTTTTTTTATTTCTTTTGTTGTTTAATTTTTTGTGTGTGTGGTTAGTCTGTATATATATTTTGTTTTGTATTCATTATCTTTATTAGATTAGTTAAGTACTGTATGTCAATGTTCATTTTATATAAAATAATTTTTGTTGCATTAGCTAGAGAATAATATAATTTTACGTTTGTTTTATTTCAAATTGTATTAATTATCTGAGGTTAAGTGGTAGAGAGGACTCTATAGTACATAACTTAGCAATAAGACATTTTTCATTTCATTTCAAATTCTCTTCCTGCATGCAGTCAGTGAAGTGTGAAATCATACCTGCACCCTTTAGACTGGGTAAGAAAAGAATGGTGCGATTTATGAAAGAAACCCTTTGCTCTTTGAAATAGTTTAATGTTTTTTCGGACCCTTATACAACACAACATAAAATTTGGGAACCAGGGTAAAATGTTATACATTGTTATACTGTGGACAATGACGACTTGGAGGAACTTTGGTACAAAGCATTTTCAGGTGGAGTATCAAACCAAAATTTCAACTTGCTAGATTGCCCATCTACATGAGATACTGCCTAGTATTACATCTTCCGTAGTTACCTCCAAGTACAGACATGGAAAAGGAATGGAGAAGAGTTAGCAGCGCTTGGGGCTGGAACATGACTAAACGAGATAAGTACATTCAGTACCTTTACATTTTTGTTCTATTATTCAACGAGGGATATCAACCATCTGTATATCATTGTGCATTTCTTATGACATTTTTTCTTTGTCGTCCTTGTAAGCAATTATTAACTGTGCAAATTGAAAGAAAATGTATTCTTGCATTTTTCACCATCACAACAATCGTGGATCCTGCTGCAGAGGATCATTCATTCTTCTTGCAAGATTGAATCCTTCACTGGGATCTTCAGCTGCAAGAAAGTAAGTCTACAGTACTCTGCTATCTGCAAGCATTGAGTTGGGAAAACCTGTAAAAATCCACCCGAAGGATATAAAGAAGACAGTACTTATGCGTAATGTGAAGAATTCATATTTGAAGACAGCGTTTCTTAAGAGATGCAAAATATCCATGATAATATAACTAGCTATTAGCAGCAAATACCTGAAGGTTTATAAATAAATTGCAATATTTTATAATAGTGCCTGTTTATTTCAAATTTTGTAAAAGAGAAAAATTATACTAAATACATTCTGTGTATATAATTTTTTTTTTCAATAATATTATTTCGTGAGGTCTTGTATGACAATATAAGCTAGCTAAATATATAAATAAAGTAGGTAAGAATATAATTTAGCTAAGTTAAAAATATAAATGTTAAACTAGTTCTTGAAATCAAAGTGAAGCTGTGATAAGATGAGGCAATGGAGAGTTTGTTGTTGCCCATCTGCATTAAAATTTGAGGGGCTCTGTAATTGTTTATGTAGAAAAATAAGCTGAATGGCCAAATCCTGCATTTTTCTGTAATTTTTTACGATTTGAAAAAGTTGTCCCATTTTCAAGTTATTGTATATCAGTTATTATTTAGTCAAAATATACAACTGATCAATATAAGTTGAAGAAAATTTAAGGTTCTTCAACTTTGTACACAACTGCTTTCTTATGAAATGCACTGTTTAACCCTTAAGTAGGCGTGTAGTTGTTTGTAACACACGTGGGCGCGTGGCGTCTTTTTGACCGCGCCTTTATTATTCTGTATATTTTCTAAAAACTATAAAGTATAAGTTATTTTATTATAGTTTTCAACATTATTTTAATTTTATAATAAGACATTTTAAGTTTACATGAGCTTAACTTGTATTGAAATATGGGATTAAAAAAAAACAATATTTCTTAGTTTTAAAACAACATTTTAATATACATTTATAAATTTAATTGAAAAGATGGTATCTTTTAAAATAAAAATACATGATATTTATACAAAATTACTAAATTACAACAAATTAAAAAATTAAACTAATGTTTGAATCAAATTTATTTTACTTACATGAAAACTTCCAGGTTCTAAAAAGTGAATCAAACATCGTCTCTTTTAATATTAAAAAAAAGATATTTATACAACATTACTTAATTACAACAAATGACAAAATTAAATTGTTTTATAGAAAGTATAATTCAAAATTTAAAATCCTTCACTTTTTATAATTACTAAATTAAAACAAATGAAAAAATTAGTTCAATGTTTAAATGATATTTATTTCACTTACATGAAAACTTCCAGGTTGTAAAAAGTTAATCAAACATGATCATCTGAAGAGGATTCTTCTTGTTCTCCTACACACTGAACGCACGAAAAACGTGTGTGCTCTCGGCAGACAAACCATTGACACTGAGAACACCTTGAAGGCTACTACTTTTTATGTTCTTTTTCCTTCCACATAGGTGACATCTTCCAGTCTTTGGCCGGTTTGCATCTTCACCTTGGGGCAGAGGTTGAACAGCTTCTTGACCAGTCAGTTCTCTAATCCTTGTCCGTAAACTAGTAGGGATTTTTGTTAAAATAGCTCTGCTATTCAAGTGGTTCTTGCAGAGTTCTCTTACTAAAGTTTTAAGAAAATCTCTTCAGTTTCCAACATCTTCAATATTGCTACGCAAAATTACATAACTGTTTATTCCAGCAATATTCATTAAACTAAAGAACAAGGTCAAGGGCCATCTGTTGCTCTTCCTCGCTACAGAGTATGCACTTTTCATGTGATCGACAGTGCCGACCCCACCTTTGTACTTGTTGTAACAAGTCAGTATCACTGGTTTCTGCTTGTCACCAGAAGTCTCGTCGATTTCATCAGTATGATGTAGTGTAGATATCAAGAGGACACACTTATTTTTATTAGGTGTATAAGATGTTAGTGTTACATTACTTTGGTACGCAAACAACGATGTGCATGGATTTCTCACTTTTTTGTCAATAAAAACAGGTGGTATTTCTTTCTTATTTTTTCTTAGTGTACTGACCATTGTGATTCTGTGGTTGTGTAACAACTGCTTTGCGAGAGTAACTGATCCGTACCAATTATCAACAGTTAAATGTCTTCCTGTGCCAGATATATGTTCAATCATTCTCATCGTTACATCAATTGAACTGTTGCTCTGTTGAAACTGACCTGGTGGTTGTTTACCAACATAAACTTCTAAATTGGATGCGTAAAATGTTTTGGAGTCACAAAGTGCAAACATCTTTAACCCGTATTTTGCAGGCTTGTTGGGGATATATTGTCGGAAGGAACACTTTCCTCGAAATGCTACCAACATTTCATCGACTGTTACATAGGCGCTGAGATAATAACATTGTTTACAATGGCTGACAAAGTCTTCAAATAGTTGGCGGATTGGTGCCAGTTTGTCAGTTTCCCTTCTCTGCCTACGTGTTCTAATATCATCGAATCTCATAGCGTGTAACAGGAATCGGAACCGTTTCATAGACATTGTGGCTCTAAAATATTCAACGCCTAATCCATCTGATGCCCAAAGATCTTCTAAATTTGCATGGGATGACTTCATTATTCCAGCTAAATATAATAAACCAAGTACTGCATGAATCTCATCTTTATTTGTTGGCTTTGCGTCCCTTTCTCTGACATATGCAGTTAGATTTTTATCTATCCAGATATTTGTACAATCTACAATATGGTCCACCATTTCATCAGGAAAGAATAGTTTGAATGATTCAATTGGGGTGCGCACAACAGAAGCTTCACCTCTAGGACAAGGCAAATGGACACCGTATCTCTCCCCACGAATTATGTTTTGATGACGTACTCGACCACGTAAGTTGGAAATGTCCATATGTGTATTCCACTTTGTATTACCATCCCTTGAAAGAACAAAGTTTGTATATACATTTTCCCTCACGGTTTCAATATTTGGCTGATTACCGTCATCATTGTTTTCTGTACCCACACCATCATTCTCTAATCTTCCATCTTCAATATCTTCCAAAGAAACTACAGAAGCACGGTCAGTGACATCTTCTTCTAAGTTATCATCAGAGTCTTCTGATCCTTCTCTTTCAATGGTTGGTTCGTTGTCTTGATTATCTTCCTCTTCGCCTCCAATAAAGAGTTGTCTCCGTAAACAATCCCTGTCTGCTAAAGCTCGATTCTCTTCTTCACGATCCTCTTTTTCTACACTATTCAATAGTTTCAAAAGTCTCATTTGCTCCCTTTCATCCATTAAAAAGTAATATAAATGGCACAATATTAGTCGTCAGTTATCTACATTTATTACAAAATTTACAATAAAACACAATAGAAAGTAAAAAAACACTAGAATTGACTGTAATTAATGTATTTACAAATATGTACAAAAGTTTATAAATTAAACTTACAATAAGAATTACAAAATATTCATACACAAGTGGGCGCGTGGTGTTCAAATGACCGCAAACAAAATAACACAAGTGGGCACGTGGCGTCTAAATGACCGCAGGCCGTAAACAGACGTCAATACCGGGGCAATGCTTGAGCCAAACTGAGTGTTTTCCGGTGCACAGGCGGGGGAGAGAGTGGGGATAGATGTCCTAGACATGGAGCAACAAGGAAGCAGTGCTACCAAAACTACAACACATAGTTTAAGTTCTGTGGTCATTTTGACACCACGCGCCCACTTAAGGGTTAAAAATTACATAAAAATTGAAAAGAGGCATGTTGGAGCTACTACTTTGACTACCACCAAACAACATTCTAAAAGATCATTAACTTTGAAATTTTGTCAAGGTCAAACATACCTGCCACCTGGACGAATAGCAAAAAAATTGTTTTTCATTAATTTTTCAGGTCTGGAATATCACTCAGTGAAGTGGGAGGTTCCAAATGCTATATCTCAGAATTTTTTTTTTTTTTTATTTGAGCCTTTAAATAACATTTTTGCTAACAGTTTAAATTGTATTTTAAATGTATAACAAAAGCTTTATTCATTATAAAATACAGGGTTTCTTCTGTATAATTTGTTAGTCAAATTTAGAATATTCTGAATATGGGGTTCTGAAAAAGTATAGAAATTGAAGGTCCGGTAGTCAGTCAACTGTGGTTATATAAAGTGAGATATCTCCATGTGACTCACCACTAGCATACCCTATACATACAGGGTGACAATTAACTCTAAAAACGGTATTATATTTGTTGAACAAGTACAGATTATGCATTCAAACTTAATATATAAATTCTACATACAAAAGTACTATTTGAAACAACTATTAATTTTTTATCATATTAGGGGCATAGTCCACAAATAGTCTACAGAAAATCTTAAATAAAAGTGTAGGTTAAGTTGTACATGAAATAAAATGTTTTAATTAGAAGAATCAGGCCTCTAGCTAGCTTAGTGGTTAGCACTTCTGTTCTATGTAGAGGGGTCAAGGTTGAAATCCCAGGTGATCTATCTAAAATTTGCTTGATGGGTTTGGACTGTTGTTCCTTGGCAACATTTGTAGCCTAAGTAAAAAATAACAATGGTGTAAATAAACAAAAAAAAAACATACAACGCCACAGATTCAACCTCAAAATGTTGTCCCTATGAATGATGGTGATAGTTTAAATTGAAAACTTTGAGCTTTATAAAATATATCTTAGTTGAGAATTGTTCATTAAAGCAGTAACTTGTAAAACATTGATACTGTGCCTCAGGAGGCGGCCAGATTCAGAGAAAATAATTCAGTTCTAGCTGTTTGACGGGTAGCGTTACACCACACCGATTGGCCTGCCAGTCTATGAGTGGATCAAGGAATCATTTCAACTCAACATATGAAGGATGATTTTAGAGAACGTTTGTCAAATAGAGGAGTGAAACATCTTGCTTTGTTCTTAAAATAAAATATTTTTAGCAATGTCATCGATGTTTTCTATTTTAATACAAATACTATTTATAATTTCATATACCAGAAGTACAATACGCATTGCAACGTGTATGGTTGGGTCAATACCACTGTTGTGTAGGTGTGGGCGTGTGGGTCAATTTCACTGTACGTGTATGGGTATGGGTAGGCAAGTGGTTAATAAAACTTTATGTGTACGAGTGGGTGGGTTAATACCATTGAACGTGTAGGGGTGAACGGGTGGGTCGATACTACTTAATTATAGGTGATCACTGCTATACTTAATGGATTTTTTCTAACCACTTCAGACCATCGTCCCGAACTTCTTTATATAATATTCTTTGTTCGTTAAAAAAATATTAGTTGTAATTTTTATTAAAGAGTTTATTTTTTATTGATCTGTATGTACAGTTTTTTTATTTTATAAAGCAACAATAAAGTCATGCAATTCAATTAATGCAAAATATAAAGTATTTATAAACACTATATTATGATGACAATGGTGTGACAAAAGAATATTGTAATACAATGCTATCAAATAATTTTTAAAATTACAAGTGAAGTGAAATATGATAGTAAAAATATTATTGCTTATTAGTCAATGTATGAATGAAATAAATGAATAAAAGGCAATATTAAGAAAGCTTACCTTTTATATATTTAGTGAGTCGAAGCATTAAAACGTCGAATAGAATTTATTTAGATGTCAGTGTTTGGCCTGAGAATAGGGATCTCTTGTCGTTATGGCAAAACAACATTGGCCCGTCAAGAGGTCCCTTTTTTAAAACAAATTAGAGAAGAAACATTACTTTAAAAACTAGCCTCCCCTGAATTCTAGCGTCGGTTAAGAGAACTGCAGCAAATGTTGCCTAAATGCAGGACAGTTTCTTGTGTGTTTAAAACCATCGAGACAACAGGTACCTTTTCTAAAGGCAGCATTTGAAACAACTGTTTCACTACCAATCAGCTGTGACTGCATCACTTTTAGAATTGTACTCAAGTAGATTGACTTGCAGTTTTATTTCATATTGATAAGATTCCATTTAAAATAATTTAGACTAGTTAAAAGTAATAAAAACGTTTTTAAAAGCAACTAATGTCCTGTCTGAGAAGAGGGACCTCTTGTCATTATGAGAAATAACATGGGGCCGATAAGAAGTCCCTTATAAAATTTTAGTTTTGTATTTTATTTATTTTTTATTTATTGTATTATACATCACATTACAGTCTGTTTTTAATCATAGACCCAGTGACTTATCCATACATACATTTACACACAACAAAATGTTAACAGAAAAATTCATTAAGGAAATAATATGCTTTTTGCAGAAGCCATTGTTTCAGTTCCTTCTTAAAAGTTGAGAGAGTAGTTATGTTTTGGAAGGTATCAGGCAACCTATTAAAAATCTTAGGCCCCAAATAATAAGGAGAATCTTCATACTTGGACAGTCTATGTTGATTTGTTGGTAAACTATTTTTGTACCTTGTATAATGTTCATGAGTATCTTTCTGAGATAAAAAATAGTTTTTATTTTTGAAAGTAAAACAGGCCAATTCCAAGATGTATAGAGAATATAGGGTAAGGATGTTAAAGTCTCTAAATAATGCTCTACAGGGGTAATTAATTGGTTTGTCAGCAAGTATGCGGACAACACGTTTCTGTAATAAAAATATCCGGTCAGTGCCAGTTGAGTTACCCCATACAAGAATGCCATATTTTAATAATGAAAAAAAAAATAAGCATAATATACCATTGTCTGTACATCCTTAGACGTAACCTTTTTAATCATTCTAATGGAGAAGCAAGCAGAGTTTAATTTTTTCCCAAGTTCATCTAAATGATCTTTCCAGTTAAGATGTTGATCTATAGTGATGCCAAGAAATTTTACACTATTATGGCTATTTACTACTGCTCTATTTATGACTAAATCAAAATTCTCTTTTTGAAAATAATTTGATTGAAACGTTAAAAATTGAGTTTTTGCTATGTTCAATGATAAACCATTAGAGTTAAACCAGTCAGTAAAAAGTGGCACTTGTGATAGTATAGAACAGCTCAGTATATCATAATCAGGTTCTTCAAACAATACAGTAGTATCATCAGCGTACTGAATAAGATCCAAGTCCAGCAATTTAAATAGATCATTAACATAAATTATAAATAGGACCGGTCCTAGGATTGACCCTTGAGGTACGCCAACTGAAACTTCTTCCCAATCTGATGAGTTATAAATATCATTGGCATTGACCACAGTTTTTTGTTTTCTCTGAGCCAAGTAAGATTCAAACCAGTTTAAGGAAGCATTACCTATACCATAATGTTTTAATTTTTGAATCAAAATTTCATGTATGACACAGTCAAAAGCCTTGGACAGATCAAAGAACACCCCACAGATGCGCCGCGACCTATCCAAGGCCACAAGAATTATGTCAACAAATTTAGCTATTGCTGTTTCTGTTGAGAAACCTTTACGAAAACCATGTTGGGTAAAGTTGATTATGTTGTTCTGTAAAAGATAATCATTTAACTGTAAACAAACAATCTTTTCAAAAATTTTTGATAATGATGTTAGAATTGCAATGGGGCAATAATTATTTAAATCGTTAGGATTACCTTTTTTATAAATATTAGGTTAGGTTAAAGGGCACTAGGCCAGGAATTAGTATATTAAGAGAGATAGGACATCAGCAAACTTACCTTAAAAGACAAGTTCACTAACATCAGAGTAGTAGTCACAAACACAAAATACACAAAAGCTCACAAATTTTCAACACCACTGGCATTTTCTTCAGGTGAGTAGAGGGAGGTTTTTTTTTTTTTTTGACAAGTTGGTTGTTGTATTGATTTAGGTTTCTGGGAGAGGAAATGATACGTTTGGCACGGGTGGCTAGGCTATAGGGTAGGGAGCGTTTAGTGTTGTTGGGGTGACAGCTGGTATAGTGAAGGTATTGTTGTTTATTGGTAGGTTTGTTGTGAATATCAGTTTGAAGGACACCTTCCTCCAATCCAATTTCAACATCAAGGAAGACTATGCGTTCAGAAGAGGATTGCCAGGTGAAATTCAGTGATGAAAAGTTTTGTAGGCTTTGAAGGAAGGTTTCAAGATTGTTTTCGGAGTCAGTCCAGATCATGAAAATATCATCGATGAAACGGAGCCAGCAGAGGGGTTGGACGGGTTGTTTTTGAAGGAAAGTCTTCTCCAATTTCCCCATGAACAGGTTGGCATAGGAAGGGGCCATGCGGGTACCCATAGCGGTACCCTTGATCTGGAGGTAGTTAATGCCAGAACTTTGGAAGTGGTTTTTTTCAAGGATGAATTGAGTCAGCTGAACTAGGAAGGAAGTGCTAGGCTTGGTGTTTGGAGGGCGTGTATTGAGGAAATACTCAATAGCAGCTAAGCCATGAGCGTGGGGTATATTGGTGTACAGTGAAGTAGCATCAATGGTAACCAGTTTGGTGTTAAGGGGTAGAGGTTGGGGAAGATTGGAGAGGAGACTAAGGAAATGATTGGTGTCCTGGACGTGGGAAGGAAGTTGTCGTACTAGAGGTTGGAGTTTATCATCGACAAAGGCAGAGATGCGTTCGGTAACAGAATTATAGCTGGCCACAATAGGCCTACCAGGGGGAGGGATGGTGCCTTTATGGATTTTGGGTAGGATATAAAACTGGGGTGGAGTAGGCTGTTCATTGATAAGCAGGATTTGGCTGGCGGTGGTTAGGTTTTGGTGTTTAGCATGATGAAGGAGGAGATTTTTCAGTTCTTGGTTGTGTTTTTCAGTTGGGTCGAAGTCAAGTTTTTTGTAGGTGCTGGAATCGGACAACTGGAGGTTAATTTCATTGATATAATCGGATTTGTTAAGAATAACAGTGGTGGAACCTTTATCGGCAGGAAGGATCATAATGTTGTCATTGGATTTTAGGGACTTTATGGCTCCGCGTTCAGCGATGGTAAGGTTCTGATCTTTAGGTAGTTGGGAGAAGAACTGAGGATCTGACACTTTTTGGAGGATGAAGTTAAGGTAAAGTTCAATAGGATGGTCAGGAGGTAGTGGTGGTGGGTCAAAGCTGGAAGGAGGTTTGAAGCGCGCTAGGCAGGTTTCAGGCAGGTTCGTAGGATTAGGGTTGAAGGTGTTGTTCTCAAAAAACATCTTCAACTTCAGGTTGCGGCCAAAGGAAATGACATCAGAGACTAAGGAGAACTGGTCTAGGTGAGAAGTAGGAGTGAAAGTAAGGCCTTTGGACAAAATGCTCAATTCAGGTTCGGAGAGGGTGTGGTTTGATAGGTTATACACGGAATGGTTGGAAGGATTGACTGTTTCCGTGGGTTTGACACTTGCGGGGGATGGGTTGGTACACAGTTTTTTGGGAAGAACAGGGAGTTGGCCAATGGGTGTGGGTATATTAAGAAGGTCAGCTAGGTTAGGTTTTGGGCCTATAAGAGGATAGGTGGATTCAAGGTTAGGCCTAATTTGAAGGAATCCAACTGTTTGGAGGGTTTGTAAGTAGAGTTTGGAAAGTTTTTTTAGTTTGGTTTGGTTGAGTTTGGTTAGCAGGTTGTTGGCAGTGGTAATAGTATTGGTAAGTTCATTGATAAGATGGGGATTGGTGGATATGATCAGTTCATAGCAGGCAAGTAGGCTAGTAACAGTTTTATTGTGTTCTTCTTTGTACAGATTAAGGATGGTTTTAAGGATATGAAGGGAGTGACCATTAGATATTTCCAGGATTTTGTTGTGCATGTAGAAAGGCATAGCAGATATGGCAGGTTTAGAGGTTAGGCCTAGGGGGACAATTTCTAGGGCCAAACAATTAGAAAGAAAGGAAATATGGCTGGATAATTTGGCTAGATGGAAGGAGTGGTTTTTGAATTGTTTAAGCCAGCACTTAGGAAGATTCATGATGGAAGAGGACAGGAAGGCAGAATACAACACAAATGGAAAACAAGAAGAGTAAAAGGGAAAAATGACTTTACAATTTTAGGTTAGGTTAAAGGGCACTAGGCCAGGAATTAGTATATTAAGAGAGATAGGACATCAGCAAACTTACCTTAAAAGACAAGTTCACTAACATCAGAGTAGTAGTCACAAACACAAAATACACAAAAGCTCACAAATTTTCAACACCACTGGCATTTTCTTCAGGGCATTTTCAGGGTTTTTTGAGAACAACACCTTCAACCCTAATCCTACGAACCTGCCTGAAACCTGCCTAGCGCGCTTCAAACCTCCTTCCAGCTTTGACCCACCACCACTACCTCCTGACCATCCTATTGAACTTTACCTTAACTTCATCCTCCAAAAAGTGTCAGATCCTCAGTTCTTCTCCCAACTACCTAAAGATCAGAACCTTACCATCGCTGAACGCGGAGCCATAAAGTCCCTAAAATCCAATGACAACATTATGATCCTTCCTGCCGATAAAGGTTCCACCACTGTTATTCTTAACAAATCCGATTATATCAATGAAATTAACCTCCAGTTGTCCGATTCCAGCACCTACAAAAAACTTGACTTCGACCCAACTGAAAAACACAACCAAGAACTGAAAAATCTCCTCCTTCATCATGCTAAACACCAAAACCTAACCACCGCCAGCCAAATCCTGCTTATCAATGAACAGCCTACTCCACCCCAGTTTTATATCCTACCCAAAATCCATAAAGGCACCATCCCTCCCCCTGGTAGGCCTATTGTGGCCAGCTATAATTCTGTTACCGAACGCATCTCTGCCTTTGTCGATGATAAACTCCAACCTCTAGTACGACAACTTCCTTCCCACGTCCAGGACACCAATCATTTCCTTAGTCTCCTCTCCAATCTTCCCCAACCTCTACCCCTTAACACCAAACTGGTTACCATTGATGCTACTTCACTGTACACCAATATACCCCACGCTCATGGCTTAGCTGCTATTGAGTATTTCCTCAATACACGCCCTCCAAACACCAAGCCTAGCACTTCCTTCCTAGTTCAGCTGACTCAATTCATCCTTGAAAAAAACCACTTCCAAAGTTCTGGCATTAACTACCTCCAGATCAAGGGTACCGCTATGGGTACCCGCATGGCCCCTTCCTATGCCAACCTGTTCATGGGGAAATTGGAGAAGACTTTCCTTCAAAAACAACCCGTCCAACCCCTCTGCTGGCTCCGTTTCATCGATGATATTTTCATGATCTGGACTGACTCCGAAAACAATCTTGAAACCTTCCTTCAAAGCCTACAAAACTTTTCATCACTGAATTTCACCTGGCAATCCTCTTCTGAACGCATAGTCTTCCTTGATGTTGAAATTGGATTGGAGGACGGTGTCCTTCAAACTGATATTCACATCAAACCTACCAATAAACAACAATACCTTCACTATACCAGCTGTCACCCCAACAACACTAAACGCTCCCTACCCTATAGCCTAGCCACCCGTGCCAAACGTATCATTTCCTCTCCCAGAAACCTAAATCAATACAACAACCAACTTGTCAAAAAAAAGCTCCCTCTACTCACCTGAAGAAAATGCCAGTGGTGTTGAAAATTTGTGAGCTTTTGTGTATTTTGTGTTTGTGACTACTACTCTGATGTTAGTGAACTTGTCTTTTAAGGTAAGTTTGCTGATGTCCTATCTCTCTTAATATACTTTTTTATAAATAGGCTTAATAAGTGCATATTTCAGTCTCTCTGGGAAAATACCACTTTCCAGTGACTGGTTAATAATTTTTACAAGTGGTGGAACAATGATATCAACAACATATTTAATTACTCTAACAGGTATTTTGTCCCATCCCACCGATTTAGTGTTATTCAGAGATAATATGGCATTCTTTAATGTTGCATTACTGACTGCTTTCAAAGAAAACGTACTAGTTGGACGTGTGAAACGAGCATGGGCCAAAGCTTTTTTCAAATCATGTTTAGTACTTAAATTTTGAAATACACTTAAAAAATGCTTATTAAAATCATCAGCAAGTTTCTTCGCAGCTATAGACTTAGGAACATTAGGAGTTAAATCAGGCATGACATTTTTGGTGGCGTTTTTCAACCCAAGTTCATTTTTAACAACTGTCCAAGTTGATTTGGTTTTATTGTCTTTGCTAGCAATGTAGTTATCATTGGCTAGCCTTTTTGCTGCAGTAACTACTTTTTTAAAAACTTTCTTGTAATTTTTAACAAATTGTTGGAAAAACGGACTTTTGTTAGTTTTGGATTGTGAATGTAACAGTCTTTTCCTTTCTGCAGAAATCTTTATACCTCGTGTAGCCCATCTAATAGAGGCATTTGCTACATCAACCCTCTTTTTTTTTAATGTTTGTCAAAAATTATACCAAAATCTTGTAAGAAAGAATTAAAATTTTCATCAACCGTTAACCTATTGTTAAATTTCCAGGTGACATTATTTAAATCATTTTTAAATGCTGATAAATTACTTAAAGAAAAGTTCAAGATATCCTTTTTTTCAGATTTACATTGGCTTCTACAATTCGGTTTTAACAAAGGTGGTAAAGTTAAAATTAAGGCACTGTGATCCGATCAGTTAAGGTGATAATACTTTTTATATGCAACTTATCAAGCCTCATGTTTGTAAAAACATTGTCAATGCATGTGCTTGATCTAGGTGTGACTCGGGTAGGTGCATTAAAATTTGGATTGAAACCATAACATTGAAAAAGTTCCAACATCTTAGTAGCATTATTATTAGGTTTTAAAAGATCGAAATTGTGATCAGAAGCAATCAGTATGTGTTTATTTTTTGATTCAGAGCTAATTTTATTCAAGAGTTTATCCAATAAGCCCAGGAAAGGACTCTCATATTCAAACTTTGGTACTCTATATATGGATATTAGCAGAATTTTTTGTGCTGAAATTTCCACAAAAGAAGCTTCAAATATGTTTTGTTGTGAATACAGTTTTAAATCCTTTCTAGGTTTTCCAGAATATTTTTTATTTATTAAAATACAGGACCCACCACGATCAATTTGAGGTCTAGCAAAATAATCACATAATGTGAAATTGTCTAATTTATGAATTTTAGAAATATTACTTTCAGAGAGCCAGTGTTCATTTAAGGAAATAAAGGAAACATTATTTTTGACATCATTGACATAAATCTGTAGGTCTTCAAACTTATGAAGAAAGCCCTGAATATTTAGGTGTAATATTGCGGGATCACAGGCCTGTACATTGTTAAAAGTTATGTTGTTGTTTTCAATAGAAGCATGTCCAAGTTTTTTAAAGGATTCTTATTAAAACTATTACAATTTACTGGGCAAGAGTTTGTTTCTGTTAGAGCATGTATTTGGGTCTGTTCCTGTTCATATGTGTTGTGCGAATCCAGTCTACGCTCTGAGTCCAAGATAGATTGATCAGTGAATAATACTTTATAAAATACTTTATAAAAAATAGATTGTATTACATTACTTTATAAAAACGAGATTATAATGAATTCTGCCAGTGTTTTAACGAGTGTTATTCTAAAAAAAAGAAGTGTTTAGTTTTGTTTTGATGTATGATATATTTCTCAAATATAAAAAATGTGGGTTCTATGTGAGTTTAAAATTTTAAAACCAGTTTTTCTCAAAATGCCGCTTACAATTTGTGAAACTTTAAACGTTTAATACTTAAAGGGAAAAAATCATAGAGACGTGAAATTTACACTAACTTGTTCATAATTTTATGCTTAATTTAAAAATACCAATAACTCAAACTCAATAATTGCTGACAAGAGGTCCCTTTTCACTTTCCGCCTCACATATATTAAAATAAGTTATTATGTTAAAAAAGTGAAGACAGAAAAATTATTGAAATATTTCACTTAGTAAGGATCACTGGTTATAAAGTTCCTCCAAACTATAATGAGCTAAATCTTTGAGGTAACTTTTTAATTTTGATTTAAATGTTGTAAATTTTGTTCCTGATTTTATATTATTTGGTATGTATTTCAAAACCTTTTTCCAATCTCAGCCTTTTTATTATAAAATTCAAGTCTGTGGTGTTTTCTACAATATATCTCTTATATCTAGTATTGTACGTGTGAATATCAGCCAAGTCAATAAAATGATTGCTTTCAATTTTTCTTATATATGATATACAGTCATAAACATATAAACTATAAATTGTCATAATCTGTAAATGTTTAGAGTGATCCCTGACTGGTTCTAGAAAGTAAAGTTTAAGGATGATTCTTATTGCCCATTTTTGTAATTTATGAATATGTTCTAAATTACTATTTTTTGTTGAACTGTATAAGCAAGCATATTCCAAATCTTATGTGGGACTGTGTGAAAAGTAAATAGTTTTTAGTGTGGATTCATTGCAAAGGAAGGACATTTTTTTTTTAATGTGTATAAACCAGAGTTAATTTTTCCTAAAACATTTTTAATGTGGATGTCCCAGGTCAAAATGCTATCTATTAACAGTCCCAAGAATTTTATATGATCGTTAAAAACTAAACAGTCATTTCCTAATAAGATAGTTGGGTTTATGATGTTTTTATTTTAGATCGTACTAAAAGACATATACTTTGTTTTTGCTATATTTAAATTCAAGTGGTGTGAAGTTAAGAATTGTTTTATATTATTTAGCTGAATAAATTAAATATTTTCTATGTCAGACTGAGACTGGTTTTCAATTTTCAAATTGAAGTCGTCTGCATAGAGACAAAGATTATTGGACGATATGAAAGATAGTACTTTTAAAATATTCTTTAAATAGCAAAAAAAGAGAAATGGTCCAAAGATGGATCCCTGTGGCAGCCAGATTTAATTTTCTGTACCTGTGATTGTACTCTAAGACTCCTTTTACTGAATGTGACTGAAGGTATTTCAACTTACTGCCACCTGTTTAAAAGATACAATTGGAACCATTTGTAAGATATACCAGTCACACCAAGAGTATTTAATTTTTTAAAAGCAATTGATGACTAACACTATCAAATGCATATGATAAATCCATGAATATACCTATTACTTTTCCCTCTCTATCTACTGAGTCTACTATTGATTCTATAAAAGCTACTGCTGCAGTAGTCACAGATTTACCTGCTCTGAACCCATGTTGGAAGTCATCAAAAAGTCTATGTTTATCTAAATACGAAGAAAATCTTTCATGTACTACTTTTTCATATATTTTTTAAATATAATTCAACAAGAAATTGGCCTGTAGTTGTCTATATTGTTGGGATCATCCTTTTCTCAATACTGGCACAACTTTTGCTTTATATAATTAATGTTTTTTTATGTGACCACACTTGTGTCAGTTCTTAACAAAAATTGCTGTTTTCATATTGGAAATGTTTAGTTTAATTTTAGATTTTTAAGTTTTATTTATGAATTAATTATTTTTTTATGTACACAATATTGAAATTTTCTAATAGCTATATGTCCTTCAAGCAACATATTGTACCTGTCATTTTGTTTAAGCCCTCGTTTTATTTGTTTAACGTGAAAGCCCATGTTAAACAAATAACATGGGTTCGTCGACAGCTGGCCCATCTGACTCTGGCCCTCACTTAAAATCTATTTTTTAAAACAACTGTTAATTGTTTGTCACATCAGGGATGGTCTCCAGGGAGCCAGAAAAAAGTCTTAAAGAGAGAACAGTTCAAATTGCATATCAAATTAAAAGCCTTTCTTGGCTGATCACAATGGCACAAATCCGACTTCAAAAGGTTCAGCATACATAAAACAGCAGTAGTTGAAATGTATAGAATTAAGATGATTGAAAATTGCCTTGGGATTTATGTTTTTCTATGTGTTACAATTAATAGTAAAGTATTGTAAACTCAACCTGGATATAAGAAACAGTTTTCCAAACAGAGAGAGACTTTTGCCTCTATTGGGAACGGTCCATATGAAAGATAACAGCATCATTTTTCTAATTATCTCAATTTTGTGCAATTGAACAACTGCCATTTGAAGGAGGGTTCAATTTTTAGGATCCACTTTGTGGACTCTTATTTTTAGGCCTATTGTGGACTCCTCATATAGACCTTTAATTTGATATTCAACTTGACCTATTCTTTCTGACTCCCTGCAGACCAAATAACATGGGTTCGTCGACAGCTGGCCCATCTGACTCTGGCCCTCACTTAAAATCTATTTTTTAAAACAACTGTTAATTGTTTGTCACATCAGGGATGGTCTCCAGGGAGCCAGAAAAATGTCTTAAAGAGAGAACAGTTCAAATTGCATATCAAATTAAAAGCCTTTCTTGGCTGATCACAATGGCACAAATCCGACTTCAAAAGGTTCAGCATACATAAAACAGCAGTAGTTGAAATGTATAGAATTAAGATGATTGAAAATTGCCTTGGGATTTATGTTTTTCTATGTGTTACAATTAATAGTAAAGTATTGTAAACTCAACCTGGATATAAGAAACAGTTTTCCAAACAGAGAGAGACTTTTGCCTCTATTGGGAACGGTCCATATGAAAGATAACAGCATCATTTTTCTAATTATCTCAATTTTGTGCAATTGAACAACTGCCATTTGAAGGAGGGTTCAATTTTTAGGATCCACTTTGTGGACTCTTATTTTTAGGTCTATTGTGGACTCCTCATATAGACCTTTAATTTGATATTCAACTTGACCTATTCTTTCTGACTCCCTGCAGACCAAATAACATGGGTTCGTCGACAGCTGGCCCATCTGACTCTGGCCCTCACTTAAAATCTATTTTTTAAAACAACTGTTAATTGTTTGTCACATCAGGGATGGTCTCCAGGGAGCCAGAAAAATGTCTTAAAGAGAGAACAGTTCAAATTGCATATCAAATTAAAAGCCTTTCTTGGCTGATCACAATGGCACAAATCCGACTTCAAAAGGTTCAGCACACATAAAACAGCAGTAGTTGAAATGTATAGAATTAAGATGATTGAAAATTGCCTTGGGATTTATGTTTTTCTATGTGTTACAATTAATAGTAAAGTATTGTAAACTCAACCTGGATATAAGAAACAGTTTTCCAAACAGAGAGAGACTTTTGCCTCTATTGGGAACGGTCCATATGAAAGATAACAGCATCATTTTTCTAATTAGCTCAATTTTGTGCAATTGAACAACTGCCATTTGAAGGAGGGTTCAATTTTTAGGATCCACTTTGTGGACTCTTATTTTTAGGTCTATTGTGGACTCCTCATATAGACCTTTAATTTGATATTCAACTTGACCTATTCTTTCTGACTCCCTGCAGACCATTCTCCTTATGTGACGAACAATTGACAGTTAAACAGATATTTAGGCAAATCACCGATGTTTTATCAAGCTCAAAGTTGTACATTTAAACTGCTGCCATTTTGTTTAGGAACATTTTCAGGTCGGCTCTGTGGTGTTATATTCTCTTAATTGTTATTTATACCGTTACATAAGTATTTACAAGAATCCATGTTTCTCGGTTATAAATATTGACAGTTAAAAACTAATTTATAGAAAACTAGTTCTAAAATGTTGTAACAAACTTAGAGCATTAATGAACTACTAATAGCACTAGAGAATTAAATTATTCTTGATTTGAAGTATAAAATAAAGAAGGAATGTGGATGTTATTGGTCAAGTATTTAAATCTTGAATATTGTACAAAAATTGTTTGACAAGCCATTCTCGTAATCTAGATATAAAAATTAGTTAAGACCATTCCGCTGATGTAGCAAATAATGGACAGTTTAATAGATTTTTAGGCTCAGTATCAATGTTTTACAAGCTATTGCTTTAAAATACAATGGCTTAACTAACTGAGAAATGTTCTAATAAGCTCAAAGTTTTAAGTTTAAACTGCCACCAATTTGTATAGAAACATTATGCCGTTGTATTCTCTTATTTTTTATTTTTATTTATTTTTACATTAGCATTTACAAGAACCCCATAGTCTCAGGTATAAATACTGTCAATTATAAAAAAACTATTCTTTAACTGATGTATTTTAAGTCATAAGATCTATTATACTAAGATTATAGTACAAAAAAACCCAGGTAAAACAGAAACGATTAAATAGAAAGCTACTATATTCATTTGAAATTGGTTATATTATATCAAAGGGGGTGTAGTTCCGTGAAATATACCACTCTGCTTGCCTGCCTGGTAGTTGGAGTGGTGGGAGGGGCACCTATATACAGGGGGGGACAAAATATGAAAAATTAAAATACTAAATAAATGGATTAGTTAACTCATTTCATGAAGAAAAGGTTATTAACAACTTTTCAGTAAAATACACTCCTGCTGAGTTATAGAGCATTCAACATTGAAATTTTCAACCTGAAATTTCATATTTTTACCGTTTTTCAATTTTTTTTAATAGCGCCAAAAGATAAAAAAAGTATTTGGACTTAAATTAAATCATTAAATTTAGCTTCAAGATTCTTTTCCTTTTATTTTTTCACGATTAGCCAAAGGCTAGATATAGCATTTTAAAAATGGCGCTTTTTTTAATAAATAAAAATAACGGGTTGTTTCGACATGAATATCTCGAAGATGGTGACTTATACAAAACAATGTTTGTGACGGAATTTGAGAAGGATAAAATTATAAAAAGAGTAAGACTACTGAGGGCTTTTTCACACAAAATTTTAAAAAAATTACAGCCAAATATTTGTTTGCTATTTAGCCATTTTATTGGCACTTTGTGGCTAAAAAAGTGTTGCCAATAGGATTGCGGTGTTAGAAAAGTAAATTACAACACAGTAGTATAAAGTCATATTATATATCTAAACACATGTTCAAAAATTGTTGGCCATTTTGGAACATAAGCCACTTCGAAAAACATGGCCGCACTTGAAAATAGGTAAAATTTGCGTTTTTCAAAAACTAATTTACTATTTTGACTTATAGTGGAAAATTAGTAAATTTTTTAAGAAAGTTTATAATAAATAAACTTTAAGGGGTTGATTTTCTCAACAATTTACTTTTTTTAAATATATTTTGATGTCTATAAAGATGAGCGTTAGAATTTAATTATTATAATCAAATATATCAAAAAGTTAAAATTTAATTGAAAAAGTGGTTATAACTTTGTTTTTTTGAGTATAATTTTACTCTTTTAATGAGACCTTACTTGTCAAAATATCTTTAACAGAAAAAAGTTATTGATGAAAAGCTATTTTTTACATTACAAGATCAGTAAACCCTTTGAAACTATTTTTTTTTAATCTAATGTTATATTTATTTTTCAATTGATAGCTGTCAACAAGCACAATTTTATAAATTTTTATATGTTTTGTATAGTACAGTACTTTTGTACAGCAGTAGTGAAACGTGTTGGAAATCCAATATTTTCCATTCCCGACTTTGTTTTATATTTTTATGAAGCTAAAATTATAATCAAGGACCCAAAAAACCCTTTATCAACTATTTTTAATAAAAAATTCAATCATGATTGTCTTGTATTTTTCAACCACAATTGAATTTTCGAAAGTTACTGCAGCATCCACAATTTATTTGCAAGTATTATCAATACATAAATATAATATATATATATATATATATATATATATATAAATAAGTTTAATTTTTACATGTTTATTTGCTACTTTTTGCATAACATTTTTGAAATGGTGAAAAACTAGGAATGTTCATCCACCACTATGTATCATTATTTTGTTATTGAAATCATAAGCGACCTATGAAACTTCTAGTTAATCATTTTAGTATAAATTTCCATTATTATAATTTTTATATATTCTTCATCTACTATATTAATTTTTTCGAATTTGCCAGCATTCCATTAATAATCAGCAAATTTGGTGATTATAATGTAAATAAGATTCAAAAACACAAAAAGTGTATGTATATGAATTTGTTGTTCCTTTTATTCGTAACAATCCTGATAGTGGCAGAAAAGCGTAATTTCATATCTGCCATTTTGTTTTTGAAAATTTTTTTATGTTAAAATCATAATAAGCTACTTAAAACCCCCCTAGATAGGCTACCAATTTTCATTAAAATGTGAATTGTATTTTTCGATTTATTTTAATTATTTACTCTTTTTGTTTACTTGCTGTTTACTATGTAATTAAACCGTTTCCGGACTTTACTATTGGTATATTTCTGAAGTTGAGACCTTCATTAACAAGTTGAAAAAAGTTTCAAATCAATTTATCTACTTTTTATTTATTCCGAACTTTACTGCAATTTTTTACCTGGTTTCTTGAACTAGCTACTTAGAGCATTAAAAAATTACATTAAAGTTGATTTGAAGTATAAAAGAAAGAAGGAGTGTGGATTTGGTTGGTCAAAAATTTAAATTATGAATATTGTAAAAAAATTGTTTACACAGTCATCAATAAAAACCCTTTACCAAAATTTATTTCATGTACAATTAATTCTTTGAAACACTGCAAAACGTTGATAAATCTAGATCTAATTAAACATTTACATATTTCTAATCCTTCCATCCCACGCCTATACTGCTTACCTAAAATTCATAAACCAGGAAAAAATATGCGTCCCATTGTAAATTCTATAAATGCTCCAAACTACAACCTATCAAAATGGTTAACACAAAAACTACAACAACTAGATCCTTTCCATCTTTAGCCATCAAAAATCGATACGAATTTATAAACTGAATAAAAGATTTAGAAATACAAGAAGATGAAATAATGATTTCTTTTGATGTTTCTTCTCTATATCCAAATGTTCCTCTAAAAGAAACAATGAAATTATTTGAAAAATGTTTCCCATCAATAAATTTATGCAAAGAAGAAAAAGAAGAATATTTGATATTGGTTAGCACCTGTATGAACCAAAATATATTTCAATTCAATGATAAATTCTATCAACAAACAGAAGGTACTGCCATGGGAAATCCACTGTCCTGTTTTGTAGCCAACCTATTCATGAGCAATTTTGAAATAAAAGCCAGAGAAACATTACCATATTTTCCTCAATATTGGTTTAGATATGTTGACGATAGATTTGCTGTATTTAATACAAATCAAAATTTAAAAAACTTTCTTAATCAATTGAACTCTTTTTACCCAACAATAAAATTTACTTATGAATCTGAATCTAATTCTAAATTTCCATTTTTAGACATATTAATTGCAAGAAGCCCAAATTCTCTGAAACTTGATATTTATAGAAAACCAATGCATACAAACAGATATATCACTAATGATTCATATCATCCTACAGCTAAAAAAAGAGCTGCATTCCATAGTATGATTTATAGATTAATAAACACACCCTTAAATCAAGAAAATTTTGAAAAAGAACTTTCATATATAAAAGATATTGCTATTTACAACGGTTACAATCCTACATTAATTGATAATATGTTAAATAAATCTACTAAGAAAAAGACTAAAAAATCAAGAACTACATTATTAGAATTTGGAATAATATTAGAAATAAAAGAAAAAGAAGAAAATTACTGGGCAAGTTTTACCTTTAATAAACAATTATCAAAAACCATTCAACATTCCTTCAAGAAAAATACAAACATAATTCCTTCGTTCAAAACTGTAAACAAATTAAAAAACAAATTAAATAATCCTAAAGACAAAATTAAAAATGAAAATCTATCTGGAATTTATGAAATTAATTGTGACAATTGTGAAGAAAAATACTTAGGACAAACTAAGAGAAATTTAAAAATAAGATTTAAAGAACATTATTCTCATATTAAATTTAATAGAGAAGAAAAATCAGCAGTTGCTAAACATTGCTTAACAACAAACCATAGCATCACAAAAGAAAATTCAAAAATAGTAAAATCAGTTTCATCTTCAAAACATTTAAATGCCTGGGAAACCTATTTGATTAACAAAAGTGATTCATCTTTAATGATTAATCTTTAATGAATAAAAAAGTGGCCTATTCAAAATTCTCGTTTATTATCATCACATTTTATACAAAATTATACACTCTAATATATATATATATATATATATATATATATATATATTATTATTAGTAATTTACCATATGTTTACAATGTTAATAATTCTTTTAATTATTTACATATGTTTTTTAAATTAATTATTGTATTGTTTTGTTTAAAACCAAATATAAATTTGTGTTGCCTGATGATGCCAGCTTTGCTGGCGAAAGGCCTCGAAAAAAGTATTTATTTTTATTGGTGATTTTGTAAACATTTATTAACAACGAGGAATACCAATATCAACTCCATCTGAAATTTACAATAGATAGTTACTTAAATAATATATTTTTAGGTACACTATTCTTGTTTTGCAAGTTACTGCTTTAATGGACAATGGGTCAACTAATTAAGAAATGTTTGATCAAGGTCAAATTTGAAAATTAAATTATACCATTTTATATTTGAAAAACTTTTTCAGGCTGAATCTGTGGCTTTTTATTCTTTTGTCCAAGACATTTAATTTGATGTACAACTTGACGACCACTGCTCTCATTTAAGATTTTCTGTCGACTCCTTGTGGATCGTCCCCATGATGTGATACAACATTAATAGTTGTTCAAAAAGTACATTTATTTAATTTAGCATTGATTTTTTTAAATCAACAGTCAATTGTTTATCACATTAAGGGTGGGAGGGGGTATCCTGGGAGCCAGAAAATATATCTTAAAGTGAGAATAGATCATCCAGTTGTAGTCTATTTAAATGTATTTATTAGTAGAACAAAATGCTTGTTTATAACACAAGAGTTTGTTATATTTGTACACATGTAGTCTATGCGTAGAAGATTATTGTAGGGTTGCAAATGTATTCTAATATTTTTTTCTATTAACATACAATGCATCAAGCAAATATTACATGCAATTACTCATTATTAACTGCCGATTTTTAAAATAAAACAGAATTTTGGAGTTGTGTTACTGAGAACTCTCAAACTCAATCTGGAGAACTTCAGTGAGGAAAAAGAACAAGCCTTTACCACAGTCATGGGTGTTGTTCTTGACATTTTCTCAGACACTCTTGAAGGCAAGATCTTATAACATGTAAAATAATCACGATCCAGGTTATTAAGATTGGTTTCAGAGCTGAAAGAGATTAACTGTTCAACATGTAATTAATTGAAATAAAATATATTGTTTATATGTTAACTGTTGTTTATATATAGTGTAACTTTTATTGTAACTTGACTGAGAGGTTAAGATATAAGCTATATGTAATTATAATTTAAAGGGTGGCGCTTGAAATGACCCAACATTTATTTTTGTTAAAGAAAATTTATTGTGAATGCAATACAGTAATCTTTAATATAAATTGTCTACTGCATACCTGGAGATTAGTTTGAGGCCATTACATTTTCAATGTGGTCACCTTCTTGTCTGACAACTGCTTCGACACGAACGCCTATGTTATTGATGATTCTGCGACACATATCCTCGGTTATCTCGTTACATGCCTCAATGATTAGCACTCGCAGTGTGTTAGGATGTTTAGGGAAGATCTTCTCCTTCAGAAATCCCCAAAGAAAATAATCGTACGGATTCAAATCAGGACTGTTTGGGGGCCAGTTATGGCCACACGCAAAACGATTAGGAAATCGGGTTGAAATGACATTTTGGTTGAAATTTTCATGCAGAAAGTCTAGAACAACATTAGCCGTGTGTGGTCTGGCTCCATCCTGCATGAACCACTGGTTTTCTAATTGAAACCCTTTTGCGATAAGTTGAGGTACAAAATAATTACGTAGCATGTTTAGATAAACGCTCACTATTCACAGTATGTTCAAAAAAGAATGGCCCTATTAGCCCATGGCTCGAGATGGCTGCCCATACTGTAATTCTTGGAGCATGATGCACTTTTTCATGTAGTACAAGTGGATTTTCGGAAGCCCAAAAATGCACATTTTGTTTATTTACAACACCGTCTAAGTGAAAATATGCCTCATCTGAGAACCAAACATTGTTAATCAATATGTCTTTAACAGCCCATTCTGCGAAAACCATTCGTTGAAGTTTGTTGTCAATCGTTAATTTAGGTAACAATGTAATTTTGTATGGATACAAATTCAAATCTTTTTTTTAAATTCTCTGCACAGATCACCTAGAAATGTGATGATCTGCTGCCGCTTTTGTAGTCGACTTGCCTGGACTCCTCACCAACGCTGCTCTGACAGCTTCAACATTCTGTGGAGTACGGACAGTGGAAGGCCGTTGACGTTTCCTCTCTAATACTGAGCCATCACTATTAAATTTTTCATAAAGTCTACGAATAATTTTAAATGATGGTGACCAGCGAGTTTGAAAATGAGCACGAAACCGTCTTTGTGTAAGCACCGCACTTTTTGTTTCATTAAAAAACAACACAGTCTTTATGCGTTGATCCACAGACAATCTTCCTTTGTCAGCCATCTTGCAACAATAATAATAATGGAAGTGGGAACAGAGGGAACTAATCTCCATAAACAGCTGATAGTTTTGCCAACTTACAACACAGTAATAGTAGGTAACCGGAATAAATACTACCAAAACAAATGTTGGATAATTTCGTGCAACACCCTGTATATTTATTCTGTCAATCAAATCAAATCTCTTATTGTCGTAAAAACATACAATGTGTATGACAACGTCAAAACAGTGAAACATGATGCTGCAAAATTAATGTAGATATAGCCTAACACAATTCATCCATGTCACAATAAAAATATTCATTATGTCATACAAACATTTATATATTAAAAACAGCTTAATTTTAGTCTTAAATTTAACGTAGGTTAATTTACAATTTGCCAAAGGAATTTTGTTATAGAGTTTTACAGCTAAATAATTATAAGTTTGCTGAGTGTGACTAAGGTTACATTTTAAGTTTATCAGGTTATTTTTATTTCTAGCATCATACTTATGTACTGTCTCATGATCTTCAAAATTATCTAAATTACATTTTACATATAATAGGCAGGCAAACACATACATAGAAGGCAATGTGAGCATCCCCAATGACTGAAATAGAGGCTTACAGTGGTATCTCTCTATATTGTACGTTACAAGTACCTAACTCTAACAGCTGCCTTCTGAGCAATAAAAGTCTCAAGGTATGGCTTGAATTGCCCCAGTGTATAATGCCATAAGAGAGGTGGCTATAAATGTAGGAGTAATAAACACATAACATAGTTTCTTGGCTTATTCAATTCTTGAGTGCTCTCAACATAAACAGGCCCTTTGATAACTTTGCAGCCACATTGTCAATATGGTTTTGCCATTTCAAGTCATGTTGCACAATTATGCCCAAAAATTTAATAGACCTATTATTTTTACTGTTTTTTACAGCTTCATTACTGCATGTCAAGCTAATGATTAGATCTTGAGTTTTGCTTTTATTAATACACTATTGATTGGCCATGCACCAGTCTTCAATTATATTGAACCTCATTATTACTGCTAACAAGTACTCCAAGATCATCAGCAAATAGATAATTGGTAACTTTATGTCTGTAACTTTATTCATATTATACAGCACAATTTTAAGTGTTAGGAAGTAATGCTAGCCACGTGCTCAGCTAAGTGGCTAGCAGAAAAAAAAATCAGTTGAACATAAAAAGTAAAATCGTAAGTTTAATATTAACACTAGTTTTTCAATATTAATGAACAATACAGTTTATTCGTCTTCAGATAAATAGGGTGAATGTATCAGTTACCGACCACAAACTAGTTACTGAACAGTTGAATAAAAACACATTGTATGAAGTGATATTTATTATATTTTTAAATGTTTATATAACCAGTATATACTCAAAGGCTTTTTAAATAATGGGTAATTCAACTTTACAGTCTAGTCTTTGTTTGGTAGTTACAGTGAATTTTTATGAGTGGCACTACTGGTATTATGGTGGTTAGATGTGTCTCAAAACTAAATGTGTTCAAGGTAAGTAAATATGTATGTCATTATTTCCAGGTAATTGTAGATCATCTTAGTGTGTGTAGGTGTAATCCTCGCTCCATTACCCGACTATTGGTTGGTTATTGGTACTGCAAACTAATTTTTCTAATCATGTTGATTTCAAATGCCAAAAAGGTATACACGAGATGATTTGGTCAATGCTGTTGGAGAAATATGTAATGGATCTAAAAGTAGAGAAATTGAGTTTGTTCATCAGTTCCTAACAATCAAGAATTAACACAAAGAAAATCTACTAACTTTCGTGGTATATACCGTCTTGATATACCGTTTATCTTCCAGTAATCCTTACCTCAAGAAAAGCAAAATAGAAATCAAGTTAATATTGATTTGCCAACTGCTTCAACTTCTAACATTCCTAATTTTGTACAAAGAAGTTCTAAAGATCTCTTTCCTTCAAACCAGCTAGATTTTCTTGAAAATAAACCTAAATTTGATGAGCTTCCTGATTTAAGTTAAAGTAATCTCGTCATGTCCATAACCAGCAGCCGCCCTGACCTAACTCAGATGATTCAATCCATCATAAAGTAGATAAATTCAGTTGCATTGTTGATCCCACCCAACCAACCAATCAGCAAGTGAAAAACAACTGTCCAACTTAAGAGGGTAAGCAACTTCAAGGAGGCTTCCCCAAACCAAGTATGTGCTGTGTAACACATACAGCCAATAAATGTTACAACTAATGTCATTAGCCCAGCCTTTGCTGACTGTGTTTTGTGGTCATCTGAGTCTCCAATGAAGAAGGGAGGAAAGCCTTGAAAAAAATCAAAATTCCAGATGATATAGATGCTTGAGTGTGGGTGGAATATAGGGAACACTAGAAGAAAACAAAACTGTTAAAAGAAGAGAACAAAAGAAAAAGACTTGAAAGGAAGAATTGGAAAAAGAAGAACTTGAAAAGAAACAGACAGAGAAACGATTGAAGAAAGAAAACACAAAAAATAAAAGGAAAAAGACAAAACTGTTTTCATCTTGTTGAGATGGAAGACCGTTCGGACTTGACCATCGACTTAGCTGACATAATAGAACCAAGAACACCTACTCCGACGAAAGAACTTGAAAGAGATCGATTTGAAAATGATTAAGCTTTAATCAAATTTCCATTTGAAGGAAGAGATAAAGAAGCGTATTACGTGGGAAAGACTTTGAGTTTTAAGAAGAGTCAAATTTCAATTTCATGTCTACGTAAAAGTAAGAAATGTGAGAATACATTCATTTTTCCATAAGTTCCGGACACTACGACTATTTACTGAGATTTAGTAATGTAAATTTTAAAACCTACGCTGTTAACTGGTCGAAAGAGGCAACAATATTGTGTGTCATTCGATGTTAACTTACAGAAGTGTAATGTTTCCTAGAAGTCCTAAACTACTGACAAAGATAATGTAGCTTAAGTTACAGGGAATTATAGTTTTGTATCCTTTTTATGGTTTTTAACAATAAAGTTTCATGTTTTTTATTTTATGTTATTCACAAATTATTACCTTTATTTGAGTAAGAATATTAATTTAAAACTTTATACATTACATAAAGTTTATATCTAAATTTTCTAGCTAATATATTTACTTAATGAAATGAAATTAAATTCAAACATCCTAAACTGGCCACAAGTTGGTACATTCACCCTACAACAGTTACATGGACTTCGTCAATACATTGTAAGATAATTCAAATTCAAAATCATTTATTCCCAGAACAATACATGATAATACATATTATACACTTGATTGCATAGGCATCGTCAAAATAACTTAGGGCTACAAATAATAAGTAATATACATATATCATACACAATCTAATAAACATACAGCATGAGAAGACACAATACAAATAATATGTTATAACAAGACAATTTATAATATTTTACAAAACCTAAGATAGCAAAGTTATATACAAGTTACCATTAAAAAATAAACATGAATAAATTTAAATTGAGCAACCTAAATAACGTTAAACTTATCATGATTTAAACTTGTCAACACTTTAAAAACAATTAATTATTAGTAGAGACCTTATTTTATATGTGAAAACAGTATTATTTAAAATCAAAATTCTTCATTGATATATACACAACAAAATATTTTATTAATTAGATCATATAAAAATAAATTTAAGGTACACAACACATACTAGACTCAGACAAATTATAAGACAAAACTTAACAAGCTACAACACAATACTGTACAGCTTTGCAAAGATCAGACCTAATTAATATGAATATTAGAAACATAATCACCATAAATAAATGTACACATTTCAACTTCAAATACAGGTAACTTAATTTTATCCAAACAATTCTAAAATTACTACTTAAAATAATTTAATTGATTAGTAAAACCTTAATCAAACAATAGAGACATGATAAAAAAAAATAAACACAGTTACTTACTTACTTACTCCTGTGACCACTCAAATCCAAGGTGATTTTTGGCCTCGCCAACAAGATGCCTCCACAGTCCTCTGCCATCTTGAAGACTCCATCAAGACTTCTCACATCCTGTTCCATTTAGACATCCCATCTTATTCTTGGCCATCCTAGAGGTCGCCTTCCTTCATCTTTAACTATAAATGACTTAATTCTAATCCAAATAATTCTTAATTTATTACCTAAAACAACTTAGTAATTATATAAATTCTTAATAATAAACAAATAAAAGACTACAAAGTAAGAACCTTTGGGAAAGATATAGACGTACTACTTTAAAAATCAAATTTGTAATCAAAGTTTTCGTCAAGATTATAAAAACATTCATTTATTAAAAACTCTTTTACTTTTTTCTTAAAATTTGACAACTGTAGTTTCTAAAGACACTGGCAGCTTATTATACAATTTTATAGCAGTACAGTGAAAACTTTTTAGTGTTTTAGAATAACAGCAGTACGGTTGTTTAGTATTGTTTTTATTCCTGGTGTTGTAACTATGGAGATCAGAGTTTAGTTGAAAAGTACTTTTATTTTTTTAAATAAACAGTAAGCATTGAAAAATATAGATGGATGGAAGAGACATTATATTAGATTTACTAAAGAGTTGTTTGCAATGATTCCTGAGTGGGCATTTAAATATTGCTCTTACAGGTTGTTTTTGGGCTGAGAGCAAACGGTTACAGTAACTACTATTTGGCCATATAACCGTCCCGTATGTAATATGAAATATATACCACTGTACGTGTATGGGTGGGCGGGTGGGTCAATACCACTGTAAGTGTGTGGGTGGGCGTGTGGGTCAATACCTCTGCAGTGTGTATGTGGGTGGGTAAATAACTCTGCGGTGTATGGGTGGGCAGGTGAGCTAATAACATACATGGGTGGGCGGGTGGAAGAATACCTCATTCTCTCTCGTCCAGTCAAATTGCAGTATACAGATAGAAGGACATCAAAAGATACTATGCTATTTAATTTTCTTAGTAAAAATTGCCTGTGTTAACCTTGGGAATAATATAGCTAATATGTGTTTGCCAGTTCAAATCACTCTGAATCATGATTCCCAAAAATTTAACTGGATTACTGTTATTAAAAAGTTTTTTATTATGACACATCTACTTCTTGGGTTTTTTCTAAGTTAAGGGACAAAGAACTTGCATTATACCTTTATTTCAATAAAACATATAATATATTCTTACAATAAATATCATAATAATATTTTACTATTATTATTATGTGCATCTTATATATCACATACGTTTCAAAGTCAGTTGTATGTGAAATGAAAAATTATATTTATTTATTTCTAGCATAGAATAAAATTTAAAATGAAGCACAATGCAATTCAATACCATATTTAATACATTATAGACTGAAGTACAGTTTGAGAAAAAAATTAATTAAAACATAACAAAAATAAAACTAATAATTAAGGTTTACAACAAAGAAATTATTAATATATATAATTATACAGTATAATAATGAAATAATATATAAATTACTGCTATAAGTAAGGAAGTAAGCCTACATGGGCATGATACTTGTGCATAGGCCTGAGTTGTTCAAGTCAACTAATAATGATATAAATAAGCTGGAAAAACAAGCATAGAAAAACAATAATGCTATGTTCAGTATGTTACATATTAGATATAACAAATACTTTATATGCTACAACTTTTTATTGCTTTTTATATCATTGAATTACATAAAATAGATATTCCAAATCTGAGTGTTTCTTACATCAATAACTTTATTACTTTACATAATAAACAAAGTGCCCAGCTTTGATTATATCAAAGTCAAGTACTCTGCACGTTGTGAGATATCTTGTAAAATGGAGAGATTCAGTGTAGATAGGATCTTTTTGAACTCTCTGAGAAGTGCTTCTTTGTGTCTTATATCCAGAGGAGCTATGTTGCACAGCACTGGATGCTATTGTAGAGGGGTTACGATGAGAGAACTGCTGATATTCCTCATTGCCCTATTTAGTTGTATATCAACGTCTTGTACATGTATACAGTTAAGCCACATAGGATCACAAAATTCAACAATGGATTAAACCAGGGACAAAGCTGTAGTACGTAAGGCTTGTGCGTTGGTTCCCTACAATGATCCACTAAGTTGCTCCACAATGTTAGTTCTGGTTCTTTAGCTGATGTTTTCTGTATGTGACTTTGAAACAAAGAAATTTATCTAAACTGACTCTCAACTACTGTGGATGTTCATTGTGTTTCAGCCTAACAATATTGAAAAAGATGTTTAGTTTTCGAGTAGTCTATTTACTCAGGTGAAAGCAGGTTACTTCTGACTTTATTGTATTGGGTTTTGAATATCTTGATTGCTCTTTTGGACGATGGAAAATCTAGGCCTGTATAGAACATTTCTGGAAATAAACCTTCTTCCAACAATTAGTTGGATCCCACATACTTATGGGTGGAGCATTTAGATATGATCACTATAAATGTGTTTTAGGAGTTTTTGTTTTCATACACAATTCCAATATTGATTGCATTCCAATTTATATACAGGGTGTTCAGTAAAACTGTTTCAATAATTTGGGATGTTATTGTACACATAAAAATGAGCAAATAACTTCATATGAAGGTATGTCCTAAAACCTTTAGTCTTCCGTCTATCTATCTTTATGCGGTTTTTACATAAAAATTCATAACTTTGGATCCACTGAGGGTACAGTTGTGAAATTTCATAATTGTACTACCCTAGATTATTATCTAGAGTTTATTTTTTTTCTTTTTTTATATATATATATATAAAATAATCTTCACCCATTTCAAAATAGCGGACAATTAAATTTTTCTAACTGAAATATCTAAAAACTTACTAATTTTACAAACAAAATGCAAGGATAATGTTTTTTGGTAAATCTTATTATAATATTCACAGTGTTTGTTTCAACAAAAACGGATAAAAAACAGCTGAGTTATGCTGCAAAACGTAAAACAATGTTTTACAACATTAACCAAAGGCTAATGATTTCATGTCAATCTGCTATTTCATTTCAACAGCTGTTTATTTATACTATTAATATTAGGTTTTTAAAACATTCCTGATACAGTTTACTCGCTTGAGTACTACTACAATGAGCCATGCCATACATCAAACGCATGTCTGCCAGTTCTAAGTTGGCCAGATAACGTAATGTAAGTTGTACATTAAATTATCTGCCATTAGTTGTTAATAAAAGGAAATTATGAAAATAATAAAAAAGAACTATGTCATAAGAAAATAGATTACAAATACTAACTAATTAAAACCAACAATACAATAAAAAAACTTTACAGAAATACTCACAAAAAACATGTACATGACAATGTTCTTTTTTTGTTACTAATGAATAATGCCAACAATGGAAACCAAACCTAATAGTAATAGCATAAATAAACAGCTGTTCATATAAAATATCAGATTGGCATGAAATCAGCTGTTCAAAGTATACACATATTTAAAACCATACTAGCCTTTCGTTAATGCTGTAAAACATTGTTTTACGTTTTGCAGCATAACTCAGCTGTTTTTTATCCGTTTTTGTTGAAACAAGCACCAAATATTATAATATGATTTACTAAAAAACATTATTCTTGCATTTTGTTTGTAAAATTAGTAAGTTTTTAGATATTTCAGTTAGAAAAAATTAATTGTCCGTTATTTTAAAACGGGTGAAAATTATTTTTTTTATATTTAAAAAAATAATAGAACTCCTTTAGGGTAGTACAATCATGAAGTTTCACAATTGTACCTTCAGTGGATCCAAAGTTATGAATTTGTATGTAAAAAAGGCATAAAGACAGATAGATGGAAAACTAAAAGTTTTAGGACATACCTTCATGTGAAGTTTTATGTTCATTTATACGTGTACAATAACATCCCAACTTATTGAAACAGTTTTACTGAACACCCTGTAGATTAGGTATCTTATTTATGTGAGACCAACCTATAAATTTGACAGAGAAACATTATCATCAATTAGACTACAACTAGACTTCACAACACAATGTGTTCTGTATATATATAATAGTACAATATAATAGTACGTGTATGGGTGGGAGGGTGGGTTAATATAATAGTACGTGTATGGTTAGGTGGGTGGGTCAATATAATAGTACGTGTATGGTTAGGTGGGTGGGTCAATATAATAGTACGTGTAGGGGTGGGTGGATGGATCAGTGTTTTAAGTTGTGTATGGGTGGGTGGGTGCACCAATGTAATAGTACGTGTATGAGTGGGTGGCTGGGCCATTGTAATAGTACGTGTATGGGCGGGTGGCTGGGCCATTGTAATAGTACGTGTATGAGTGGGTGGGTGGTTTTTTCCCCTTTTTTTAGTAGGTGTAGGAAAAAACTTGGTGATCTTTTTAGGTTTTACCTCTTACATTAAGTTCATACTTTAGCTCTGTATTTACTCGTAGATTACTGTTTGTGAGTAGTGTAAAAATGAAGGTTTTAAAACAAGTTGGATCGAAATCCCCGCGTTAAGACTGATGCTGAAGCATTTATAGTCTATTTGACGGGATTTTAGACTTTAGCTAAAATGTCTAAAAAATTAGCTAAAGGTTGGTACACGTACTATTATATTAACCCACCCTCCCACCCATACACGTACTATTATATTGGTGCACCCACCCACCCATACACGACCTAAAACACTGATCCATCCACCCACCCATACACGTACTATTATATTGACCCACCCACCTAACCATACACGTACTATTATATTGACCCACCCACCTAACCATACTATTATACACGTACTATTATACTATTATACCACTGTTCGTGTATGGGTGGGTCAATACCACTGTACGTGTATGAGAGGGTGGGTGAGTCAATATCACTGTACGTATATGGGAGGGTGGGAGGGTCAATACCACTGTACGTGTATGGGAGGGTGGGTGGGTCAGTACCACTGTACGTGTATGGGAGGGTGGGTGGGTCAATACCACTGTACCTGTATGGGTGGGCGGGTGGATAGTCTGTTGATCAGAATGTTCTTGCATAACGTACAGTATCTTGAAAATGTGAGCATAAGAATTCAAAAGTTGAAACTACCTTTCAATTTCAAGTTCGGAAATTTTTTCTCTTGCAAAGTGGTCATTGATTTTATCATAGCTTTGAAGTGATTGCAAGATTGTCTTATTATTAGGATAATTATCATAATGATGTATTAGTAAACAGTACATTATAAACGATGCTACATTTTTCTAAACAATGGCTGATCACTGTAATCTGCTTCATACATATTTCCTATAAGGCTACAAAGGAAAATGTAGTAATAAATGTTAAGAAACCTTTTACAAATTTCAGGTCTATTTCATATTATAGTATCAGAGAGGTAAATAGATCTAGGATTTACGTGAATACACGTACAGTGGTATTGACCCACCCTCCCACCCATACACGTACAGTGGTATTGAGTGGGGTCACCCACCCGCCCGCCCATACACGTACAGTGGCATTTACCCACCCATACACGAACAGTGGTATTGACCCACCCACCGGCCCATACACGTACAGTGGTACTGACCCACCCACCCTCCCATACACGTACAGTGGTATTGACCCTCCCACCCTCCCATATACGTACAGTGATATTGACTCACCCACCCTCTCATACACGTACAGTGGTATTGACCCACCCATACACGAACAGTGGTATTAATAGTGAATTAATAGAACGTACTATTATATTGACCCACCCACCTAACCATACTATTATATTAACCCACCCATACACGTACTATTATATTAACCCACCCTCCCACCCATACACGTACTATTATATTGACCCACCCACCTAACCATACACGTACTATTATATTAACCCACCCTCCCACCCATACACGTACTATTATATTACAATATGCAGGGTGTTGTAAAAAGTATGGAACCACCTTCATTTCTCTTAAATGGGTCCAGTTAAATATTCAGGTATAGTATACCTCTGTAGAAAGTTTTTTTTCTATCTTCCGATGGAGTTTGTAATTTTTTTTTAACCTAGAGGGGAGGAGGGCTTGTGGAGGATATAATAAAAATTTTAAATGGAAGGTTATGATGAGTTGCCTATCATTTTAAAGCCTATTTTTTTCTGAATAAGACGACACAAGTTTCAAGTCAAAAGAACCACCTTATCATAAATTGCGACTGGTAAATCTTTTTTAGCAGAGGGTGTTGAAGAAGAATGGAACAACACCTTCATTTCTCTTAAATGGGTCCAGATAAATAATTGAGATTTAGTATACCTCTGTAGATAGTTTTTTTTCTATCTTTTAATACAGTTTGTAATTTTTTCAACCTAGAGGGGAGGGCCGTGGTGGATATCGTAAAATGTTTAAATGAAAGGCTATAATGTTGCCTATCATTTTAAGGCCAATTTTTTCTAAATAGGACACCATAAGTTTCAAGTCAAAAGAACCACTCTATTGGAAATGGCGACTAGTTAACCTTTCTTAGCAGTGATATTTGAATAGGAATTCAACATGTTTGAAAAGATAGTTATGAAGCTTGGTATTTCATTAAGCAAATGGAAAATCATCTCAAAAAGATATTATTGACATAATGGTACAAATAACATATCAACAAACTACAGTGGAAATTATCAAAAACTTACATAATATAATCTACCATCTTAGATCAGTAACTGGTAACAATAAATGTTCAAAATGTGATCCATCTATGGTCTAAGATAAAGATAATTTTCCACTTCTTTAATCAAATACCTTGCTTCATAACTGGCTTTTATAACATGTTGAATTCTCACTCAAATATCACTGCTTAGAAAGGTTAACCAGTCACCATTTCTGATAGGGTGGTTCTTTTGACTTGACTTGTGGTATTCTGAAAAAATGGGCTTTAAAATGATGGATAACTCATCATAACCTTTCATTTAAACTTTTTACGATATCCTCACGGGCCCTCCTCTCTAGGTTGAAAAAAAATTACAAACTGCATTGAAAGATAGAAAAAAAAACTATCTACAGAGGTATACTAAACCTCAATTATTTATCTGGACCCATTTAAGAGAAATGAAGGTGGTTCCATACTTTTTCAACACCCTGCATAATTCACAAAAGTGTTTCAAGCTTTTGTAAATTCTTGTAAATATCCTAACAAAATTCATATAAGATTAAATCAGCTTAATAGCCATAGTATTCAGAGTACGCCAATAACATTCTTAACTACCGATCTATTCTTAACTACCGATCTATTCTTAACTACCGATCTACTCTTAACTACCGATCTATTCTCTTCATAAATTGAGTTCCTCAATATAAATGGTCATTTACAGAATTCTACAAAAATAACAATAACTTGTATACAGTATCTTAATTTGCTAATTTAATTGTATGAAATATTTCATGTCTAGTACATTTTATAATACTACAAAGCATCAAAGCAATGTATATGCTAGATGAGTACTCACAAGGCTGATTACTCATCTAGAAAACAATAATTTTTAAACAACCGCCAACACGGCATCAGGAAAGGCAAGTCCACCATCATAACCACCTAACCTAACCTCAAGAACAGCTTTTTTTACGCTAGTTGAGTCGCAAATGCGCTATGGTCTGACTATCTGGGGGTTCTCATCTCAAGGAAATCTACATAGTTTACTGCTCCTTCAAAAAAAGGCAATCAGAATTATGGCTGAACTGGGCTTTTGAAACTCTTGCAGAGGGGTGTTTATGAGACTGAAGCTGCAGATAGTGGCCAACCTGTATATTAGTGAGGTAATAACCTGTGCAGTTAAAGGACCTGACCAATTCTTGGACACTCATCCTTATAACACTAGGAACAGAGTTAACTACAGACTCCCTGCACATCACCTGACTGCCTATGAAAAGAAACCTTCCTACATTGGGGCTAGACTTTTCAACATCCTTCCACTAAAGCTTAAAGAACAAAAAAACAACAAGAATTTTAAAGAAGCTCTTCTTGACTGGCTGTTGGAGAGGGAGTTCTACTCTGTTGAGGAATGCCTGCAGATGGGAATACCTTATTGATGACCATGTAGTTCAAGCAAAAACTTTTAACGCCATGACTGTACTCTATATTCATGTCAATAAAGATCATTCGTCATTGTCATTTGTGATTGTCATATATTTTTACATAATGCAGATTGTAATTTATGCTCAATGTAGCGTACGGTGACAGTTGCTTGCATTTTATTTTTACATAGCTACCATGTAATTGCTCAATGGACGAATTTATTGCTTTTTTGGTTCCTCAAGGTGAAGGAAGGAATATTGTTTGGGTGATGTACTGTTGTAGAACAGAATGATAAGGGATGTCTCATCACAATTTAAAATTAATTTTTGTTTCAACATCCACTTACCCCATTTGTACTTTAATCCTTAACAGTATTTTTATTTTAGGTTATTTGAAGTCCAGCCCACTTACAAGAAGTTTTTCTCAGAACTCATTGGTGTCTATCAAGATCCGTTTGCTAATCCTAAGTTTCAAAACCACATGAAAACAGTACTTATGCCAGTTCTGGGTAATATATTTAAAAATTTAGACCATCCTGAGGCAGTGTACGAGGCCTTGAGGAAGTTAGGCATAGCCCACAAGAAAAAAGAGATTGGGCTGAATAGAGAACATGTTGATGTAAGCACTATCAATTAAACAAAATAATTTATCATCATTAATTAACTGTGGTGCCAAAAAGAAAAGAAATATTCACTAGTTCAATACATCTAGACTACCAAACATATATAAATATAAGAAGTCAGTAATGTATATACAATCCAGGTATAATTGTAGGGTAATGGAGAAGGAGGTCACCTGGACAAAATTCCAAAGTTAATGATCTTTTGGAATGTTTTTTATGGTAGTCAAGGTAGTAGATATCAACTCTTTATATTTCAAGGAAACTGTACAATTTTGTGGGGTGCGGGTTAAAACCCAACATTTACCGCCTTTTTTCATTTGTAACTTTTAAATCGCACATTTTTGGAAGAAAGCAGTCATTATAAAATTGAGGAACGTAACTTTTCTGTCAACTTCCAGTGTCAAATGTCTATTTTGACCAAATAATAACTTGAAGACAGGATGACTTTTTTGAATTGTCAAAAATTACAGAAACATGCAGAATTTTGCCAGATAACTTATTTTCCTATATTTCTTAATTTACAATATCTGGTCCCCTCAAATTTGAATTTAGTGAACTGTCAATAGGTTCACTGATATAAAATCAATCATAGATTATAGATGATTCAGCACCTTTATGCAGCAGACCATTTGAATTATGCAAAATTGTATTTACAGAATCGCCCTGAAAGAAAGAATGGGTACTCAGGAATATGAAAAATTCACCACAAAGGGGTGTTTCAGTGTTCAGTGAATAAATAAATTTTGGTCAGGCTTCTTGTCGTTCATGACCCTTTTTTTGAACAGGTGCTATGCGAGTGATGAAGAGCTATGGCAGGAAATCTCCAGGTTGGGGCTATCTCAATGGATTGTGGGCATGCAGTTCCTCCAAAGTGTTTGTGAGCAGCAAGAAGTGATCTCTTGAATTTGAGCAGGACTTTAATCTTAACCTACTCTTGTTGCCAGGGTTAATATTGACGTTAAGAAAATCAGTGATTAGTTGGATGGATATCAATCATTTCCTGAAATTGAAAAATGTATGTCAACCGGCAAAGGAGCAATTGGTTATGCAAATGTGAACTGTTATCTAACACAAAGTTATGGCATCACATGTATGAAGACGATGACCGCAGAGAGGAAAACTTCAAAGATATGAATTAGAAGCGTCTAAGTAGATAGATGCTAACCTTAGGAATTTATTTAAATAGGAGCACTATTTCAATGTAATTTTTCGCAGAAAAAAGGGCTGTGTAACAGCCACAAGTTCAGATGGTATAAAACATACTGTCCTATACAAGAACAAGTCGATTTTGGCAACTGTAATTTTGTAGTAAATGATGGTGGGTGTCTGATTCTCAAAGTCATGAGCAGCAGGTTAACCTTAAACCTACCCTTGTTGCCAGGGTTGATATTGATATTAAGAAACCCTGAGATTAGTTTGGCGGATATCAATCATTTCATGAGACTGAAGAATTTATGTCAACCAGCACAGGAGCACTTGCTTATGCAAATGTAAACTGTTATCTAGTGCACATTTTTGGTATCATATGTATGAAGACCATGACCGTAAGAGGAAAAACTTATAAGATTTGAATTTGAAGCACCAGAACAAGGTGATAACTGTAGCTTAATTATGCTTAGCTCTGAAAATTAAAGATATAGAAAATCATAATAGATCCTCTGATTCTTGACAAGTTTGCATCACTGAGTTGGTGGATGCTGACCTTAGGGGCTTATTTCAACAGCCATAAGTCAACATGGTATAAAACAATTGGCCCTATGCAAGAACAATTAATGGATTTTAGTAACGGAAAGTTTGTAGTAAATGATGGTGGCTAACTGATTCACAAAGTTGTCATGGAGCAAGACACTAAATGACAAATTTCACTAATTTCAGATAATGTGTAATACTTAGGTGGATTATGTCCCCCCAAGCACTGTGGTTCCAATGCCATTATGGTTTTTGACGGATGGCCTTTTGTACCATATTGAAATTTTTAATTTAATTGTATTTATTTTAAATATTATTTTTAAGTTAAAGAAGGTTTACAAGTTTGTCTATTTAATTATAAGACAACAAGGAAGTATTAAAAATTATGTTTATCTGTTTTAACCTCTTCCAAAACAAATTTTTTCTATGTAGGCTGGGAATTAAGCCAGTTGACTCTTGAAAAAAGCTTTGAAAAAAGCTTTGAAAAAAGCTAGAAGCAGGTTAACTATCTCAACATATTATTAATGGCATCAAATTAGAGCACATATAAGACCCTAGAAATAGTTTAATTATAATATATGTTCATGTCCACAAGTGTGCCACTGTCCTGGAAGAGGTTAAAGTTTGTTAATTTATAGCAAGTTTACTTTTGTTAGATTAAAATGATTAACCCTCCAGAGGGCGCATGGGTTTTAGAGACACGAATGGGCGCATCGGTGTTTTCGACCGAATTAACTTTTTTACTAAAAAAGAACAGGTATTTGATGGAATGAAGGTAAATAAGTACATTACATAGTATCTGAAATGTTTATTGACATAAAAACATAGCTTACCCTAAAAAAATACAAAATAAGGTTATGTAACTAAAAAGATAAAACGATTCTTGATAAAAAGATTCTACTGTCACAGATCTTAGGCTTGATCATCTTCACTTTCTTCTCCGTCATTCCCAGCACAAGCCACACAAAGACGCGTACGGGTATTGACCCATCCACCCATCCATACATGTACGGAGGAGGTATTGACCCACCCGCTCACCCATATGTGTACGGTGGTATTGATGTACAGTGGTACTGACCCACTAACCCACCCATATACGTACAGTGGTACTGACCCAACCGCCCACCCATACACGTACGGTGGTACTGACTCACCCGCCCACCCATATACGTACGGTAGTACTGACCCACCCGCCCACCCATATACGTACAGTGGTAATGACCCACCAGCCCACCCATACATGTACAGTGGTATTGACCAACTCATCCTTCCATTCACGTACAGTGGTATTGACCCACCCTCCCTCCCATACACGTGCTGTGGTATTGACCCACCCTCCCACCCATACACGTACATTGGTATTGACCCACTCACCCTCACATACATGTACAGTGGTATTGTACGACCGATCACGTACAAAGACGTCGTTGGGCGCTTCGGTGGAAGTGACCGAACTCCCGCTGTTGTTATCACTGTGCCGGTCAGATAAGAACTAACTCCTCCCGACCACCACCATGTTGTAGCCCATCCCCTCCCTGATAAGTATCTGTGAGGTGGAGTCTCCGCTTGCTTTCTTTTTTCAGTAATGACGAAAATAGTGAGTTTCGGTCTAAAAGACCGACGTGCGCTCTCTGGAGGGTTAACTGAAAAAGGTTAATTTTATTAGTAATGAAATTGTTTTTGATGGAGGGTGTTTGTGTTGGACTGGACTTGACATATTTGTGTGTGTGTTGAATCCTTGAGGGACACCAGACACCGCCAAAATCTCCTTAGAGAGGGATGCATCATTTCACACTTGAAGAATTCTGTGATTTAGGTAGCTTCTCAGCCAATTCAATAAAGTCCCCGTAAAGCCATATGCTTCCATTTTCTGATTCAGGACATCGTGAGATACTCTAACAAAAGCTTTAGTGAAGTCTAATTCTATGGCATCGACCTGTTTTCTCTGTGAAAAGGCATTATACTCTTCAAAAAGTACTAGAATAGTTACAGGAGATCTTCCAGATGAGAAGCCTTGCTGATGAATGTTCAGATGAGATCTTATTTTAAATTAAATTTTTTCCAGTACAAGTTTCTCGAAAACTTTAGCAAAAACTGGTAAAATGCGATTGTCCTATAATTAGTAACTGAGTCTTTTGGACCTTTCTTATATATTGGTACGTTGTGGCTTCTCTTTAAGACATTAGAAAAGGTGCCAACGCTAAGAGATCTATTAAACAATTTTCGTGGCAGCCTTCCATTCTTAAGTCACGAGACGTTGCGCTGGCGTCGATGCACACTCTTCTCGACATGTCCTTTCATTTGTCATGTTTTCTGTTCCTGCCTGTCTGTTCTAAGTGGCTTTGCTGAATATACCCAGTAAGGTATATTCAATTTTAAATTGTTAACCAAGATAAGATGCAACAAACATTCAAAATATATTTAATGTCATTACCACTGTGCGTGTATAGGTAGGTGCGCAAGTCATTACCACTGTTCATGTATGGGTAGGTGGGTTGGTTAATACCACTGCATGTATAGGTAGGTGGGTTGGCAATACCTCTGTGCGTGTATGGGTAGGCCAATACCACCGTGAGTGTAAGGATGGGTGGGTGGCTTTTTACATTAAACATATAAAGATAACATTCATTGGTGTTAATCAAACCAACCAATAGTCACTACTGCTAATGATATAATTAATGTTCACTATTGCACACGACCTTCCGTCATCGTGGTTGCCTTGACAATCTTTAAATGGAATACACAGTTCTCTATCTCACTTCTACCACTCAGTGCAGCTCACTCGCACCAGTTTGTTCAGTAGGTCGTTTTCTTTATATATATATGTTTTGTTTGGTTTGAACCACACACCCACACGTACACTGTAATTGATCCACTCATGAGTAATTGACTCACCCCACACATGAGTAGATATTTACTCTCAGGTATATAATTAAGAAAGGAAAGACAAATGTGGGAATCAAACAGTAAGATTTATTCCGTACTTAGCCTATTTGTTAAATGTGTAAAATACAATTAAACTTATGTTTTACATTGCTGTTAACATTTTATTTCAATTCAAGTACTAATTTATTCACTATTAAAATTTATTTAATAAAAATAAAGGGTCCCAAAACTAAAATGGAGAATTTATTCGGATGGCTCATCTTTCAACTAACTCCTGAGCTCTGGTTAACAAATCAAAAGAAAATAACCCTATTAGAATTTAATATTAATTAACTTTTCCCTGAAAGAGACAACAAGTTAACAACTCTTTTTTATAATTAAAACATTTGGAGAGCGGTATAAGTGAGACAAGCACCTACCTCTCAAACATCCTCTTCGTACAGGAGGCGGCGAACTGCGACTAATTACCAGCGTGATACCGCTCTCCCACCATCACTTTCGCTAACATTATGTAATGCGAACAATGAAGTTTGCTGTTGATGGTCGGAAAGCTGCAGATTTCGTTGTGTTTGTACATGTTGAAGGAGGGAGTATTTACTAACTAATATCCAACAGAGACTTAGAACTAAAATGTAAAAATTAACAAAAACTGGTACATCTTCCCCCCTTCAAAACACTACGAAACCTAAAATCTCCCACCAAAAAGCCAAGATTTCTTAACAGTCAAAAAAGGTTGGACATTTCATCTTCTAAGTCCCCAATCAAAATTTCTCTAAATATATCCTAAAAAAGCTCTTATAACTACAAATACATATTATTAAAATAAAAAATTCCTTAAATTAAACAAGTACACAAAATCAAACTCTTCATATGTTTTTGATGGTTTTAACAAATTCAAATTTTTCAAATTTCAAATTCAAATCGTCTTTATTTAAATTGTACATAATATACAGTAAATAGTGTCAAATAAATTGTATACAAGTTATTAAACTTAAATACTCCTTGTAAAGTATAATACATAGTTAAAATAAAATTACATCTTCATGTTACTCAAAGGATGCTGTACTCAACTCAACTAAACAGTACCTTGTACTATTTATAGTGTGATATTCATCTTGTTTACAAAAACAGTGTATGTACTACATGCAATTATTTAGATCATAAAGCTCTTCTAGTGAATAAAAAGCATTTTGAAATAAATATTCCTTTAACTTTAATTTAAATTTACTAACAGTCTGTATATTAGTAATATTTTTGGGTAGAAATCTTAAAAACCAAGCACCTGCATAGGAAGTTTTTTTCCTGAAAAGTTCAGAGTTATGTTGGGGCAAAACTATCTTATTTTTGTTTCTAGTGTTGTATGCGTGGATGTCACTATGATGTATTAAATTTGCTTCATTATTTCTGGCAAACATAACACATTCCAAAATGTATAGGCTGTAAACTGTTAAGATTTGTAACTCCTTGAAGTATTGTCTGACTGAATCATCTTTTTTAATTTTTAGCATAGTTCTTAGTGCTTTTTTTGAGTAATTAATATTTTATTTAAATTTTTATTTATTTTGATGTTCCACCATAAACACAAATTCCATATGAAATGTGTGACTGAACATGGGCGTGAAAAACTATTTTTAGAACAGACAGGCTACATAAAAAAGAAAGTCTTTTCAAAGCATAAATTCCCGAGTTGATTTTACCCAAAATGTGGTCAACATGTTTATCCCAACTCAGATTTTTATCCATACATAGACCAAGAAAATTTGTTTCATCAATTTTTTCTATACTTTCGTCATCAATCCAAATTTGGAAATCTGATTCCTTTTGATTTTGTTTTGTACTAAATGATATATAATTTGTTTTTTGTTTATTTAAAATTAGATTATTTTGAATAAGGAAATCTTGAATTTTAGCCAATTCTATATATGCGCTAACTTCTAATTCAATTTCAGTTTTTGATGACAAAATAAGGTTTGAGTCATCAGCTAAGCAAAGTTGCGTTTTTGATTGGTCCCGATTACTAAGGCAGTTTGGCATATTTTTTATGTAGCATATAAACAACAAGGGTCCAAGTATAGATCCTTGAGGTATGCCATACTTAATTATTCCTTCTTTAGATTTGTATTTTATTAAATTATTGTGTTCAATTTTACTTATTTCTACGTATTGTTTTCTTTCAGATAGATAAGATTCAAACCAATTTATTTGCCTGTTTTTAATGCCCAAGTCATCTAGTTTTTCTAATAATTTAGTGTGAGGAATGCTGTCAAATGCTTTGGATAAATCCATAAAAATACCAGCTACTTTGTTTTTTTTTATCTATTGATACAATTATTGATTCTGTAAAACTATTTAATGCAAGGGTAACAGATTTGTTTTTTCGAAAACCATGTTGTTTGTTATCAAAAAGGTTATATTTTTCCAGATGTTCTATTAATCTTAGATACATTGCCTTCTCAAAAATCTTTGATATTGAGGGCAGGATGGACACAGGACGGTAATTTTGAATTTCAGTTTCATCTCCTTTTTTAAATATCGGTATAACTTTTGAAGTTTTCAACTGTTTAGGAAAAGTGCCAGAAATAAATGATGAATTAACTAAATGTAAAAGAGGTCTTATTAAAGGTGCTTTAGCAAATTTTAAAACTTTAATTGGAATTTCGTCAAAGCTACTTGACCACTTGTTTTTTAAAGAGTCAAAAATGCTATTCATTTCTTTTTCATTAATTGGTGGACATCTAAAACTAGGAATATTATTTGTTTGAATTACATTAACAGTATCTGTATTTTGACAAGGTAAAATATCCTGCAACATATTTTCAATAACTGTTACAAAATAGTTATTAAAACCATCTGCCACACAATAAGGATTTGATACTAACCTACCATTTAAATTCAAAGTACATTCTGTTTCAATTTTGAAATAATTTTTTTTCGTTTCACTATTTATGATTTCCCATGTAGTTTTACTAATATTTTCAGAGTTTTTAATTTTATCATCAAAATAATCTCTTTTTGCATTAAGTACATTAAATTTATAGTGCTGATTTTTAATTTTGAAATCATTTTGTAATTTTTCCAGGCCGGTTTCTTTTGCTGTTTTTTTTAAGATTAATAAGAGAATTTTTTTCTTCCTTTAATTCTTTGTGGATCCAACTTTTTTTCTTTTATTAATTCTTTTTTAAACTCTAGGGAATGACTGATCAAAGTAAAACTTGAAAATATTTTCAAAACAGTTATATTTAGTTTCTATTGGAGAGTTAAAAAGGGGGAGCCAGTCTTCATTTTCTAAGAATGCTTTAAATAAAGCCATGTTTTCTGTAGAAAATTTTCTACCCCACAACTTTAAGATGTTATTGTTGGTTTTAACTGGGCATTCTAATAATTCTAACACCTGCCCGTCGTGATCCGATAAAGCCGTTATAACACCTTTAACGTTTGTTTGATTTACATTTACGAGTACATTAGTACAGATATTGTCGATGCAAGACTCTGTAGTTGGAGTTACCCTTGTTGGGAAATTAATTAGATATTTCAAACCGTGACTTTTGAGTATATTTTTAAATTCTTTAGATTCCGAGCGATTTTTCAAAACATTGATGTTATAATCTCCTATTACAAATAAATTTTGATCTTTGGTAATTAAATGTTCTATTAAAGTATTAAACCTAATTAAAAACTCTGAATTTTGATATTGTGGTGTTCTATATAAACCAACTATTGTTAAATTTAAATTGTGTACTTTGAATTTAGCCACACAGCACTCCAGTAACTTATCCTCACAAAGCTGCTGTACACTTTTGGAAACCAGCTGTCTCCCCTCCAAACTCTCTTTAACCAGAATTATCACACCCCCTCCAGTAGTAGTGGTACGAGTATAGTAAGTAGCTGTGGAATAGTGTCTAAGGTTAAATCTTTCTATCTACATACTTTTTTGTCGGCCGACTGTCTGCCTACAGTCTAGTCTGGGGAGGTATGAATTCATGTCCAGACCCAACATTTTGGTCGGGGATCTGAGGTAAGGTACACAAACGACTATTTAGTCTGGGTGTAAGACTTGAGAATGATCAAAACATTCCGCCTGATGATGAATAATGAACCAAATAATGAAAACTGTAAATAAATGCCCTTTGTCGTCGTAGGGGATGAAGCATTTGGTTCAACAAAGAGGATTTTACGTCCTTTCCCGAAGGAACAATCTTAATTTTGTAAAGAAAATATATAACTTCAGGCGTGTATGAGCATGCAGGATGGTGGATGGTAGAATATATTTTTAAAATACTTTTGTTCATTTAAAATGGTTTTAGGAATTGTCCCAAATTCTGTATGAACTCAAAACCATAAACCATCTCATCATGGGCCAAGTAAATTGACTCAGTGATGTAAATCTTTAGTTCAACACATTTTTATTTATGTGTGCATTTCATTTTCACCAATAACTCAATACTGTATTTCAGACAACTTTTAGAAATATAATACACTATTGAAAGGTCAATTAAAAAAAAATTGTATTTGTTGAAAAAAGAGCATATTCTTTACTTTTATTAATTTACTACAAGAGAACATTTGAACACACAGGTGTTTTAAACAACTAACTCTAAATGCTATCTATTTAAATTTTAAAATTACATAATTAATTGATAATACACTGTAAGGTAATGCAATAACATAATCTAAAATCTTCACTTTTTATATTATGGAATTAAAATATTACTTCTAATGGTTTATGAGAGATAAAAACCTTTTGGCAGAGAGAAAAGCACATTCCAATCAATTCTTCACAGTGAGTTTCATCTCTAGGACAGAACTTTAGTTCTTTATACATATTACCTATTAAAAATATGTTTAGGGTTTTATATTGTGCTATATTTTTTATATATATAAAGACAATTTGCATTACATTTTTAACCTTTGGTGGACAATAAGAGTTTTCCTTTTCTTAAATATTTTTGTACATGTTTTTTATTAGTTAAAAAAATCAACTAAACAATTCACTGCCGTTTTCATATTTTACATTAAAAAAATTTACTATGCCCTTTATTACTAATAAAATTAATTAAGTTTATCAGTTTTTTTACAATAATAATCACAAAATTTTAACAGTAATAACGGTGTGCATCGCTTTTGCGTATTTTTTTTTTAATCTAGTATTTTCTTCATTTGAAATAATTGTAAGATTCTTATAATTTACTATTCTATAATGTGTGCTGCTTGGCATTTTATAGTACCCTTTTTGTCTTTTAATCGTCTTTTTGTCTTTAAAACCTCTAGAAGTACAGTTAATTTAAGACTAACAAAGTGATAACTCATTCAAGATAGTTTTACTTAGCTATATTTTAAGCGTATTGTACAAAATTGGCAGTTAAAATCTTATAAAATACACCGTTGAACTGAACGAAACAATCAACACACTAGTAACCAACCACCCGTGACACAGACTGTTTAGTCGGTGGTGTGTGCGTCCCAACTTATTTCCAGCCTTTTATCGAACAGACCAGACAGTTTGGTCGGCGAACTGTCAGGCTGAAAGTCGGGAAGTACCAATCCTTCACAGACTGTCGGCCGACTGTTTAGTCGGTGTCTCCTAGTGTGCGCACTCTCATTTAGAACAATGGTTCTTTCTCCATACACTGACTAAACTGTCGGCAGAAGAAAAAGCCTGTAGTGTGCACTAGGCCTTAGTTTGTAACAAATCTGATATCTTCCACAAATTGCTTAAACTATGATTTGGAGTTTGTTTGAACATTAAATTAAAACATTAAATTGTATTTTTAGTGCTTTCATTGTAAGCTGTATTTAAATTTTGTTATATGAAATATAAATCTTTGTCCCATTCATTCTGGCAATCATGATAATATGCTCTTAATTGATTTTTAACGTTCAATATGTATACTAAAATAGGTTTACTTTACCTTCTGTCTAACAGTTCACAGCGTGTGATGGTGATAACACTACATGTTTCGCTGTGAATACGGCATCTTCAGGTTAAAGAACATAAATAAGTCGAAGTGGGACGCTTCACAAATTAATTAAAACTTAACAAACACAGTTCACAGATGAGGAAAACAACGAACTTTAAAACTTTCGGTGTGCCTACCACACACATTTCACGGTCCACGGCATGACCCGGAAGCAGACTCAAATCTATTTCAGTCTATTTACAACAGTTTAGGGGCTACAAAATCGATTTTAATCAATATGTATCTTTCTGATCTGTTAGCCCTAGCCTGATATGGCTCGTACTATTCTATAGTGACTAATACTATGTTTAAACATGAATTTCTTAAATTCTACACTGTGAAAACAAAGTCTATTATCTGTTACTATGTGTTTACTACTTCCAAAATTACAAAATGATACATTTTATAATTTATCTAATGGTTTAATGGTCTAATGGCTGCAACATTAAGAATTGGTATTAACCATAAAAATCTAGTCTGGCATTTAGTACAATTAGAATATGGCTATTACCTTTCTTAGATCTAGTTAGTGGTCCAGCGGTATCTATGAATCACCTACCTTTCTATGAAACTACCTTTCTTAGATCTAGTTAGTGGTCCAGCGGTATCTATGAATATGGCTATTACCTTTCTTAGATCTAGTTAGTGGTCCAGCGGTATCTATGAATATGGCTATTACCTTTCTTAGATCTAGTTAGTGGTCCAGCGGTATCTATGAATATGGCTATTACCTTTCTTAGATCTAGTTAGTGGTCCAGCGGTATCTATGAATATGGCTATTACCTTTCTTAGATCTAGTTAGTGGTCCAGCGGTATCTATGAATATGGCTATTACCTTTCTTAGATCTAGTTAGTGGTCCAGCGGTATCTATGAATATGGCTATTACCTTTCTTAGATCTAGTTAGTGGTCCAGCGGTATCTATGAATATGGCTATTACCTTTCTTAGATCTAGCTAGTGGTCCAGCGGTATCTATGAATAATTTATCTAATGGTTTAGTACTCCGACCAGAAATTAATTCTCCTTCACAAACTTTAATAGAAGCTTTAGCTTTTTTACAAACTTCACAATCTTTTATCATTTATCTAATTTCGTATATTAAATCAGGGTGATAAAAATATTCTGTTATTTTAAAAATACTTCTAGTTTGGCCGGGGTGACCACCAAAAACGGAAGTATGAAAATATGTGAATAACATTTTAAACAAAGATTTAGGTACATATATTTTACTAGGACTTTTACATTCTTTTTAAACATTAATACATTATTTTTCAGAGAAAAATTAGTTTTTAAAGTTTCATTCTTTACACTATTTATGATATTTTTACATTCTGGATCCTCAGACTGGTGTTTACTTATGTCAGTATACGCTAACACTAACGGCAAGTCTTGTATTACATTAACATCACATATTGAACTTTTAGAATTTATACTTCTGAATTTCTTAAAATTCTTGTTACTTGTAAATCGTCTTTCAAAATTTCGTCCCCAATCAAAATTTCTTTAGATATATCCTTTTTAGAGTATATCTTTTGGTTTTGCTAACTACATTATCCTCCACCAAAATCAACATTTATTTTCAAAAAAGTGGGAGAGGGAATTCATCCAGTTTTTTTTTGTTTTTGCCTTGATTTAAAAAATACAATACTCAGCACGGAAGAGTCCTTCACACAGTTCCTGAGTGTAAAACTACATCTGCACCCTTTGTACTGGGACAATACAGGTTTATGAAAGAAACCATGTGCTCTCTGAAATAGTTATTGTTTTCTTATACTCTTACGCAGCACAATAGTAAATTTGGGAACCAGGGGGAAAATTATAGACATAATTGTACAATGGCAATGACGATTTTAGACTACAGTGCTCTCCTATCTGCAAACATTGAGTGGGGAATACCTGTAAAAATCCACTTGAAGGATACAAAGAAGACAGTACTTATGTGGAGTGTGAAGAAGTCATATTTCAAGACATCGTTGCTTTAGGAGCATAACGTCCAGGTTGACATAACTTACTATTAGCACCAAAGTGATCTAAGTGTATATAAATAAATTGCAATATTTAATAATAATGCTTGTTTAATTAAAATTTTGTAAATAGAAAAATTATAATAAATAAATGTTGTCTATATACAAATATGTTTTTAAAAATGTCATTGTGTTTTGCATTACAACTATAACTAATATATAAATAAAGTAGGTAAAACTATAATTTAGCTATGTTAAAAAAATAAGTTAAATATATACATTTTTAACTTGTTCTTGGAATATCTGGAGAGGATGTAAATAAGCTATCATGAAATGGAAGTGAAGGTTTGATGAGGGGAGGAAATCGAGAGTTTGTTGATGTCCCTTTGCATTACAGTTTGAGGGATCTGTTATTGTTTGTATAAGAAACTAAGTTAATTACGCACAGATCTGCAAACCTATGTAAACTGGCGAGTGATAAATAAAAGTATTTTCATCACTTGTCATGAAACATTCTCGTCTGTATGCTAAGAAAATTAAAGCAAAATCTTGTATTTTCTTTAATTTTTGACAAGTTACATCTTATTTTGAAGTTATTGCATTTCAATTGATCAATGTAAGTTGAAGGAAATTTAAGGTTCTTCAACTTTGTAAACAACTACTTTCTTCTGAAAATGCACGGTTTAAAAATTACATGTGAAAAATGTTAAAGAGATAGATTGGAGTTTCAAACTTTCATTACTCCCAATTTTCATTACAAAAGATCATTAACTTTGGAGTTTTGTCTTGGTCAAACATACCTGCCACCTGGACTAATTGGAAAAATTATGTTTGATTAATTTATCAGGACGCCTGTAATATTGCCTGTAATATCGCCTAGTCAAGTGAGAAGTTCCAAAGGCTCTCTCTATCTTAGAAAGTTTTTTTAAAATTTGATACTTTAAAATTCAATTCATAGGGACATTTTGAATAACAGTTTAAGTTATATTGTAAATGCATGATAAAAGCTTTATTGATTATAACATAACATTCAGCAGTCAATTTAGAATATTCTGAATATGGGGTTCTGAAAAAGTATAAAAATTGAAGGTCCGGTAGCCCGTTAACTGTGGTTATATAAAGTGAGATATCTCCATGTGACTCACCACTAGCATACCCTATACATACAGGGTTACAATTAACTCTAGAAACGGTATTATATTTGTTGAACAATTACAGATAAAGCTTTCAAATTTAATACATCAATTAATTGCCCTATTTCCATAGCAGTTGAAACCCTAGTTGGTTTTTAGCCTCACCAACAATGCCTTTCCATTCTTCTCTGCTCTCCACTGCCTCAGGCAAATTCCCCAATTTGTCCTTGAGGACCTGGTCTTTCCATCTAAGCCTTGGCCTGCCAAGGGATCTTCTTCCCTCTGGCTTATTTTGCTCAACACATTTAATAATGGAGGTATTTTCTCGCCTCCACACATGTCCAGCCCACCTTAGTCTCATACTTTTCACTATGCTACTATATCTAGGTGGGTGTATACCTCTCTTAATTCTCTGTTCTTTCTTATTCTCCAAACTAATCCTTGACATACTGGACCAAACACTTTTCTTAGTACTCTATTTTCAATGACAATAAACTTCTCATATTCCTTTGTCAGTGTCAATGTTTCTGATTCGTATAGTAACACAGGGAGGATTATAGAATGGTATCTGATCTTGGTTTTTCTAGACAATATCTTGGATTTAAGCAATTTCCCCACTGCCCAGTAGGCCATAGAGGCTAGAACTAGTCTATTTTGGATTTAGTTTTCCTCTTTTATGTTTTGTGCTAGGATTATACTAAGGTATTTAAACTCTTCAACCCTTTCAAATTCCCACTTGTCCACTTTAATATTTTGTATTCTATTTATTCCCTGCCTTCTGGTTATATGCATATAATTTGTCTTATCCTGGTTTATTTCTAATCCCATTTTTCTGTGGTTTTTTTGAATTAGCACTTTTGCTAAATTTTCCAGATCTGTTCAACTTTCAGCCATAAGAGCAGTGTCATCCGCATAAGGTAACACATATACTTTTGGGACAATTTAGATCCCATCCCTTAAATCTTTTGTCTTTTTGAGTGCATCTTCTAGGACTAGGTTGAAGAGTAGAGGGGATATCCCATTACCTTGACAAACTTCAGTAGTAACTTCAAGGTCCTTTGTATACTCTCCATTTACCTATATTTTACATCTTGATTTATCAATACACAATTTATAAACACATCAATGTTACATAAAAATTTACTATTTGAAACAACTATTAATTTTTTATTATACATGGAGAAAGCCCACAAAGAGTCAAAAGAAAATCTTAAATGAGAACACAGGTCAGGTTAAACATGGAATTAAATGTCTTAATTAGAAAAATTAGGCTTCTAGCTAGCTTAGTGGTTAGCACTTCTGTTTCATATGCAGATGGTCATGGGTTCAAATTCCATGGAGTCTACCTAAAATTTGCTTGAGGTGTTTGGACAGCTATCAACATTTGTAGCCAAAGGAAGACATTTCATTTGCATAGAAATAAATAAAATGAAATAAATAAAATAAGCCACAAATTTTACCTCAAAATATTGTTCATAAACATAAGGACCATTCTCCTTATGTGACAAACAACTGATAGTTAAACAGATATTTAGGCAGGCTTGGGACTAACGATTAAAAATAATTAACGATTAAGTTTAATCGTTAGTTTTTCTGTTAACTTTTCAACTTATTCGTTAGTTTTGGGGATGTTTAACTTTTAACTTTAACTAGTTAACAAATTCACTAACGATTAAACTAATTCAGTTAGTTTTACAAACGAGGTACGGTTTGTCCCGTGGAATGTAGACAATGGCGGAGAAAGCGTCCAAAACTTTGGTCAAAGACCGGGCGTTTTCCTCAATCCCAAGTATTCGCCGACAAACAAAGTCATGAGTCACACCCATCCCTTTCCGCCATCTTCCTGCCCTGCCCATAATTAATAGACACACCCAACGTGTCCCATTGTTGTTTGTCCAAGACGTAGTCATAGTGTTAGTGATAATACTGGGAGACTTGAAGGTGGATTCATTTCAGTTTTAAAGTTTGCCGAGTGAATAATAAAGTGTGTTGAATTAGTTTCCAGACGGTTTACGTTATGTATAATAATAAGAGACAACAGTTTTTTTGTAAATAATTGTATGTATTCTTTCATGCCACACAAACTAACTTTTAACTTTTAATTTCAGTTACTTTTTTAAAATTTAACTTTAATCAGTTAGTTTCATTGAACTCTAACTTTTAACTTCAATTAGTTAGTTTAATAGAGGATTAACTTTAACTTTATTCAGTTAAAAATAATTGTTAACTTTCCCAAGTCTGTATTTAGGCACATCACCGATGTTTTATCAAGCTTAAAGTTGTAAATTTAAACTGCTGCCAATTTGTTTAGGAACATTTTCAGGTCGTCTCTGTGGTGATGTATTCTCTTAATTTTTATTTACACCAGTACATCCAGTACATAAGTATTTACCAGAATCCCAGTTTCTCGGTTATAAATAGTCTCAATTAAAAACTAGTTCTAATGATCTATTATAAACTTAGAGCATTAATGAACTACTGATAGCACTAGAGATTAAAATTATTATTAATTTGAAGTATAAAACAAAGAAGGAATGTGGATGTTATTGGTCAAGTATTTAAATCTTGAATATTGTAAAAAGATTTTTTGACAAGCCACTCTCGTAGTCAATGTATAAAAATAAGTTGAGAACATTCTGCTGATGTGACAAATAATTGAGAGTTGCTATGACAAATATATTTTTAGGCACACTATTGACGTGTACAATATGGTGGATATTGTATTTCAACAAACATTTTTATGGCGGCTTTGTGGTTTTGTATACTTTTAATTCAGACATTTAATTTGATGTACAACTTAACCTATGCTCTCATTAGAGACTTTCTTTTGAATCTTGTGGACTGTCCCCCTGTTGTGATACAAAATTAATAGTTGCTTCAAAAAGTATATTTTATTGACTTTAGCGTTGATATGTCAAGTTTAAATGCCCAATCTGTAATGGTTTGAAAAATAGAATGCTGTTTCCAGACTTATATTTTTTGAACTATTACAGATTAAGCATTTAAACTTAACACATCAGTAGCCTACTACACAAAAAAGTACTGTTTGAAGTAGCTATCAATTTTGCATCACATCAGAGGGACAGCCCACAACTAATCAGAAGAAAATATTAATTATGAGCACAGGTTGAGTGGACAATATTTAGTTTGTTGAACTATTTAGGTTAAAGCAGTTACAGTAAAACATTGATAGTTTGACACTTGTGGACTACAGGGGTGTCGATGTATCGAAATGTCAAACTATGAGAAATGTATGGTAAACATAAAACAAGAAAAAAAAAAAAAATGATTTTGATTGTTATAAAGAATTTGTAGTGTACTTTCTTTATGAATAGTTAACAATTTAACAAAAGTAAAAACAAGTTTTATATTTCTGTAACAATGTATGTCCTACTGAATTTGTATGGACATTTATCCATACTTTAAAACAATAGTAGTTATTAAAGTATGGACAATAGAGTACTTACTTAATGTCCAAATATTCGTAATTTTAACTGTTATTTACTTTGACAGTGTTATTTCATTGATCTGCTATGGGCTGAATCGCACAACACAACCTGTTATGGACAAAAATTTTGCAACACCGTGTCACCATTACTGGTGTCGAACTGTAAGGACTGTGAAAGTATTGAGTGTCTAACTATCAAGGTTCTACTGTACTATAAACATCTACTCAGTGCCTGAGAATCGATTTGTTGAAAGCAACAGTCAGTTGTTTATCACATCGGGGGTGGTATCCTGGGAGCAAAAGAAGATCTTAAAGAGAGAATTGATCCAGTCAGTTGTAGTGTAATTAAAGGAATTTATTAGTAGAACAAAATGCTTGTTTATAAAACAAGAATTTGTTATAATTTGAATAGTCCAATTTGTACACATCTAGTCTATGCTTAGAAGATTATTGTAGGGTTGCTAATGTATTCCAGTATTTTTCTTATAACATACAATGCATCAAGCAAATTTTGCATGAGATTATTTATTATTAACTACCGATTTTTTAAAATAAAACAGAATCTTGGCATTGTGTTACTGAGAACTGTCAAACTCAATCTGGAGAACTTTGGCGAAGAAGAAGAACAAGCCTTAACCAGAGTCACAAGCGTTGTTCTAGATATTTTCTCAAATGCTCTTGAAGGCAAGATTGTATAATATGCAAATTATCGCCATCCAGGTTAATAAGATTGGTTTCAAAATTGAAAGAGATTAAGTGTTCAACATGTACTTAATTGAAATAAAATATATTGTTTATATGTTAACTGTTGTTTATATATAGTGTAACTTTTATTGTAACTTGACTGAGAGGTTAAGATATAAGCTATATGTAATAATAATTTATATTTATTCCAACAATTTGTGTTACAATATTGTTATTGTCATTGTTAAGTCTTTGGAACTACTGCTAGCCACATGTCCATAAAATTGGTCATAAAAAGAAATAAAAAAAATTTAAACATTAAATCATGAGTTTAATATTAATAATTGTTTTTACATAAATAATAAGCACATAAATCTAGCCAAGTACTTGCATGCATACATACATATAAAAAAACTATAAAAATTCAAAAATGATAAACATATTGAACATAAAACAGTATCATCATATACACGTAAATTATCAGTAGAAATTTACTGGTTGCAAATCCCATGCTAATAATATATAGAAACACATGCTATTCAATATAGCCGAAACATTTCTGCATGTCACAGTTTACTTACATAAAGCCTATTCTACATATCCTGAAGAATCCTTTAGCAAAAATATACTTAAATTCATATACAAGTATTCAATTTGATACAATTAGTTACATATGAGCATGCATGGTTACAACATAACTTAGTAGTATAGAAATAGAATTCATTAAATTTTAGAAAATTTACTTTATCAGTATATTTATTTAGATATAAGAATCCTACAATTATATTGTACAACTTTTTATTCCTTTTTAATTTCATTGGATTACACAGACTAGCTATTCTGATATTCTAAACCTGATTTTTTTTCATCAAACACATTAATTTATTACTTTACACAACTAACAAACATCTCCAGCTTTGACTTTCCCGTCTTTTACAAGATTGTTTGTCTGGTCAAAAGCAAATCATGCAATATAACATGTATCCCATCTTGATCCATTTTCTGCCTGTATCCCTATGTTGTTTTTACAAAAATCTAAATATCTCAGAAACAGTTTTAGATACAATACTGAAATGTAGTATGTAATTTTCTTTTCAAACAACACAGTTTACGTCAAAGTTGTGTATGCCTAGGTACAACATTGTACATTAACAGCTGTCTATAAAAAAATTCTAAAGTTATCCATAAAAACCCATACATTTTACAACAAAACTTTCACAAAAAAGTTCAAAATTTGTGGACTATTTTATGACAAATGTAACGAGACATAATTTTTAAAGATTGAGTAAAAAATAATAGAGATAACTCGAAATGTTATGACTGAAAGTATAACTATCACAAAAATAATCTACATCAAATTTTCTAGATAAGCATTCTTTTGGTTACAGAATTTGAGTTTTTTCCGTTATTTATCACTTGATCTTTATAAATGATATATCATTGGTTTTGTCGTAGAACAGACTATATTCCTTGTTCCTAAAGATTTTGTTTTACAATTTAAAGTATTTTTAGATATTTAACTAAGAAATTTTACATTTTTGTATGGTTTTAAGCATACAATCACTTTAGCTAAAATGTGTATTTCAGTAGTCTATCTAAGACTGTTTCTGAGATATTTAATCTTTTTCTGTTGGCGACTTTTAAAACAGATAAATTTATCTAAACTGGCTCCCAAGTACTGTGGATACTCATTTTCTTTCAGCCTAACAATATTGAAAAAAAAGGTTCAATTTTTGAGTAGCTAGTCTATTTACTCAGGTGAAATCAGGTTACTTTTGTCTTTGTCGGATTGGGTTTTGAATATCTTGATTGCTCTTTTGAATGTTGGAAAATCTAGGTCTGTATTTCTAGACATAAGCCTTTATCCAACAACTAGTTGGATCCCACATATTTATGGGTGGAGCAGTTAGATATGATCACTGTAAATGTATTTTAAGAATGTTTGTATTCTTACACAATTCCAATATTGACTGAATTTCAATATATATATTATTCTTAGGTTTCTCATATATGTGAGACCAACCTATAAATGTGACAGAGAAACTATCATCAATTAGGCTACAACTAGACTTCACAACACAATGTGTTCTACTTACTACAATACAGAATTCACAAAAGTGTTTCAAGCTTTAGTAAATACTTGTAAATCTATACCTATACAAGGCAAATACCACTGACTCACTCACTCATCGCTGTAACTAAATAAGTACTAAGTCTAAGAGGCTGAAATGTTGTAGAGTCAAAGGTCTTATGTTGTAGATGAGCAATAAGAAGGGATTTTGAAAAATTCTTAGTAAATCGAAGATAGCAGCCTTTTTAGTGCCAAAAACTTTAAATCCCAAAAATAGTGTTTCTCTAATTGGACTGTAGCGGCTAAATGAACGGTTCTACAGCAAAACTAAGGGAACAAACTGATTTTAATTGGAAAACTTACAATTTAATTTGACCAAATGCATAGCCAGTTCACAGAACTTAGCTAAATTTGGTGAGAAACCCGATATTTCACTGATTCAGAGTAATTGCTAGCAGTTATAAGTGGACTAAAAAGCAATAAATGGACTAATTTATTGCTTTTTTTGTTCCTCAAGGTGAAGGAAGGAATACTGTTTAACTGGTGTACTGCTGTAGAACGGAATGATAAGGGATGTCTCACCTCAATTTAGAAGCAATTTTTTTGTTTTAACACCCATTTACGCTATTTGTTTTTTAATCCTTAACAGTATTTTTATTTTAGGTTATTTGAAGTCCAGCCCACTTACAAGAAGTTTTTCTCAGACCTCATTGGTACCTCTGAAGATCCGTTCACTAATCCTAAGTTCCAAAAACACATGGTTACAGTACTTCTGCCAGTTCTGGGTAACTTATTTAAAAATTTAGACCATCCTGAGGCAGTATTCGAATCCTTGAGGAAGTTAGGCCTATTCCACAAGAAGAAACAGCTTGGTTTGATTAGAGAAAATATTGAAGTAAGAAACGGTGTCAAACAAAATAATTTATTTTCAATAATTAACTGTGCTAAAAAGAAAAGAAATGTGCATTAGTTCAGTACATCTAGACTACCAAACGTATATAAATATAAGAAGTCAGTAATGTAGAGGGTCACCTGGACAACATTCCAAAGTTAATGATCTTTTGGAATGTTTTTGAGGATAGTCAACCAACTTTTAGACCTCGATGAATCTGTGGAATTTTGTAGGGGGGGGGGAGGGTGAAAAACCTCAAAATTGGCTGTCTGTTTTTAATTTTTCACTTGTACTTTCTAAATCGTGCATTTTCTGAAGAAATCAGTTATAAACAAAGTTGAAGAATATAACATTTCCTTTAACTTGCTTCGGTCAAAAGTCTATCTGCCCTCCTTGATAATGTGGATTGGTTTACTGTTTACGAAATTGATAATGCTTCTGTTACTTACAAAGCCTTTATAATAAAATAAAATGTTTGGCAGACAGTAGAAGTGTAATAACAATGAGAGTAGTTCCAATAAAATGATACCTTGGAGATTAAATGTAGGAAACAATTCTTTTAATTTTAAAAAGCATCCACATAGTAAAGACTTCAAAACCTATTATTCAAATTATCAAAATAAGCCAAAAAGTTAAATTAAACAGTTAAAAGTATACATGCTATCAGGAATAACTTGAACATTGTAATAACAATTCGGAAAAATCCTGAAAGTAATAAATAAAATTATTTGTCAAAAAAATCACTCTTTTGTTTGGAAGTAAATGAAGTAATTAAAAACAATTCTGAAAATGTTCAAACGCATTTATGAATACTTTTTAAATATTGTAGATGCTTTAAATGTAAATTGTCAGAAACCTTTAACAATCTTGTAATTAAAGATATTTTTAATTCTGCAGTTCAAATAAATTTAGAATTTGAAACTGTTATTAATTTTTTTTTAAATGGTACTTCTCCTGGAGTTGACAGAATACACTCATACAGAGAAAAAATATTTATCCAAAAATAATTGAATTATATATTGGTGTATTTCCTGTTTTAAGTTTTGAAACTGATGTGTTTCCTAATCTTCTTAAGAATGCTGTTGTGATTCCTATTTATAAGGGGGACTTGATTGCAGCAATTTTTGTCCAATATCTTTGTTATCAACTTTTTCTAAAATATTTGAAAAATAATGAAGAGTAAATTAATATACTTTTTAAAGGCACTGGTGGCGCAGTACTGTAACTTTGGGGATAAAGTGTTGAGGAGATAGTAGGTGATAGGCTCTCTGCCCAGTCATCTTAATACCGACACGGTGTCCACTCAGTTGTTACCATCGACGTGGACACTACTAGAGGAGTCTGGAATGTCCGTGTTCGATGGTAGTCAAGGTTCAGATGATGTGTGGGCAAGAGAACTGAGTGTCAAGCTTGTCAGTTAGCTGAAAATCGGACCAAGACTACGTGGTTCGGATTCCACGTAAAGCTGTAAGTCCCTTAGTTGCCATGGCTATTGGGCTATTAATAAATAGCTCTTCCTGAGGAACAGTGGACCTTAGTAACAATAACTACACTTGTTCATCTACACTCATCACACTCATTCGCCCCTCATATTTGTCCGTATCTTGATAATCGGCGTCTTATGAAGGAATGAAAAAAGTACATTTTTTATCTGAAAATCAGTTCAGTTACAGAAATAACTTAAGTACTGAAAATGCATTGCACAACACTTTATATATGATATTTACAATGGTCTTAATTCTGGGAAAATTACAATTGGGTCATTTTTGGATATAAAGAAAGCATTTATCACAGTTGATCATAGAATTTTGTTAGAAAAACTTAATAAAATTGGAATAAGAAGGATAGCATATGATTAGAATGAAAGTTATCTAGTTAATCGAAAAAAGAATGTAAAATTTGGATCTTTTTTAGTGACATGAAGTACATAGCCAAGCAGTGCCCCAGGGTTTGGTTTTAGGTGCAATAATATTTTTTAATTTATACAAACGATTTTTGTAATGCCAAATATAAAGGAAAAGTAACGCCATTTGCTGATGACACAGCTTTATGCTACGTTGGAAATGAAATTGATGCTATTCAATCAGATATTAATTATGATTTGATGGCTGTACAGTGATGGTTTTCCAAAAACTATATGTTATTAAATATATATAAAATAAAGTATATCTATTTCAGTTAAGAAAATATGTTTTTTTCTAGTACCAAACTGATTTGTAAATGAGATAACTGTCTAATCAGGTGTACAGAATTATTTTGTAACAACTTTTGCAAAGAAGTGGGAAGAGTGAGTAATATAAAGTATTTAGGTGTAATTTTGGATCAGAAGATTAACTGGATCAAGAATATCGCCTATTCTTGATTTTAATGTTTCAGTTGAGCAGGCTGGTTTTTGCCCTGGCCGAAGTTGTAGTGACCAGATCCTAGCTTTGACATCATTTATCGAAAATAGGTTTGAAAAGAAGTTGAAAACATCTGCAGCTTTTATTCATCTTATAGCAGCTTATGACACAGATGGAGTAAAGGTTTGTTGTTTAAGTTCTCCCTGTCCCTTTCTATTGCGACTTTTGGGTCAATGCTTAGTGCCAGGCTAATAGAAGTTTATCTTGGTCGTGAAGAAAGCTCTTTTAGACTGCTGAAGGATGGGCTGCCACTTGGGGCCTGTACTTGCTCCAATTTTATTCAACGTGTATACTGCTGACATCCCAGTCACAAAATCTAGAAAATTTATATATGCAGATGGTATTGCATTAGCTTACCAACATAAGAACTTCTCAACTACTGAATTTTTGAACCTGGAAGCTAAATCCTAACCCATCAAAAACCGAAGTAGTCTGTTTTCACTTAAGTAACAGATAGCTAAACTCCACAGTATGTGGGAGTAATGTTAGATTGATCGCTGACCTTTAAAAGCCATCTTCAAAAAAACAGCAGCTAAAATCAAAACCAGAGCAAATGTATTACACGATATTGCCGGAACAACCTGGGGAGCCAACACACACGACACAACCTGCGCACAACTGCTTTGTCACTGGTCTATTCAGCTGCTGAATATAGTGCTCCAGTATGGCTAAATAGTGTTCACACTAAAGCGGTCGATGTCCAACTTAATAGGGTCATGAGAGCTATTAGTGGCACTCTCATGTCAACTCCACTTCCTTGGTTCCCGGTGCTGTGCAGAGCTCCTCCAGAGATAAGCTATCAGAAGGAACTACTCAAAGAATTCAATAAGATCTTGAATGCCCCCAACTACCCATTATACAGGATCTCCCACATCAGAACGGTTGCCATAAATCTCTAAACCCACCTCTACGTACTGCTTTCTATTTGAACAAATCAAACTTCTGGCCCAATATTAGTTGGGCCCTAGCATAGAATAGTTTTGATGGACAAAAAAGTTCCTTATCAAAGATCTGTCAATACCTATAGGTGGAATGAACCTCCCTCGTAAGGAGTGGACACTCTTGAATCTGTTCCGAACTGGCGTTGGCAGATGCAATTACTGGAAGTATAAATGGGGATTGATACTAAATCAGTCATATGATTGTGGGGAATCTATCCAAACAATGTATCACATAGTTACAGAGTGCCCCCTGCGCTCTTTTATGGAGGGATAAGCCAACATACACAGAATCAGTGAGGCAGGTATGAATTGTTTTGATGGATTGGACTTATCTTTATCACAGGAGATCACTTTAATTTTTTTAATCAATGAATACCATCATGACTTTTGAAAATTTATCAAAATATACATACATTGCAGGTTTAAAATTAACAAATGGTAACTGACAGCAAACCATACGGTAATATATATATATATATATATATATATATATATATATATATATATATATTCCGCTGCAACACCTACAATTTACAATTTTTCAAAAGAACAATTCCTCTTCAATGACAGAAACAAGAAACCTCATTACAATACAGGTGCCTGAAATGGAAGCAAAAAGAATTCAGAAGGGGATCTGTTATTGTACATCTATATGTATAAAAGCCATTTAACTCTATTACTATTTCGCCAAAACTATACGTCCAATTGACTTTAAATGTTGTACATAGGTTTATCTTGGCCCCAAGGGCTCATTAAGAAAGGATATTCCTCTCCGACCTCAGGACTCTGTCTCACTGGCCTACAAAATTCCCATGGTATTCTTATGGAACAGTGAATAATTGATTGATTTTGATAGGCTCAATTTATTGAAACTCAATAAAAAAAATTGAGTACAGTAATAAATTATACATAATATCAGCTGTTATAAATTGGATATTAGATTAAATAATTTGAATAATAGAGGAAAAATATATTACAAACTGAAAGCTTGCTTCACATTTCGATTATATAATCTAACTCAATATTTATGACTGGTGAAGCAGGCGTGTTTTAGATGTATAAGAAAATAAAATAAGCTATTTTGCAAAATCCTGCATTTTTGTATAGTCTTTGACAATTATTACAACAAAGTCATCAAGTTATTGTATTACAGTTATTGTTCGGTCAAAATAGACATGTGACCAACGTAAGTTAAAGGAAATTTAAGATTATTCAACATTTTATAAACTGCTTTCTTCCGAAAATTCACGGTTTGAACATTACAAGTGAAAAACCGTGTCGACTATCTTGACAACCCCCAAACAACATTCCAAAAGATCATTAACTTTAGAATTTTGTCCAGGTCAAACATATTGGCCACCTGGACAAATTGGACTAAAAAATTGTTTTTGATTAATTTTTCTGGACGTCTGAATAAAGCCAAGTCAAATGGGAGGTTCCAAAGGTTCTACTCAAACAGATTTTTAAATATGAGCCTTTACAATTCAATTTCTAAAGTCATTATGGATTGCAGTTTAAGTTATAATATAAATGCACAATGCACAACAAACGCTTTGTTCATTATAACATGTCATTATTTATTAGAAGTCAAATTTACAATATTCGGAGTATGGGATTCTGTAAAAATGTAGAAATTGAAGATCCGGTAGTCAAACAACTGTGATCTTATAAATTGAGATAACTCCATGTGACTCACCACTAGCATACACTATGCATACAGGGTGACAATTAAGTCTGAAAACGGTAATTGTCGTACATTTGTTGAACCATTACAGATTAAGCATCCATACTTAATACATCCATTCTACATAAAAAATGTACTATTTGAAACAACTATTAATTTTTTATTATATTAGGGGCACAGTCCACAAATAGACAAAAGAAACTCTTATGTCTATCTAAAATTTGCTTGAGTTGTTTGGACAATTGTTCATTGGCAACATTTGTAGCCAAAGGAAAAATTCCACTGACATAAGTAGAATAAAAATACAATGCCACAAATCCGTTCTCAAAATGTTGTTCCTATACAAAATGGTGACAGTTTTAATTGACAACTTTATGCTTTATAAAATATCTCTTAGTTGAGCATTGTCCATTAAAGCAGTATAACTTGTAAAACATCGATGCTGTGCCTTAAAATCTATTTTTTAAAGCAACTGTCAATTGTTTGTCATATCAGGAATGGTCCCCAAGGAGCCAGAAAAATATTTTAAAGAGAGAATAGGTTGAATTGTGTATAAAATGAAAAGCTTTTCTTGGTAGATCACAATGGCACAAATCCATCTCCAAAAGGTTCAGCATACATAAAACAGCAGTAGTTGAAATTAAGCTGATTGAAAAATGCCTTGGGATTTATGTATTTCTATGTGTTACAATTAATAATAAAGTATTGTAAACTCATCCTGGATATAAGAAACAGTTTTCCAAATAGAGAGAGACTTTTACCTCTATTGGGAACAGTCCATGTGAAAGATAACAATATTATATTTTTAATTATCTCAATTTTGTGTAATTGAACAACTGCCATTAGAAGTAAGATTAATCTTTTAGGATCCACTTTGCAGCATTGTGGACTCCTTACATAGATCTGTAATTTAATATACAACTTGACCTATTCTTTCTGACTCCCTGCAGACCATTCTCCTTATGTGACACACAATTGACAGTTAAAAAGATATTTAGACACATCATCGATGTTTTATCAAGCTAAAAGTTGCAAATTTATATTGCTGCCATTTTGTTTAGGAACATTTTCAGATCGGCTCTGTGTTCTGTTCTTTTAATTTTTATTTATACCGGTACATAAGTATTTACAGACATCCCAGTTTCTCGGTTTTAAATATTCACAGTTAAAAACTAGTTTATAGAAAACTAGTTCTAAAATATCTATTATAAACTTAGAGCATTAATGAACTACTGATAGCACTAGAGAATTAAATTATTCTTGATTTGAAGTATAAAACAAAGAAGGAATATGGATGTTATTGGTCAAGTATTTAAATCTTGAATATTGTAAAAATATTTTTTGACAAGCCACTCTCGTAATGGGTAAAACAATGTCAGGTGACAGGATTGTATTTTTTGAACCATTACAGATTAAGCATTTAAACTTACCACATCAGTAGCCTACTACACAAAAAAGTACTGTTTGAAGTAGCTATCAATTTTGCATCACATCAGAGAGACATCCCACAACTAGTCAGAAGAAAATATTAACTATGAGCACAGGTTGAGTGGACAATATTTAGTTTGTTGAACTATTTAGGTTAAAGCAGTTACTTTAAAACATCTACACTGGGCCTGAAAATCAAAGTTTTTAAAGCAACAATCAATTGTTTTTCACATCAGAGGGGGGGGGGGGGTTCCTGGGAGCCTGAAAATATCTTAAAGTGAAAATAGCTCCAGTTGTAATCTAATTATATGTATGTATTAGGAGAGCAAAGTGCTTCTTTATAGCTCAGGAGTGTTATAATTTTAATAGTCAAATTTGTACACATCTAGTCTATGCGTAGAAGATTATTGTAGGGTTGCTAATGTATCTTAGTATTTTTTCTAATAACATACAATGCATCAAGCAAATGTTTTGTTGTATTACTTATTATTAACTGACTTTTTTTAAAAATAAAACAGAATCTTGGTCTTGTGATACTGAGAGCTTTCAAACTCAATCTGGAGAACTTTGGCGAAGAAAAAGAAGAAGCCTATACCAAAGTCATGAATATTGTACTTGACATTTTCGCCAACACGATTGAAGGCAAGATATTTTAACATGATAAATATTCACCATCATGATTCTTAGTTTTCATTTATACAAGTTTCAACGTGTATTATATTGAATTAAAGTTTGTTGTTTATTATATACAGTTGTTATATTGAATTAAGTTGTTGTTGCTTGTTTACAGTGTAACTTTTAATGTAATTTGACTAAGTGGTTAAGATGTTAACAATATATAATAATAATTTATATTTATTCCATCAATTCATGTTATAATTTATTACAATTATTAAGTCTTAGGAACTAGCGCTTGCCACATTTCTAATAAAGTGGTCAGCCAACAAAAAATAAATAAATAAACGAAAAGTTAAAAAAAGATCAATTGGGCTACTTTCAAACAGTTAGCCCAGCCTAAAGGTCCGTGTGACATTGAGGAGAGGCCAATAGAAGCAGAATAGGGTGGAGGTACTTTTCTAAAAACGTTAAACTGACAGCTGATTGAAAAATAGAAAATATCAAATACCGATGTGATAGAAATGCACCGGTATTTTGCACTAATTCTATTTGTAAATATTGCCTGCCTTTTTAATTAATTGCATCTGGTAACCAAACTATTACAACTGATTATTATATTCTGAATGGTTTGTTTGGCAATTTATTTTTATTAAGTAGCCATAGAAGACATTTATATTGACATTATTTACTTTTCACTATCAGTAGACTAACATTTAAATAGTATAAATTTAATTTGTATCTTATTTATTTTAAAAATCCCAATAACATAAACAAATAAGTGATGGTTTCAACATTTTAAAAACATATGGTTAATGTTATCCTCTTGTAACATCTGAGTGTTCATAACAAAACAAAACATAACAAACATTGTAAATGAAACTTAAATATTACTGTAAAATATTTATTGGTCTTTGACCCAAAAATGAAATAGTTCTACCCAATTATTAAAAATTTACCAGAAGTAATCTTTAATGAAAACCTCCCCAACTTAATCTTAATCTTAATCTTAAGCCCAACTTCCCCAGAAGAAATGTCCAAAATCATCGATGGACTTAAACAAAAAACATCCTCGGGATGTGATGAAATCTCATCTAAACTACTTAAAGTGTGCAAAGACGTCCTGATAGAGCCTTTGGTTTACATTGCTAACAAATCATTCTCTACTGGAACTTTCCCAACAGCTTTAAATTTTCAAAAGTATACCCAAAGCACAAACAAGGTCAATACAGCTAACAAATTACAGACCGATCTCATTAATTCCAACCATATCAAAAGTTTTTGAAAAAATAGTCCTGTCTCGTCTTTTAAAACGCCTAACAAGCAACAAACTTCTGACCCAATACCAACACGGCTTTATACCTGGAAAATCCACAACCACTGCTTTGATTAGTCTTGTAGAATTTATAATTGATCAACAGGAAGAAGGAAATACAACTACTGCTATTCTACTTGACTACAGTAGAACTTGATTGTCGACCACGATTGTTCGATTGTCTTGACCACAAGCACCTCCTGAAAAAACTGATATCAATGGAGATTTGGGGAACTTCGGAAGCCTGGTTTAGGAGTTATTTAACAGATTGAAATCAAGTGGTGGAGATAAAACATAATAACAATAGAAAAGTCGAGCCAATAAAATCGCACCCGAAAAAGATCACAAGAGGAGTCCCTCAGGGATCTGTTTTAGACCCTGTATTGTACCTACTCTTTACAAACAACTTCCCTAAACTCATTTAAAACTACTGCAACTGTGTAGTACGCAGCCAAAACAGTGCTATTACTTGGCAGAGAAACCACAGAACAACTAGAAGTAGACTCCTACATAGCCATAAATATGGTGATTCAGTACTGCCATAACAATGAGCTTGTCCTCAATTAAAGGAAAACCAAACAATTAGTACTGGGAAGAAACAGAGAAGTTGTTGCACGAATACCAGAACTTGACGAAGTTAGCTCCACCAAATATCTTGGAGTTACAATTGACGAAGACTTATCATGGACACAACATATCAACTTACTCTGTAATAAACTCAGTACAGGATTGTATGTGTCGAGAAGAATGAAAAGCATAAGCAACACCAATACCATTAAGACTGCATACTACGCACTCTTTAAGGCACACATACTTTACGGAATAGCTGTATGGGGAGGAGCAACTAACACAAACCCATAACGTGTTCTCATAAAATAAAAAAGAGCTATTAGAATTCTGGGAAACCTCTAGCCAAGAGAAACATGCAGAGACACTTTTAAGAGTTTAAAAATCCTCACAGTGATAAACCTATACATTCTAGAAGTAGTGTCTTACATCCACATAAAGATGCCAGAAGCTGTAAGAAGTAGAGCACAAATACACCATTATAAAACCCGGCATGCAACCAACTGTGCATCATCTCAGCGGTACGGAGAAGAAACCCAGCTACACTGGTGCCAAAATGAAGAACTCACTACCTGATGAACTGAAGGAGACAGAGGTAGAAAAGTTTTCACGCTCTCTGAAAAATTGGCTTCAAGAACAACCCTTCTACAGCCTATCAGAGTTTTATGTCTGGAAACAACATTTTAACTAGCACTAACTTGAAATCCTTTTACCACTTTGATTGTAATTTTGTACTAATGCCATTACTGATCTTGAAGGTTAAGGAAACAAGATAGACCTGTTTAATAAAAAGTTTTGTTTATTATCATGTCTTGAACAAAATCACAATGTTTGGCTATAGAGTTTCCAAACTTCCTGTATATATATACTGCACTGTGCGCGACTAATGTTTTTAGGACAGCCTTTTGACCGAGCGAACGCAAATGGCTAGTAGCATTCCGGCCGGGTTGTTTGCCTTTCGGGGAGCCTCTTGCTCTAACGCTCAATGCAAAGTTAAATTTGAGAATGATTTTCCCCCTTTAGTCAATAGATATAGTGTATTAAGAACTAAAAATGAGCACTCCATAAATACCACCCTTTACATATGTGAATCTAACACAAGTTTTTCAGCTGGACCTTGATCACATCAGTACCTAGGCCTATACATAAAAATCAACTGGGTCTAAGCCTAGATTACCTAGAGGAGTTGTATCAAAAGTGGCTATTTACTCTGACAGCCAAGGTAGGTATGTTCCATATACACTAGCAAGCAGGTCACAAGAATGTTCTTACAACATATCAGGTTATGTTAAACCTGCAGCAAAGTTTGAAGAGGCAACCAAAGGCAGTCTGTCTACAACTTCTAAGAATGGACCAGATGATTTCATAGTTTATCTGGCAGGAACTAATGATGTAGCCCACAACGAAGCGGCTGGTCTTTTAAAATCGCTGAGGATGAGACTTGAGGAGCTACACGCAACCAATGTGATAGTGTTCTCTGTGCCCCATCGATTTGATCTTCCCTCGTGGTCAATTGTGAATATGGAGGTTGAATTAACAATGCCAGAATCAAATCATTGTGTATGAAATTTAAAAATGTTATTTATATTTATATTAGTAAAATAGGTTCTAGCTTTTATACCAATCATGGTCTCCACTTAAAAAAGCTAGGTAAGTTTGTAGTTGATAAGATAGATGAAACTGTGTGTAAGGTGTTACATGATAGGCATTCAAAATCTGAACCACCTATTCCTCTGGTTTATTACAAAGACCAGCAATCGGTTACACCTAACTAGGATGGGTCTGGGCTTGGTGTTTTTTTAAGGCCATTAGCCTATAAGGTTAGTGAGTTAGCACTTTTAAAAAAAGGGTGTTTTTAACTAATTATTTTGGAATGTTCAAGGTCTTTGTAATAAGATAGATTATTTAAATATGCTTTGCTCAAATTACAATGTTAGTGTTATTACTATTGCTGAGCATTGGATGAAGGCTGCTGATTCTTCATTACTCGCATTCCCCGGGTATAAACTTGCTTTTTTTTACAGCAGACCTACTAAAAATCATGTGGGTTCTGTAATATTTGTAAATGAGGATATAGATTTTTTTGAATTGACCAGAGTTAGAGATGCCTCAGTTGAAATGGTCTGTGAAGCAACTGCTGTAGAATTAATCAAAGAAAAAATTGTTATTATTTCTGTATATAGACCCTATAATGTTAACTAGTTGTATTTGACAAATTTTCTAGTGTACAATATATGTTGTTTAGCATTTAAGCCAAATTTTAGTGTAGTAGTGTGTGGTGATTTCAATGGAAATTTTAGGCCTGGCCAATTTCTAGCAAATGTATATGTAATGTTACTTATATTGTTACAAACATACATAATACCAAAGGGTCCTCTGAGGTCATTCATACTGTTGTTTCTGATCATAACGGATTTTTTTTTTTTTTTTTTTTTTTTAGTTAATGATGTCCATTTGTCTCATGTAAATCCGTCTAAGAATTTAGGTAGATTAGTAAATGATTTTAGTATACAAATTTTCATTCAAAGGCTAAGTCAAATCAATTGGATAGATGTGTACAGTATTGATGATATTAATGATAATTTTAAGAATTTTCATGACCTATTCTTATGGCCAGTGAATGGTGCTTTTGCACTTTTAAGTTATTTAAATAAGAGGCCAAAGCCTGATAACAAATGGTACAATAGTAATTTACGAAAACTCAAAGACCACTGTGATATGTTATATAACTTAAGTTAAGTTTATGATAGTAAACAATTAATGGATAGATGTAAGATATTTAAGAAATAATACAAGTAAGCTATTAAAAATGCTAAAATATCATACTTTAATGATTTGATCAAGAATGCTGCAAATAAAACCAAAAAGTTGTGGCAAGTCACCAATACGCTTGCAAATAACAAATGTAAAGCTGCTCCAACTCCTGTTGGAATAACACCTGATAATTTTTACAAATTTTTTAATTGACTATGTTAAGAAAGTTAGTGATAGTATTCCTGATTGTATTAGTTATAGTAATTTTTATGTCCATAAATATCCTAGACCTGAGTATATTTTTCAATTTAAACAAGTAACTGTAGAAAATATGTTTAAGACTACTAATAGTTTAAACAATAGCAAGTGCTTGGATGTATATGGTTTAACTGCTAATATTATGAAGATTTCCGCTATTTATATAAGTGAGGTTTTAACACACCTTTTTAATGAATTTCTAATCAAAGGGTGTGTTTTCCCACATCAATTGAATAATACCAAGGTTGTACCTGTTTACAAAAAGGTGATAGGAATGCTGAAAACAATTATCAACCTATATCAATTGTTCCTATTGTGTCAAACATTTTTGAATCTCTACTTCAAAAACAGATATCAGAGCACTTTGAAAACTTTGGTATTTTTACTGATAAACAGTATAGTTATAGGCCTAACAGGAGTACATGTAATGCAGTAGTTCAGCTAGTTCATAATGTGGTTAATGATCTAAAACAAGGTAATAATGTAATTTTTAGGTCTTACGATATGTCTAAAGCGTTTGATACTGTACAACATAGTATTTTAAGTAAAAAACTCTTTTTACGGATTTAATCCTTATTCTGTTGAGCTTGTACTATCTTATTTAACAAATAGAACTCAATTTGTGTTTAAAGATGGGTCTTTATCTAAAGGTAGGAGAGTTGAATATGGTGTGCCCCAAGGCTCAATTCTTGGGCCATTTCTATTTATTTATATTAATGACTTACCAATTAGCATAGAGAGTGTAGGTATTGATGGATATTAGCAGATGACTTGGGTTTAAAGTTCAGTAATATTAGTAAATATTTAGTTAGTGATAAATTAAATTCTAGTTTTACATTACTTCAGGACTGGTGTGCTGCTAATAACCTGTCGCTAAACACAGAAAAAATCTGTGATTTATCTTTAAGCTACAATAGAAGTGTTTCAGACTCTCCAGAGAACAGTAATTTAAAGTTTTTAGGGCTATTGTTAGATTATAGATTATCATGGAATTCTCATGTTGATTATACAGCCAAAAAATGTCTAAAGGTTTATTTATGCTTAGAAGATTAAGAAACTCACTTGATAATTATATTTTACTAAATGTATACTTTGCTCACATTCAAAGTATCTTGACATATGGAATTGTTCTCTGGGGATCTAGTGGTAATTGTATGAAACTTTTTATACTCCAAAAAATTGCTATTAGATTAATGTGCAATTTACCTGCATTAACATCTTGTAAACCTTGGTTTGTACAACTTCGAATCCTAACGTTTTACTCTCTTTGTGTATTCCATTTGCTCAGTTTTGTTCATGAAAATTTAGATTTCTTTAATATCAGTGCTGACTTTCATGCTTATAATACAAGACATAAAGGTTGTTTAAGTGTTCAACAGTTTAAATATAGTAGCTCACAGAAAATATATTTCTACTAAACTGTATAATTCATTGCCAGATATAATTAAATCACTGCCCCACACTAAATTTAAAGAAAAAAATCAAGGATATTCTGCTGGATGAATGTTTATATAAAATTGACGATTTTTTCACTGTAAATTGGGAAAGCCATAACTAGTTTTAGAATTATGACCTAGATTATATGTTAACATTATTACTATTATGTAGTCTTACATTAATTTATCTTTAATTGTTTTTCATCTAATTTTATTGTTCTAGCCATTTTGTATATTGAATTGTATTTTATGTCTATTTTAATTTTGTTGTACATTGTAATTTAGTGTAAAAATTTTGACTTTTTCCATGCACTGTTATGTGTTTTATGACAATAAAAATCTTGAATCTTACATCATAGACAAAAATGAATTATTCAAATTAGTTTATTTAACACACTCAGCCACTTTGTCACAATCAATATAGTATAACTTAAATGTTAGATTGCTTGACAGGGAAAATTAGAAGAATTGACTTGTCTTCTTCATATTTAAACATTAATTAATGGATGTTAATATGTAAAACTTAAATCAACAATTTTGTAATTAAATTTATTTACATTCATTTATTTGTCTATGCTTAACAAACAGGTGATCAATGCAAGTTTTTGAATTTATAGCAATTATAGATAGATAATTGTTTACAGATAAAAAAACTGTTATGATTCATAAGGGATTGATATTTACTGGCCCACAAACTATTATCTGTTCAATTTATATTTGGTTTCCCCACAAATACTCTATATGTTGTAAAGTAATGCATATCATTTTCTAATAATTCATTTATAAATCTAGTTTCTGTACAATAGTGGAGTCTATATAAACAAATCTGTTGAAAATATTTTCTATTGAATTTAATATCTAATAATAAAGTAGTTTTTTAATTAGCGTAATACGTGTTGGTACATATACAGTACAAGTAAACGTCACAAAAGAGATTCTTTTGTGAATCCCTCTGGTCTGAGGAAGGTGAGCGTGGTTCACCGAAATCGATCACCATAATATTTGTGCTTTTAGTACTTGTATTGTAATATTTTTGTGCTTATATTGTAATACATTTTGTCGTGTGACGTTTACTTGTACTGAATAATAAAGTCAAAACTTGTCATTCTTTGGCAAATCTATCTGGGTTGCAAAAACTTCTTTTAAAATATAACAAATTACCACATTTGCGGCCGTTTGGGTGCGAGAGGCTCGGACTGCGGAGACAACTACTAGAGCTAATGTTTTTGTATAAGTTGGTCCATGGAGAGGTGGACGACCCGTCCAGTCTGGAATCACTTTCTTTTATAGTCCCAAATTTCAGTAATAGAAATAAACCTATTTTTAGTTGTCCACACTGTCTACCTAAAACATACATCTCTGGCCAAAATGTAAGTAAATAAATAAACATAAACAACGTAGTAAAATATAAATGTGCTACATGAACGGGTTTTTGAGTAATAAGAGTTAAATATATTGTAAAATCCATTACTATGATAATGGAATTGGACCTCTAACAGATTCCCATCAGTAGTTGACGTAAACAGCAGTGGCTTAGTCTTCAATAGGTTGCAGAACTGTTATTATATGCACAAGGAGGCACTAGATAAGTTTAGACCCATTTATAATAAATAATGCACCTTTGAAATATCTGGATGCATCACTGCCGTCTCAGCGGTTAAGGCTTCAGGCTGTGGGGTTATTGGTCCAACGTTCGAATCCTCACTGATCTGATGGTTGATACTTCACACAGGTTATGTTAATTGGCAAGTAAGTTTTTAGGTAAAAATAATAAAATAAATACACAGTACATTACAATATGTTTAATTTTTTAACCTTGATCTGTAATAAGCCAATGAATACTCATCAATAAAAAGCAAAAAGAAGTAGGAAAATAGTCAAACTTCCAGTAGCAGACAAAATGACTGCCTATACACAGTGCTGGTTGTGTCTCTCTCATTCTCATGGCAATTTGCAATATCTCTCAATCACTAGGCTACTGTGCAACAAACTCGACATAACGGCGGCCACGCCAAGATAGTAAAATTAGAAAAAAAGCTGTCTGACTTTTGAACATTGGCTTTTCACTTCTTATAGATGTGTATTCATTTAGAGGTCTAGACCTACTTTAAAAAGCCAAAGAACAGTTTAACTACAATCTATGCCTATTTGTAAATGAGTGGGAGAAAATGCTTGATTACATTTTTCCTGGAGTGAGTAAGGAGTTATTTTATTACATTATTTACATTATTTATTACATTATTTTGGAAAAATGTATTTTTCTAAAATAATATAATGTTTAAATTAAATAACTTTAAAATGTTCGCCAGAGTTAGGCCCAATTATAGTTAGCTCAGTGCTAACTTTAGTCATGAAACTGATTTAAATGAGTGGACAGTAATTGAAAAACACCCTAACTAGTAGGTTCAGGTTAGGAAAAAATTGTCATTGTGTATTTACTAAATTAATTTTCATTTTTATAGTACACATACAAAATTAAAATAATCAAGTTTTTTTACTGCATCAGTTTTTCAAATAATAAATTTTGAAAGTCAGTTGAACCAGTATAGGGTTTTTTTTTAATTTATAAAGAGTATTTAGTATTTATTTATCATACTTCATTCATACACCTCTCTGTGACCACTTAGCTTATTAAATGTTCTCTCACTTTCATTACCTGGAGCTGAGAAGGACATCATCCATGGTTTTGTGACATAGCCACTGGAGCTGAGAAGGACATCATCATCATACATGTTCTGTGACATAGCCACTGGAGCTGAGAAGGATATCATCATCATCAATGTTCTGTGACATAGCCACTGGAGCTGAGAAGGATATCATCATCATCCATGGTTATGTGACATAGCCACTGCAGCGGAGGACATCATCATCATCCATGTTCTGTGACATAGCCACTGGAGCTGAGAAGGACATCATCATCATCATCCATGTTTTGTGACATAGCCACTGGAGCTGAGAAGGACATCATCATCATCCATGTTCTGTGACATAGCCACTGGAGCTGAGAAGGATATCATCATCATCAATGTTCTGTGACATAGCCACTGGAGCTGAGAAGGATATCATCATCCATGGTTATGTGACATAGCCACTGGAGCTGAGAAGAACATCATCATCATCCATGTTTTGTGACATAGCCACTGGAGCTGAGAAGGACATCATCATCATCCATGTTCTGTGACATAGCCACTGGAGCTGAGAAGGATATCATCATCCATGGTTATGTGACATAGCCACTGCAGCGGAGGACATCATCATCATCCATGGTTCTATGACATAGCCACTGGAGCTGAGAAGGACATCATCATCCATGTTCTGTGACATAGCCACTGGAGCTGAGAAGGATATCATCATCCATGGTTATGTGACATAGCCACTGGAGCTGAGAAGGACATCATCATTCATGGTTCTGTGACATAGCCACTGGAGCTGAGAAGGACATCATCCATGGTTTTGTGACATAGCCACTGCAGCGGAGGACATCATCATCATCCATGGTTCTATGACATAGCCACTGGAGCTGAGAAGGACATCATCCATGGTTTTGTGACATAGCCACTGCAGCGGAGGACATCATCATCATCCATGGTTCTATGACATAGCCACTGGAGCTGAGAAGGACATCATCATCCATGTTCTGTGACATAGCCACTGGAGCTGAGAAGGATATCATCATCCATGGTTATGTGAAATAGCCACTGGAGCTGAGAAGGACATCATCATTCATGGTTCTGTGACATAGCCACTGGAGCTGAGAAGGACATTATTATCCATGGTTCTGTGACATAGCCACTGGAGCTGAGAAGGACATTATTATCCATGGTTCTGACATATCCATAGTTTGGTTGACGGAAGAAATGATTAAAGAATAAATTAACAAGTCCTAATTATCATCACAGATAGATCTTTAGTGCAAGAGTACATAGAAAAGAATATTAAAATGCATATTATTTTATTAAATGCAGTACAGGGTTTTTAGTTACTTGTCCAGATTCTTTATCCTATTTATAAATAGGATACTCAGGTAACCAGCAGCTTGGTGGGGAGCGCCGCGTGACAACAGAACGCAAAATAGAAACAGTAATCAGATTGCCTACGTAGACCTAGCAGGCTGCGTCACGAGTCAAAAATATGACATCTTGTATTCCTACAATGGCACTGTTGGGTCAAATCTAACTCTAGGCTCATCCTATTTTATTTTATTATTATATTTGTTTGCACTTTTTAATCAACGAACTTTTGTTCATTTGTCGCTTGTACTATGTATTTACAAATACACGGTCTAATAATTCATTGAATGTTTTGTATACAATTTCTAATACATTTATTAAAAGGTGGGGGTCAGATATGGTCACAATACCATTTGTGTAACTGTTTTTCAAATCTTGGTTGAATTCTGTTCATTATACAATTTATTTGAATAAAAAAGGAAAGACACATAAAAATCTTACAATGTGTAGTCAGAAGCCTTTTTTATGAAAAACCTTCAAAGATTGAAAAACAACAAACGCAATTGAAACGTGTGATTTTGTGAACTTACAAAATAAGAGTGATGAATAATAAGAACCTATTATCAAAATGAGAGAGCGCTGCCACCTTTGTAATAGAAAACACAACTTTTATGTGCAAGATATGTAAATCATACGTTTGCTTCATGCACATAAAAATGAATGTTAAGATTAACGCATGTACATATCTCGTAGTTTTGGAATATGATTAATAGCTTAGATATAATTAGTTTTAACTACAAGTGTTTTACATTTTAATATTATAATAAATTTTGAAAGTCAGTTGAACCAGTATAGGTTTTTTTTTTTTTAATTTATAGAGTATTTAGTATTTATTTATCATACTTCATTCATATTATGACACGGACAATTTGTTTTTATACCTCATTTAAATGTGTATTTTGAAAGATTTTAGTGAAACACTAACATATTTTTCCGTCAGTAACAGAATAAGTAAATTTTACTTTTGGATAAAATATGAGCCCAGGGTACCACTACCGTAAGTTTATCATCCCACGGTGACATTTTAGGAATACACTTCACCAAGGAAGTGAGTTCTTACTCATTGTATGGCAAAATTATGAGTCCTGGTTTACTGAATACTTTAATCCATGTATAATATTGAAGCTGTTGTGGACCAACTGCTGTAATACTTTAATCCATGTATAATATTGAAGCTGTTGTGGACCTACTGCTCTAATACTTTAATCCATGTATAATATTGAAGCTGTTGTGGACCAACTGCCGTAATACTTTAATCCATGTATAATATTGAAGCTGTTTGGCCCTACTGCTCCAATACTTTAATCCATGTATAATATTGAAGCTGTTGTGAACCAACTCCCGTAATACTTTAATCCATGTATAATATTGAAGCTGTTGTGGACCAACTGCCGTAATACTTTAATCCATGTATAATATTGAAGCTGTTGTGGACCTACTGCTCTAATACTTTAATCCATGTATAATATTGAAGCTGTTGTGGACCTACTGCTGTAATACTTTAATCCATGTATAATATTGAAGCTGTTGTGGACCTACTGCTGTAATACTTTAATCCATGTATAATATTGAAGCTGTTGTGGACCTACTGCTCTAATACTTTAATCCATGTATAATATTGAAGCTGTTGTGGACCTACTGCTGTAATACTTTAATCCATGTATAATATTGAAGCTGTTGTGGACCTACTGCTGTAATACTTTAATCCATGTATAATATTGAAGCTGTTGTGGACCTACTGCTCTAATACTTTAATCCATGTATAATATTGAAGCTGTTGTGGACCTACTGCTCTAATACTTTAATCCATGTATAATATTGAAGCTGTTGTGGACCAACTGCCGTAATACTTTAATCCATGTATAATATTGAAGCTGTTGTGGACCAACTGCCGTAATACTTTAATCCATGTATAATATTGAAGCTGTTGTGGACCTACTGCTCTAATACTTTAATCCATGTATAATATTGAAGCTGTTGTGGACCTACTGCTCTAATACTTTAATCCATGTATAATATTGAAGCTGTTGTGGACCTACTGCTCTAATACTTTAATCCATGTATAATATTGAAGCTGTTGTGGACCTACTGCTCTAATACTTTAATCCATGTATAATATTGAAGCTGTTGTGGACCAACTGCCGTAATACTTTAATCCATGTATAATATTGAAGCTGTTGTGGACCTACTGCTCTAATACTTTAATCCATGTATAATATTGAAGCTGTTGTGGACCTACTGCTCCAATACTTTAATCCATGTATAATATTGAAGCTGTTGTGGACCTACTGCTCTAATACTTTAATCCATGTATAATATTGAAGCTGTTGTGGACCTACTGCTCTAATACTTTAATCCATGTATAATATTGAAGCTGTTGTGGACCTACTGCTCTAATACTTTAATCCATGTATAATATTGAAGCTGTTGTGGACCTACTGCTCTAATACTTTAATCCATGTATAATATTGAAGCTGTTGTGGACCAACTGCCGTAATACTTTAATCCATGTATAATATTGAAGCTGTTGTGGACCTACTGCTCCAATACTTTAATCCATGTATAATATTGAAGCTGTTGTGGACCTACTGCTCTAATACTTTAATCCATGTATAATATTGAAGCTGTTGTGGACCTACTGCTCTAATACTTTAATCCATGTATAATATTGAAGCTGTTGTGGACCTACTGCTCTAATACTTTAATCCATGTATAATATTGAAGCTGTTGTGGACCTACTGCTCTAATACTTAAATTACTCTTCATAAATATAGTATTCAATTCCTGTTTTAATACTTTAATAATGTTCATAAATATTATTCCCTTAAACCAATTAAATATAATAATTTGATAAATTAATTTTCATTTACGTAATATAATTATGATACTTGTGCTTTTATAGACCTACTCTTTTGATGTTTTAATATTGTTAGTAAATATAGTTTCCTAAAAATGTATGAAAGATAATAATCTGAAAAATAAATGTTAATTCTTTGCCTACCTTTCACTAACTGCAACAGCCCAAACAGTATACTTTTCTATTTTCTATAGGGGAAGCTACACGGCCCATCAACTTTTAAACAGTTAATAAAATAAAATTCATTATTAGCCAATGACAGATACAAAAATCCAAATAGGTTTAACCAGATATGTTATTTACACATTTACAAAACTAAATACTACCATGTATCTTAATTCTAAAACAACCGCAGAAACAACAAGTTTATATCACACCATTTCGATTTTTGACTCATTTTCGTGATAAATTTAGTCGATTTTGAAAATATTATGATAAAAAAGGTATGATTTTAAAAACACAAAGCTGCCAAAATGTAGTGGAACATCCGCTTGTTCACTGCCGGTGTGAACTTGTCCACAGTTCCGCCGTCGTGCGGCATGTATGTAAAAAAGGGTCTATGGCCGAAATAATAAAAAAAAAAAAAAGAATAAACCTTTTTAAGTTCACATTTGTCCTTATACAGCATTATAAAATTAGTTATATGTCGGTATGTCGCTAAAGTCAGAGTGACATGCTGACATATAACTAAATAAACGTTACGTTAATAACACCGACCTACATTATTTCTTTAAATGTCAATTTCCAATAAGTATACTGTATTTATCTTGAGTCGATAGGTAGTATCTAGAAGGCTTGGATGCAGAGTTCTTAAAACTAATCTCATTAAATAAATTGGGCCAATGTTTCAAAATCATTCCTCTTCCGACATACCGTAACTTTTATTTTTGTCGATAACTAATTAAATAATATTATTGATTACTGGTACAAAAAACTAATCTATTATAAACAAGTTATTACCGTTAGCATGCAATTGTAGGTTAGGGCAATTGTGTGACAACAATGCAACAGCTGTGATTTTTAAGAATAGCTGATAGACCAGTTTTATGCTAGGTTTCTTACAAACATTTCATTCCAATAATGTTGTATCTATTTCTGGAGCCAAGGCATTAAATATCCAAAATTATGCTGTGTTGCAATTACAAACCTATCATAATAATTTAAATATGGTGTACTAAGTGCCATTTAATTACAGAAAATACATTTAATTTTGAAACTACGTTGAAAAAATAAATAACAGTTTTTAAAATTAGTAGTAAAAACAGGGTTATTAAAAAATATCCTTGGGTTGATTTTATATATTTTGTCTAAGATATTAAACCTTCACAACAGCTAAAATGTACGAATTTAAGCCTGGATCCTAATATTATAGAATAAAACGTGTTTGTTATATCAATTTTGCAATGCCAAAAATTGGCATTTTAAACTATTTGAGTGTTCATAAATAAATAAGAAACTGCTAATATTATGGGAAAAATGCAAAGAATTAAAAAGTCTTAAAATTAAATTTTACATCAGGAAATATAAAAAAATATATAGGGTTCCATTATAAAAAATGAAGTTGTCCGCCATTTTGGAAAATGATGGCATTTTTAAAAATCAATGCCATGTATAAAAAATGAATAATGTATATATTAATTAATAAAGAACAAGTAGGTGAACTTCCCCATTTAAAGTTTGTTGTATATCTGCAGGTTTAAAATATCCCAATGGTGACTCACTTAAAAAATCACCCTGTATAGCGCTAGGAAGATTTTATTTGGTTGCTCGCCTATGTTACATACCCTGTACTTATTTAATACGCGCGATTTTAACAATATATATTCTTAAGCTTAGGTCAAATTTTAGTAATTTAATGATAATATCTGGAAAAAAATATGTAAACAGAATCAAGTGTTCAGTCTTCAAGTAACTTCCTTGGTCTTACATTTATCTAGCAGTCTCAATATTTGCTATCCCCACCTACTCGCCCATATACGTACAGTGGTACTGGCCACCGGCCCCGGCGATTGAAAACTGGCAATAGGAAAATGGCGTGCGATCCACTCTATTGGGTTGTTTTACGCACTTTAATGTTTCTATTATTTTCAATCTTAATTTAAAATGATTATCTTGACAGTATCAAACTATGATTCTAGTTTTCTATTTATCTGTGAACATTTCAAATTCAAAAACTACTCTAAACTGTGCAATAATATTAGTTTGGTTTTGTTTACTAACAAAGAGAAATGCTGTGATGAGTAAGATATTTGAAATATATAAATAGTGGGGGGGGGGCTCTCTGTACTCTCTGATCTTGCATTAACTATTTGTAAACATGTTATTGGTATTATTCAAAAGCTTATATGTATAGAAAATGGACACTTATTTTTACTGTCACAGACCAAAGAAGTATTGTAAACTAATTAAGTATGGCAGGATTGTCTTCGGACTATGATCTAGAACATGTAATTGATAACGTTTGTAAATGTGGTTTACGTTATGTTATGGCAGAACTGTCTTCGGACTATGATCTAGAACATGTAATTGATAACGTTTGTAAATGTGGTTTACGTTATGTTATGGCAGGACTGTCTTCGGACTATGATCTAGAACATGTAATTGATAACGTTTGTAAATGTGGTTTACGTTATGTTATGGCAGGACTGTCTTCGGACTATGATCTAGAACATGTAATTGATAACGTTTGTAAATGTGGTTTACGTTATGTTATGGCAGGACTGTCTTCGGACTATGATCTAGAACATGTAATTGATAACGTTTGTAAATGTGGTTTACGTTATGTTATGGCAGGACTGTCTTCGGACTATGATCTAGAACATGTAATTGATAACGTTTGTAAATGTGGTTTACGTTATGTTATGGCAGGACTGTCTTCGGACTATGATCTAGAACATGTAATTGATAACGTTTGTAAATGTGGTTTACGTTATGTTATGGCAGGACTGTCTTCGGACTATGATCTAGAACATGTAATTGATAACGTTTGTAAATGTGGTTTACGTTATGTTATGGCAGGACTGTCTTCGGACTATGATCTAGAACATGTAATTGATAACGTTTGTAAATGTGGTTTACGTTATGTTATGGCAGGACTGTCTTCGGACTATGATCTAGAACATGTAATTGATAACGTTTGTAAATGTGGTTTACGTTATGTTATGGCAGGACTGTCTTCGGACTATGATCTAGAACATGTAATTGATAACGTTTGTAAATGTGGTTTACGTTATGTTATGGCAGGACTGTCTTCGGACTATTATCTAGAACATGTAATTGATAACGTTTGTAAATGTGGTTTACGTTATGTTATGGCAGGACTGTCTTCGGACTATGATCTAGAACATGTAATTGATAACGTTTGTAAATGTGGTTTACGTTATGTTATGGCAGGACTGTCTTCGGACTATTATCTAGAACATGTAATTGATAACGTTTGTAAATGTGGTTTACGTTATGTTATGGCAGGACTGTCTTCGGACTATTATCTAGAACATGTAATTGATAACGTTTGTAAATGTGGTTTACGTTATGTTATGGCAGGACTGTCTTCGGACTATGATCTAGAACATGTAATTGATAACGTTTGTAAATGTGGTTTACGTTATGTGATTGTTGTTGAAAGTATTTTTAATAGAATATATAGTATTTTATCTAACGAATTATAGTAAGGTAAAAAATGAAATATTACTATATATATAAGCCTTGAAAGTCTTGTGAGACTAATACAAAGAAAATGTTGTTCATGCAATACAATTCTATGTATTGTATATCAATGTGCAAGTTGTTAATACAAACAATTGTAGAACTTTATCTTTAGTCATATAATCTTTCTTAATACCAACTAGGACAAAACTACAACTGAGGATGCACTGTTGTTGGAGAAAATAAAAATATTAATTATTTATGAGTTATTGTTGATCAAGACTTGAATTGGAAAACAAACATATTTAATGTGAAACTCAAACTAAATGTTATTTTGATGTATTTTATTATTTAAGACTGATCTGCAATATATCAGTCTTAAAGGATACTCTACTTCTCTTTAATACACAGCAGAATTAATTGATTATAGACTCCCTCGTTGTGATAAAACCCACGAAACAAATTTCAATCAAATCTTTATATAACAAAAAGTGTTCCAGAACTATCTCAAAAAAGGAAAATGGATCCATCTCACTCCCTGTTGGGACAATTAACATTTTCCGACTAAGTACATGTTTATTTTTAAAGTTTTAAAACTACCCTATATATTAAAACAATCGAGTCATTTAGTTCACTTACTTTCTGAACTTATTACTTGACCGATTTTGATTAAATTCTTTTTATTAAAAAGATAATTTTGATTTTTAAGTCGTAATGGAGCTAGATTTGTGAAATTTCCATAGGTTTTGTCCCACACGGCGCCAAAGTTGCAATGTTATTTTTATGGAGATTAATGTTTATTTACCAGCAGGTGCCATAAATAAATGTTAAATTATCTAAATAATTTGTTAAGCTCAACATAGAGAGCAGCACAGTAAAATATCAAGTTAATTATAAAAGAACGAATACATGTCTGTATGTGTGTATGTTATCATCAGCCGTTAAATAAAATGAAAACATTTGAAATAGGCTTAGTAATAAAATTGATTGGTTATAAATATTATACTATAAATAGAGTGCCAATCAAGTACAGTACGAGTAAGTGAGTCTGTAAATGAATTTAAATAATGTGATTTTACTTTATACAGTTTAATTACTAATGTTTGAAATCAGAAGTCACACGCCAAGGCGGCACGAGCGCAGCGAGTGTGTGGTAATATGTGTGAAAGATATGTTGCATATTAATACATGCTTACACATCCGCAAACACGGTATCACTCCTAAACCATTTACCACTCTCTGTCAAATCCTTGCATTTCAAGAACCTATAATGTATAATTATTTACCAGAGGAATATGTCTAATATCAATGTAATGATATGACCCTATTTTAAATTTGACCCACCCACCCATACATACACGTACGGAGGTAATGAAATGATAACGGTAACCATAAATAGATGTTCCAGGCAAGTGCCTAATTTTCAACTTTTAATCAGTATTGAACTCCATTTATACAAATTACAGTACTGAATCTAAATTAAAGTGCGGATTATACGACTAGCTACAATACATAAAAACGTAACAAATTTATATGAATTATTTATAAAGTAAAATAGGTGTAAAAACTTTTTTTGTTTGCTGGCATGGTGGCTATGGTTTTGGACTACAAAGCGCATTTTCCAAGGTTCGAATTCCAACTAAGCTAACGGTCGATACATCACTCGTTGAATAAATGTCACGAACAGGCCTACAGGCCCATATGAACTGGTGAGTAAAGTTTTAATTTTGAAAGATAAAAGTTACATAATGTGTAAATTATACAACAATCACATTACATTAAACATGTTTGAACATGCAATTCAGGACATGTTTAATGCTAGAGTAGGTCTAACTTAATCGTCAAGAGAAAATAATAAGAAAAAAACCACGTTCGTAATCTATTGTCGAACATATTCTGTGGTCCTGGAGGGAAGGTGGGTAGGTGGGCCTGAACGCACAGCAAGAATTATCGAAGTCAAATTCATAGAGTTCATAAATGACATATACGGTTCTTTACATTTGTTTATTCAGGCTACAAAACTACAAATTGTTTCAACTGAGTTGCGGTCACTGTTTACTTAACTAGTGGAAATAAAAGTATGAGAATTAATTATAACACTTTTATGTAAGGAATTATATAACGTAGGCCTATCATTCAATATATCTATGAAAAAGTTATTATGGCTAATTGATCCAGTCAGACGTCAGGATACAGTTAGTAATAAGTGAACTTTGCAAATATAATACACACACACGCACGCACGCACGCACGCACGCACGCACGCACGCACGCACGCACGCACGCACGCACACACACACACACACACACACACACACACACACACACACACACACACACACACACACACACACACACACACACACACACACACACACACACACACACACACACACACACACACACACACACACACACACACACACACACACACACACACACACACACACACACACACACACACACACACACACACACACACACACACACACACACACACACACACACACACACACACACACACACACACACACACACACACACACACACACACACACACACACACACACACACACACACACACACACACACACACACACACACACACACACACACACACACACACACACACACACACACACACACACACACACACACACACACACACACACACACACACACACACACACACACACACACACACACACACACACACACACACACACACACACACACACACACACACACACACACACACACACACACACACACACACACACACACACACACACACACACACACACACACACACACACACACGTGTAGCGCTGGAGTTGCGGGAAAGCACGCAAAATATGCACCTTCTGGGGAATCGCACTTCTACTTGGTATTTTGAGATGAGTTTCACAAACACCCCACCTAGGACGTCTACTAACATAAATCCATCATAATTTTTTACAAAACTCATAAAATGTTTCACACGTAGAAATCACATTTTATGGGGAAGGCAAAGTGTGTAACTCCCGTCAGTATGTTTCTGCAGGTTGTGGGGTACCTTGTGTATGCAGCGTCACCACTTCTGCCTCTGCGTAGGGAAGGCACGCCAGACGCTGCACTTCCGCTCCTCTATTCTTATCGCACAATGAATCATGCCACCTGTTATTTTCACCAACTCGGACTGCCTTACTTCATATTTTGGGTTTAGCATTTGATTTCTGCATTTCGCATGGCCTTTTGCTCTTCCACTAGTCTGATTGATTAACGAATAGCTACACTACTGGTGTAATATTAGTATAGTTGTTACTATTCCTCTTTTACAGCCATTATATTCTAGATGATTATAAGTATTAATTAATTTATAAAACTAAACAGCTGTGATTTGTTGTTAATTGTTTATGAACAATATAAAATAATACAATAATTAACAATTATTATTTATTAATAATAGAGAACAAAACAGGTTAAAATAATCTAAATGTAAACAAACCTCTCTTGAGATGCCTAATGTACAACAGCTGATAATGGTTTGTTTATTTAAGTTCACGATATTAAAAGTCCTTATAAAAAATAAACAAAAGTTTAAGTCCATGTCCGTGCCTAAAATCCTCCTCAGTCCTAACCAATTTGAGTGATCGGTAGGTCAAAATAAAGTGCACATTTCACTGAGTGTTCTTAAACCAAAACGAAGTATGTAGGTTAATTAACACCGGAGAAACTGAAAAAGAAATGGTAACGGTCGCCACAAGAAACGTATAGGAGAAAAACATTTTTGGTAAAACGTAAAAAATATCAAAGCCAAGTAACTTTAAATTCCTGATGGCTGATCTGTAAACAAATACTTTACATTTAAAAATAAAATGAAGGAAATTAACCGGATAGATCGGCTATGCTGACTGTCGTTAGTATTTCATAAATGTTTCTAATGCATAGATTGCATGTGCCTAACACGTATATTAGTCACGAAGAAAAAAATAAAGCAGATGTAGATTTCTTATAGCCGCAGCAAACGCCTCCATGGCTGTTTTATACAGATTACAACTAATTTACATCTTCGTATGGAGACTTCCACGGTCGATATATAAGCTATTTACACAATCGTAGTCCGGGTTGGACTGTGTCTGGTTATTATGTACACTATGTACAAATTGCCAACGTTTCGAGCACATTGCAGCACTCATCTTCAGGGCGACACACTCTGCTACTCGATCCACAGAGTATATGTATTATACTCTGTGGATCGAGTAGCAGAGTGTGTCGCCCTGAAGATGAGTGCTGCAATGTGCTCGAAACGTTGGCAATTTGTACATCTTACCTTACCTCCTTGGCCATTGAAACCCCAGTTGGTTTTTGGCCTCGCCAACAATGCCTCTCCATTCTGCTCTGTTCTTTGCTGCCTTAGGTGTAGTTCCCAATTTGTAAATATCTTTGAGGACCTGATCTCTCCATCTAAGTCTTGGCCTGCCAAGGGGTCTTCTACCGTCTGGGTTCGATCGTTCAATATAATTAATAATGGAGGTATTTTCTCGCCTCCACACATGTCCAGCCCACCTTAGTCTTCTACTTTTCACTAATGCTACTATATCTGGGTGAGTGTATATTTCTCTTAATTCTCTGTTCTTTCTTATTCTCCATACATCTCCTTCGCATACTGGACCAAACACTTTTCTTAATACTCTATTTTCAAATACAATAAGCTTCTTCTCATATTCCTTTGTCAGTGACCATGTTTCAGCTCCATATAGTAACACAGGGAGGACTAGTGTATGGAAGATTTTGATCTTAGTTTTCCTAGACAATATTTTGGATTTAAGTAATTTCTCTACTGCCCAATAGGTCTTAGAGGCTAAGACTAGTCTATTTTGAATTTCGTTTTCCTCTTTTATGTTTTGTGCTAGCTTTATGCCAAGGTTTTTAAACTCTTCGACTTTTTCAAATTCCCACTTGTCCACTTTAATATTTTGTGTTCTATTCATTCCCTGTCTTCTGGTTATATGCATATATTTTGTCTTATCCTGGTTTATTTATAATCCCACCTTTCTGGTTTCTTGAATGAGCACTTTTGCTAAATTTTCCAGATCTGTTCTACTTTCAGCAAGAAGAGCAACGTCATCCGCAAAAGCTAATACATTTACTTTTGATCCAACATAGATTCCAGCTCTTAAATCTTTTGTCTTCCTGAGTGCATCTTCTAAGACTAGACACGGTCCAACCCGGATTACGATTGTGTAAACAACTAATTTACATCTTTATACGTCAGCATTAATAATTATGCACTACATTTATCATTGAGGATTCGGGTGGTGGATAAGGGAGGGATTGACGAGTAGCTGCCTCGGCCATCACATGGTAAAAATATTAAATAACTGCTCAATACAGTTTGCAAACAATTAGATGCGACCTCTTTTTATCTCTTCTCTGAGTAATAGTGAAAGCACTAATATGTTTGCTCTTAGTAAATGTAATCATATTTTAGAGTTTTAGAGAGTGTTTTCAATCCTCCCGTGTCTATCACTATTATAATAAATTACATTTGATGTAAAATGTCAAATTAATAAACATTGTCAAGTAACATTCGCTCTGTAGTAACTTCAGTTCTGTTAATAGTTTCTTGATTGAATGTATTTACATTCAAATTCACGCAATAACATTTTGTTAGATATTTAATAGGGCTATTCATTTTTGATTAAAAACCTCAAACTTGTGCATAATTTAGTGACAAAAGTTCTGTATATTTATTTTATTTTTATTACAACTGTTTTTAAAACTTGTAAAATTGCTATTACTCCGGCACAGTCAACTTGGAGGACTCTACCCAAGATTCAAAGCTTAGTAAAATATTAGAGGCAGAGACTCCAAATCAGAAAGCCATGAGATGATGGATCTGAACTTAGAGGGAAACAAAAGGAAAATAAAATGTCTTAAACTTGATTATAGAGTAATAAGATAAAAAAAACATTATGTTGAAGATCGTAATGTTAGTAAAATGTTGAACGAATTTGTTATATTTTAAAACTGAACTGAGAAGTTGTAAAGTTTAGTGATTTAGTTCATATTTAGTATTTTTGTTTGATTTTTTAAAGAATGCTAATGCTTTTGTTTAATTATGAATACGTTGCCATGATCTACACATTTTTTCATTATACTGTACCAGCTTTAATAATTGACATGTCTGAATTGATATTTGTCCATTAATTCGTTTTATAGTAATAATACTGATTATTTTTGTTTTTTCAATTTTAACTAAAATATTTTTCAGTAAATAGTCACCACGAATCCTATTACACTAGCTAATTTCTTTGAATAAGTTGTAGATAACTATCTCTGCAGACGTGTTTGCTAACTGGAAACTATTTTCTAATACTTTCATTTTTCAAAAATTAATGTAACAAAACATTGTTTCAATTATGAGGCTCTAGTTGTAAATGAACTCATTGTTTTACTCAGTTTAAAACTACAGTAATACACACAACTGTAACTCTATATATGGTTTGTTTGTAAGTTTAAAAACTTTTTTTAGACCTGTACGACATTGCTTAAAATGGATATATTTGTTTTGAAACATAATGTTTTAAGCGCCCTTAATTTAGTTTTATTCTATTTTAAAAACAATAACAATTAACATTACACTGTAAAACATAAATATATTCCTAAAGTATGAAGTACAATTAAACTTCACACAACACAAATTTATTACAATATAAACACAGAATGCACAAATATATTACATTACAAGTACAAAATGCACATATATTATGAATATCGATTTCGGTGAACCACGCTCACCTTCCTCAGACCAGAGGGATTCACAAAAGAACGAAAAAAGGTGTTCAACAACTCAATGTATAGGCCTACGATCACGTAACCATATTGGTTGGGATTGTCGAAATGGCGGCTGCTAAAATATTATTGACTAATTTCTTTTGGTTGTTACTTCTGCTCTTTTCATCATTTTCATACTTTTGTGAATTCATCTGGTCTGAGGAAGGTGAGCGTGGTTCACCGAAATCAATCACTATAATATATGTGCATTTTGTGTTTATACTGTACTATATTTGTGTTGTGTTACGTTTACTTGTACTATATATGTACCAACACGTATTAAAAACTATTTAAAATATAAAACAGAATATTTATTTCTATATACTCATTAGGTAAACATGAAAAAAATCATTCATGATCGAGATATGGGACTCAAGAATTTTAAACCAAAAAAACCCCTCCTCTACTTAGTTAGACTAGCCTGAAACTGTTTATCACATTAATTTGGGCTAGGCTTATTTGTTGGGGTTTTTCACATCGGGGGGTGGTCCACAAAGAGTTAGGTAAAAATCGTAAATGAACTAATGAGAAAGTTGCACATGAAATAAATATCCTTATTAGCACATCATCACAGTGGAGGGGGAGGGCTAGAGTCAGTGAACGTTCTGTTTCGAAATATAATTATAAAATCAATTTTAGATATAACAACCTGTACTTTTATAACTCACTTGGCCGTTTTATTTTAGTATATAACTTTTTTATTTTCGAAGAATCTTTCAGTTTTTTGGAGTAGACACCACAAAGTTTGCCCTTTTCCAAATCTGACAGTATATCAGGAATCATAAGAAAATTAGCTATAGTTTCATTACCCACTCAAGTAAATAACACAAGTATTAAAATATTTGTTATTATCAAACATTTTTGTCCAACCCCTGATACTCTAAATGTTTGAGCTTTTAATCTAACATCTATATATAAGGTATGTATTCGTTATGCGTGAATATCCTTGAGGTTATGTCATAAACTATTGTTTTACCATAAGAAATACGATGGATCCATTTCGGAGTCTAATAAGGCCACCATCTTGTTTATAAGGGAAATAAAGTCTTTTGTAAAAAGTTCTGTAGGTTTCAGACCGAGATCTTCATTCAAGTATACACATGATGGGGGTAGGATCGTTGGAAGTGTCTCAACCTGTAGTGTCACTCAGTTAGCGAGTGAGGTCCATTTTGAATTTGGCTCTGTGACGTTGTGTTTTCCTCATCTTTAATTATATTAGATTTAATTTGACCAAATATCTTTAATTTAATGAGTGATCTCATTAAGAAATCTGGGGCCAGATGTGATAACAATTTATATTAGAGTAAAAAGTTAATTTCTAGCATATGATGAGGATTGATGCGTTGAGTTTGAATGAATAATCTGTATTGGTTTAACAAATGTTAAGTCATCAACGAGTGTTAAGATGGCGTGTTTTTAAATTTAAATACGAGGAAAAATTCGATTTAAAACTTTTAATACCATAGAGAACCTTGTATTAATATAAAAATTAAATTATAACATTGATGAAGACCTTACTGAAAATAACGAAAATCATGTACAGTCAATGTTTATATTATAACATTTATTAAATACTACTTTTAATAAATTGAAATTATTAAAAATTGTATAGAATATAATAATTTTATAAAAAACACAACTTTTATAATTTTTATGTAAACATGTTTTTACTGCACATAAATGTTAAAAAATGTTATGCTTAAACGAAAGATAACACTAATACAAGTTAAGTTCCTCAATCGTATATTATGGATGGACACTAAAAGACACCTACTAGTATAAAATGTAATATTATTTAGCAGTTCTAAGTGTGAGTTAAAAGAAATATGGCATATTAGTTAACCCAAAATGAGGGTAATCTATGTTATTTAGCGCTTCAAATTAAAGAAAACTGTTGAAATTCAAATAAATAATAGTTCATATTTAATTAGATAGCCTAATCCGTATTCTAATGCTATATTGCGATCTTGCATATTTAATAAAAAAATGTAAGAAAATAATAATAGTTAGCTGGGTTTATTAAACGCTGTAAAGTAGGGGGTTTCGATGGATTTGACTTTATAACTTCTGATTAAGACTTATCAGTACTTAGTAAGGTTTCTAGTATATCTCTATTTATAGAAAGATCAGGCATTCAACTGATTACGCCTTTGTACTTCATCTTTTTTCAGCACTTTCGGTACAACAGACTAACATATTACGCAGATATTTGCTATAATGTAGTAATACTTAACTAGTCATGTTATTATAAAAATAATAAAAGAAGCAAAACTATTTTCGTTCATATTTATCATATATAATTTAACAATTTTATTTCATGATACTTGATATCTCTTTGTTTCAATATTTGTTTGTTGAATAAACGTATCTTTAACACAGGTTACCTGCTTAATCACATACACACGCAAGCAACTTGATAATTACTATAAAATACACTTCACTGTTCTTATGAACTGACAATATTTATATGTACGAACGATTGAAACATAATATTAAAATTTACCCTCCTGAGTAAATACCTAAAAGTGTTATTGAAGTATGTCAGTATAGTAAATCAATTTTATTTGGACTATGGGTAGCTTAACTATCACTGTACGTTTGGCATGATGGAACCTGCGTTGCAGACTTGGAAAATATTAGCAGCAATCGGAAATTTGACTCTCAACATCAAACACATATCCTTAATTTAACAATGAATCAAGCAGGTACAGATATCTCCAATGCTATGGACCCTGAACCATGTTCGAATATGCCATCTAGTAGTAGGACTGACGCAGAAGAGCAAATCATTAGTGAACCTACACCAAATAAATTTTGCCTCGTTCCTTACAGTGACTCGGATGATTCTGTTGATTACTTATCGCTTGAAAATAACAATACATATCAATCCAAAAATAAACAAGAACTATCTGTAATGAGAGAATCAAATATTGAAAATATTGACTATATAGATGATGCCAAAAATATTGGTGGAGGTCAATACAACACATATTGCATGCCTCATTTTGACGAAAACTCACAGCACTCCACAAACGAGTTAGTTGACGAAACTGATACTAAATCTGATTCTAACTTCAAGCTGTTTTTGTTGTCTTCAAGAACCGACGAGGATTGTGCTCTTTCAATGTACCCTAACTGCCATTTAGCAAATTTTTTTAGGGGTTTTAAAGAAAAATAGACTGTCTAGGCATGCTTTAAAATGTTGGAACAATCCCAAAGGAATAAAACATACAGGGCACGCAATTGGTAGAAGTATAACATTGCTCACAGCAGATAATGATACTTCAACTGACCTCTAGATATATTGAATAATATGAAAACTGACAAGGAATCACTTACAGTGAGGAATGACGATATAATTAAAAAATATGGCCAGTGGCTTTGTGATAAGCATAGTTCACATAAACATCTAAAGAATGACATTTCACAAAAAAATTAGAGAACTTTCTCGATTTTTGCTCCAACTAAACGAAAACAGGCCTGATTGCGACTATCTTACTTTGAGGGAGGCCTTAAAACCAAACAACTGTTTTCTTACTGTTGAAGCAGTAAAGAAATTAACTGGCATTGACTCATCTAAGAGGAAACGATCAACACAAGCTCTTAAGTTAGGATTTTCTTTCCAAAAAAATTAAGCGATAGTAAAAAATGAAGCGATTGTAACAAGAAATGAGAAGAAAAAGAAAGAAGTTGATGACTTCATGGAGCTGTATAGACTGAATTGGACTAATTCCATCCTCAGAAAGGCAACGGAGGATATTGACAAGTCCAAATACAATAGGCCGAATCTACTTCCTCTTGCTGAGGATGTTAGATGTATGAATACATACATCTATGTACATACTGTACACAATAAGAGCATAATTTTTCTCCAAAAGATTGAGAACAACCAGGCAGATGAAAAAGATTTTATAGAATTCTGCCATATTACATTAGCTCATGTCATTACATTAAACAGAAAGAGAGTCGGAGAAGTTCAGCGACTGACCAAAGATGATTTTATGGCCCGAATGACTAATCAAGAACCCCAAGGTGAAATAGAATCTATTTTAAATTCTCACAAAAAAACTGTTAGTCAAGAATTTAAGCCTGATTAAAATTAGAGGGAAAAAGGACGCAAAGTACCACTTCTGCTAACTAAAAAATTAAAAAAAAACATAGAAACTATTTCAATGAAAAGACAACAGTTTAGGGTCCCAGATACAAATCCTTTTATCTTTGCTAAATGTAGAAGTAATCAGTGTATTCGGGGGAATGACGCATTAAGATTGATTGCCCTTAAATGTGGAGCTAAACATCTTAAGAAATTAACCTCCACCAGCTCGAGGAAACACATTGCCACGGTGTCTCAGGTCTTAAATATGTCACTAAATGATTTAGAACTGTTACCTGGGCATCTTGGTCATGACTTGAATATTCATAAGGAATATTACAGACTTCCGGACAGAACAATGGAACTTGCTAAAGTAAGGAAACTTTTGCTCCAGTTCGATAAAGGCAAGCTCACTCCTGGGTTAAATCTGGATCAACTAAATATTGACGTTAGTGATAAATCCGATTCAGATTCCTCTTCTAACGAACAAATGAGGAAGTTCACAGAAATTATGAACATAGTCCTCCAAAAAGTCCTCCACCTTCAACATCCATGGAAACAAGTATTCCCAACATAAGTTCCATTGCCAGGAAGGTCAATTTTAGCAGGTGGGATATTTGGACTGAAGAGGAAAACACAGCAATAAATTCATATTTTATGAATGATATAAACAATTGGATAATTCCCAATAAATCAAAATGTGATCTTTGTGTAAAAAGATATCTAATACTTAAAAAAAATCTTGGGTACAAATGAAATCAAAAGTACACAAGATAATTAAAAAAAGGAGAACAACTAACACATCTTACATAACTCTGCTAAAAAACATTCTTAAAATGTCTGGAGTGTTTTCAAGCAGATAATTTTTCTTGCTTCCATTGTCAAGAGGGGATTTTCCTATTTAAGTTTATTTGCTTTAACTATCCTGGCGGGTTAGGGCCTTCCTTCCAAGCAGAGATGAGTGGATGGGGAGTACCAAGCCCGCACAAGTAAAAGGAAGCGTCTGGTATACAGACGGCTCACTTATAGAAGAAGGTGCGGGTGCGGGGGTGTACGGGAGGGCAGCACGGAAAGTTCTGTCTGTACCTCTAGGGGCCCATGCAACCGTCGTCCAGGCGGAGGTGATGGCTATCATGATAGCCACACAAGAAGAAATGCGTCTAGGTGGCTTCGGAGGAGTTGTCTCAATCTGCTCGGACAGCCAGATGGCGATAAAAGCGATCATGGCACCACGTACCAGCTCTAAGCTGGTATGGGAGTGCCAGGGGATCCTGGAGACTCTTTGCCAGCGTAAACAGTTGAGACTCATATGGGTCCCTGGGCATGCTGGTATTGATGGGAATGAGAGAGCCGATGCACTGGCTAGGAGGGGGGCAAAGTGCCCACTGCTGGGGCCGGAGCCGGCTCTTGGTATTCCTCTTCAAAAGGTAAAAAGAAGAATTGACAGGTGGACCTCTGAGAAACACGATAGCAGATGGAGGACCGAGTCCGGGCTCAGGCAGTCTCGTGCTCTTATCCAAGGACCGGGTCGCAGGTACAGCGGAGATCTGCTGAGCTGTAACCGGGCCAAGGTGAGGGCGGTTACGGGTATGCTGACCGGACACAATCTTCTTAACAGACATATGAAGATTATGGGCCTAACAGAGGACTCCACATGTAGGCTCTGTGAGGAGGATGAGGAGAGCTCCATACACATCTTTTGTCATTGTGGAGCTCTCTCATCTCTTAGGTATAGGACTCTGGGTGCCGCTTTTCTGGAACCAGAGGATATTAGAAGGGCTACACTCGGGGAGATCATGACCTTCATAAGGGGGACTGGTCTCTTGTGACACTGTCGCCAGTCTCGGGGCGCAAAGGGCCATAGAGTCTAGGCGCAGTGGGCTTGGCGACAGGACCACAACCCGGTGTATCTAATCTAATCTAATCTAACTATCCTGTTGTTATTAATAAGGCCATATAGTGATTTAAATTAAATATGTTTTAGTTTGTTAATTTTATTTTGAATTTAGTTACTATATTGTTATCAATATGCATTATTTAATATTGGATACTGTTTGTAATATTAGTACTCGTAATATGTTTACTGTTGGTTTAACATTTAAGTCTACTCATTCATTATCCATTTTGAAGAGTATTACTAGTAATTTTAATAATAAAATATAATATAAATGAAAGGCTATTGAGATAGTACAGATTATTCCACACATTGATATTATAGAGGAAATAAAGTACAGTGTTGGGAAACTATGTAAATTTTGTTTGAAGATCTATTATAATTTTTGGAATCGTAATTTTGTTTTTCTATTTATATGCTACTACTTACTATTTGTTCTTTAAAATGCAGACCATGTTCAAAAAGGCATATTTTAACATTATTGTGTTAAGTAAGTATTTATAGATTTATATATATTAAAGTAGTAGTAACAATTATGTACTACATTTATCATTGGGGTTCGGGGGGTGGAGGGGTAGGCTATAAGCACAGAATATAGACAGATACAGAAGCCCCACGGTATAGGAAATAATGAAACGGGCAGTTCGTGGTATTTCTCAAAATGAAGGCGTTGAGACGGTCGCTAACTGGCGCGGCGTTGCCAGATCATAGTGCAGGATTCCCGTTTTCCCACAGTGGAGGGAGGAATACAGAATGGACAGACAGAGAACTCCAACCGACAGACAGGGCACTGAGGGCAAGGCCCGGAATAGGCCTACCCCCGCTTACGTTCACTGAGTTGCATTTACTCCGCGTATTTTCACCCTATACATCCTCTTGTTTGAATTTTAGCCAAATTCTTCTAGTACATAAGTTGCACGTTGAGCAAATGAAACCAATTTATGCACTTCTAAATAAAGGGGATTGTTTAATTGTATTCTTAATTAACAAGTTTATGAAACATTTATGATAATTTATCAACTTAAATTATGAAACAATTAATTTTTTAAGGAAGATAAAATAACGATGGATGATAAGAAAACCAAAATTTTTATTCTGCAGTTAGCTTGGGCATTGTTAGTGATATTACACCACGAGGAACTATAACATATAATTTAGACATACTACTATACTATTTCTCAATACATCCCTCTTATAAGCTCATTATTTTTATTCATTTTTATTATGGCTTACTATTTTTAAACCTTTCAATTTGCCAAATTGATTGATTTTTTTACTTATTTTATACCGACTGGATATCATCAATGTTTATAGTTACTATATACTGTACCTGAGCAGATACAGAGACAAGCAAATTGTATTGGTAGCACATGCTTATAAGGATCCTTGAAACATATAATTAGAAGTTATACTTTTAACTATCGATACATTTATGAACTATTTACATTAATAAACATTTGATTAAACCTAAAAACAAAACATAAATAATTGTTACATAAATACGCCCTAAAAGTGTTATACAATAGGCTACAATATAAATACTGTAAACATATTGACTATTTTAAAAATTATACCTTATCACCAAAATTTCTCATATCTCGATCTTTCATAACCACATTATCTTACTCACCCTCTATTTTCTACATCCCTTTTCACATTTCTAAACCTTTCAATTTGGCCAATTTAATAGGGCGCTTATTACTGCTTGTAGATACTTTAAAGTGGACAGATTAAGAGACAAAAAAGGAATATTGGTGACACAGTTAAAAGACTGATTTATATACAAGTCTTTAGAACAGATAAAAGTCTTAAACACAATTACTAAGAGAAATGAAATTATCAAATTATGTATGGAAAAATAACCATACAAATTAGTTACTTCACAAGACAAAAGATTAAATTTGTTTGTCATGACATTCAAATGACCGCTACTCTGTAAAGGATAATCCTTTCCAAGTCCAGTTTGTGGCAATTAATTCTCTTAAATAGACCTTTCATTGAATACCAAACTTGGCTTAGATTTAAGATGTTCGTTCAACTCCTCACGGGCCGTACCAGTGAAAGGATGAAAAGTCACTAATGGTATGAAAAAGTAGGTTTTTGTGACCAAGATGATGTGCAAGATTTCACTTTTATATGTTAAGTCATATAAAAGATGTGACAGCGTTTCTATATTTTTTCACCTTGTATGCACGCTATGTACATGTTGCCGACGTTTCAAGTGCATTGCAGTTTCATCTTCAGGGCAACACACTCTGTTACTAGATCCACAGAGTATATGTAATGTACCTGGTGATGAGTATGTCGCCCTGAAGATGAGAGCTGCAATGCACTCGAAATGTCGGCAACATCTAATTAGTGTACATAGCAATCAGACACGGTCCTACCCGGATTATGATAATGTAAATAGTTTGGTCTAACGTGGAGTTTATATCAAACTGGTTTCACTTATTCATTTTAACGATTAGTCACCAAATACGAATGTGAGTATACTTTTGCTGCAGGAAATGTATCGCATAGATTAGTGAAGTAAGGTGTGTGAATGGTGTGCGAGTGCAGCATTCGTCACATTCACTCCGTGAACACTGATAGCGCTACCTTAAGGTTGAAGACGGGCTTTGCTAAACACTTTAACATTTTAATTTAGTATTTTTCAGTTTACTCATGACATTGTTACAGTTTTAGACAATAGAAGATAATTGACAATGCGGGGACAAGACGCAGAAGACGTTTGATTAATTTATATTAACACATGGCACAAATGGCTCGAGGAAAATAATCTAGGCCTAAATGATGTGTATTATTTAAAAAAATGTTTCACTTACCACAGTTCTCCACGTACACTTGTGATAGGTGTTTTGGGAACCTTAACATCCGCAGTGATTCTATTTGTATAAATTTTTAAACTTCCTCTAACACAAACTGTCGTAGTCTTTCTTTCTCTCCATTAAAACACTAAGTTATAACAAGACACAATGATAAAATAACCGAAACCAAACCAATTTTATTCAGAAACTAGGGGACACCCCTGCCCACTTCGCATGCCAACCCCGTCGTCACTCGCTGTGCTCGTGAGATATGGGTCACCTGCGGCCTCGTGGGGGAGCTCGGCCTTCGGCCACGCCAAGACGCTCTGCTACAGGCCTCGCGGGGGAAGGTTCGACTCGCGGTCACACCAAGACACTCTGCTACAGTCCCATTTGAGGAACTCGGCCTCGTGGAGGAGCTCGGCCTACGGCCTCGCCAAGACGCTCTTCTACAGGCAGTTATGGAACTCTGCCTACGGCCTCGCGGGGGAAAGTTCGGCTTGCGGCCTCAAGATACTGCTACAGTCCATTTGTGGATCTCGGCATGTCGCCTCGTGAGAAAGATCGGCCCTCTGCCTCATCAGGATTTTTAACCAGTATGACCATTAATTTTGGTTCCCCCCAATTATCAGCATTCCCCCCTTAATATTTATCCTGTTCAAAATCTGATATTGTATTTAGTTTCAGGAGAGAAATGGCTTTAAATTGATACCTCACTTACCTAGATCTAAATCTAACCTCACTCAGATTAGATAAGTTTTTTAAAGTTTTACATTTTTAAAATTTTCAGTTTTTGAGCCCCCGATACCACAAATGTTTGAGTTATTAAGCTGAAATTCATATATAAGGTGCACGTTTGTTACACGTGTAGAACTGTGAATGTTTGGACAGTTTACTAAAGATTTTCTTCAACTTAGGTAATAAAAACTACTTTTTAGTGATTTTTTCCATTGGGACATTGGGGAAGTTTTGGGGTAAACAGGCCGCTATCTTGTTTATGAGTGAAAAAAGTAAACTTTTGTGAATTTTTCTGGAGGTTTCAGACAGAGAGCTTCAATTCAAGTATACTCTTAATGGGGGTAAGACGCCGGGAAATGCCTCAACATTTACAGTAGTGTCAGTGAGTCAGTCAGTCACTACATCTATTTTTATAGTATATAGATTGACTGAGTTTTATTCAGAATTTGTTTACAGGCGGAAAGGATGCAGGAAGTAGATGAACACGTGATCGGCGCGCATTCTTTGAACTTTGCCTCAAATATTATTTTCCATCTAGTTTGGAGGAAACAGTATTCGTTCTAACATATGAGACGCCGCCACAACGTTGTGCGTATTTTAAGGCGAATATGAACGATGATATGAGTGTAGTCTGGTTACTAACTGAGTTTAACTGTTCCTCAGAAAGTGCAATTTATTAATAGCCCAACAGCCAGGTCAAATATCGGACCTGGAGCTTTCCGTAAAATCCGAACCACGTAGTGTTGGTCTGATTTTCAGCTAACAGACAAGTCTGACACTCAGTTCTCTTCCCTACACTACCTTGACTACCATTCAACATGAACACCCCATACGTCTCTAGTAGTGTCCACGTCGATGGCAACCATTGTACGGACGCCGTATCGGTATTAAGAGGACCGAGCATGGAACCTATCGCCTTCAATCTCCCAAAAACGTTGTCCCCATTCGAGATTTATGTTTCTTTAAACATTTTTTACCCATTTAAAACTGTAAAAAATAATAGTAATAATCCAAAACCTAATTTTTTCTTAAACTAGGGGATACCACAGCACGCTAAGTGTGCAAAACCCCGTTACTTGCTACGCTCATTTCACTCACTCGTGTAATTTTGTTATTTTTCTTCGTATTACATGCTTAACATTGTTTCAATACACTGTTAAAAAATAACCTCATGTCAAGTGTGCAACAGTGTCAACTGTGCACGTCATAAGCTTTCTCATTGTTAGGGTAACAATGATTTGCTAGTATTGGGATATTAGTTATCTGCCTTAATTTAGATTTTTGAGAAAAACTGTTGACAAATTCCCTCTTAGTATATGTCTATAGCCTATAATGAATGTTTATAGCAAATTTCGTGGTCTTATGATTTTTGAGAATTTGTGATTAGTCAGTGTTGTTTGGCTTTAATAATACTTATAGAAATCATCTCCCTAGCCACGATAAAATTGGAAAACATTTGTTCTTTGTAATAGGATTATTTATGTTTTATATTTATCTAATTTTCAGTTAGTCAAGTTTTGAGCGAAAATAGCACCCTACTGATGAATACCTGAAGAAACGTTTAAAATAATGTATTTTTTAAATAGTTAATTAAGCTACGTGTATGGAATTTCAGTCTGAAAACGCCAATAAAATAATAAAGTATACAAAATAATTTTACTAACATATATGTAGGCTATTATTTACAAATTTGCAAGTATTTATTATTATTATTATTATTATTACTATCTTAAATACATTCATGATAGTAAGCTTTTACTATTCATTTTATTCATTTTTATTTATTTCATTCATTCATTTCATACTTTATTCATTTACACGGGCCATTACACGGGCAAAATATTTTTCCATATGTTTTATTTACTTATTTTTATTCGTATGTACAAAATCTAGGTCTCACCAAGTTATGCAAAACTTGTCGGTGAAGACCTATAGTAAAGAAGAGAAACAAAAACGTATTATAGGAAAGAATACCTGATTATTTTAATTTTTTTTTTTCTAGTAATTACTAAGATTGGGCGGTTTAGGGCAGGCACCGAATTAAACAAACAATAATTGTTAATAAAAAAATGTTAATATGAATATTACGTTTTAACAGTAAAAGATGTACAGTAATATTAAACTCCGCATATGCATCATTGTTGTGCCATACACGCGGGACTGTTGTAGTTGACTAGCCTGAGACACCCGAGACGATGCGTAGCAGGGATTTCTCCCTGGCCGGCTGGGCCGGCCGGCCAGCCACAGTTTGGCAACCGCGCTTGGCCGGTTTTTACCACTAGCGCCGCGTATGATCTGGCCGGTGAGTTTAGCGATCTCGCGTTTCAAAATTTAGCATTGCGTGGGGCTTCTGTATCTGTCTATATTCTGTGCTATAAGGGAAGGATAGACAAGTAGCTGCCTCGGCCATCACATGGTAAAAAGGAGAAATAACTGCTCGACACAGTTTGCAAATTCTATGAGTAATAGTGAAAACACTAATATGTTTGCTCTTAGTAGATGTTATTAATCATGACGAAACTGTTCAAGGTGAAGCAAATCATCAACATATCTTGTTGCGTATTTCATGATTTTATATAACGACAAAATAATGATTTTATTTTTTTGAACATACACAACATCTTTAACATAATATTTATTAAGGAAAAGTATAATGGCTACCCCTACTTATTGGTTGGCCAATAGAAGCAGACGTTCCCAAGATTTAGGTACAAGATGTAGGTTGTAAGTCACCTAAACATATTATTGGTGCTAATAGTAAAACCAAGTACAGATAAGGTACGTAAGTACCGGCTTGATACTAATAGTAACAATACTAACAACATAAGTAAGGAGACTACTAGTGCTTATTAATTATTTTGGTAAACATCAGACATTCCAAAGGAGTCCATAACGTACATTTACATTACATTGAACGGATACTAACAGTAAAACAAATTATCAGGTGCTACTTTTAATGATGAAGACTAGTGATCCAATGGAAGCAGATCTTCCAAAGTTATAAGTAAGATGTAATATAATCAAGGTGATAGTAATTCTAATATATAGCAATACTAATAGATAGTTTTCAATATGTAATTAAGTGATACTATTAGTAATGTTAAGCACCAGGTGTTACTGATATTAATTAGTAGTTAGTTAGGTAATAGAATCAGATCTTTCCAAGGTACAAACAAGATATCCCAAAACTGAGAAGTTAGTTATACTAATAATATATGATATAAATATCACTATAGAGAGATACAAATACCCACACTTATAATCACTTAGAACTGTTAGAATTCATATTTGTTTAGTCAGTCAAAGCAAATCAGTGTCTATTGTAATACTAATTCATAGTTAGGCAATTTTTTATAATAATACTAGGGAATAGAGATCACTCTATTCCACTAGTATTATTATAAAAAATTGCCTAACTATGAATTAGTATTACAATAGACACTGATTTGCTTTGACTGACTAAACAAATATGTATTAATATCAATTAATAGAAACAATTATTATCAGCTAGTAAGGTTAGTGATTGGTAAACCAATGGAACTAAAACTTATCAAGGTATAAGTAAGATATCTTACAATAAAGCTGTTGGTTATAAAAATTAACTGTAATATTAATAGCCTGAAGTGAAACTAATATAAGTGCATAACATCCGATGTACCGTTAGTGGTAGGTAATTGGTTAGTCATTAGAAGCATACATTCCCAAGATGTAGGTAAATCACCAAAAAATAGTATTTATACTAACTGTAACACCAAGGTGTAGATAAGGGATCTTAGTAGTGGCTTAATATTACTAGAAACAATATTTATAGTAAACAACAATTCATAGTAAAATTGTTAGTTCTTAGTACTTATTTTGGTGCATATCATATAATGATACCTACCTACAAGGTAAACCTACATTAGTATCGAACCGATACTAATAGTAACACTGATTATTACATGTTATTGTTTCATGGTATACATGCTGATGAACCTATTGTATTTGTATTAGCGCTTTTCAGTATATAAATAAGATATGATATGAAAAAGTTGATAGTAATACTAATACCCAGTAATCCTAAAAGATAATGTTTCTTTTATTATCAAGTGATAATATTATTATCAATAATTACTAGTTGTTGCCACTAGTAAATAGTTAGCCTATACAAGTACATATTTCCATAGCATCGGTAAGGGATCCTAAAACAGAGAAGGAAGTAATACTAAGAGATAGTATTAATATCGTAATTGAGAGATCCAATACTAATACTTATCATCAGTTAGTACTGTTGGACATTTTATTTTTTAGTTTTTAGGGCACAGTTTGCAGTAATACTAGTTAATGATAAGATTTTTGGTTAGTAATACGTATAGAAACAAGTAATACTAATAAGACTTAGTAACAATTATTGAAGGTAGTAAGGTTAAAAGGTTTTGAGCTAATGTACGTAGTGTTTCTCAATGAATAACTAAGATATACAACTATCAAATCGTTAAATACAAGGTGTTAGTAATACTAAGAGAATCAAATGTTACTAATATTCGTACCTAATATGATGTAGTAACATTAGTAATAAACAATTGGTTCACCATTAGTTGGAGTCATTCCTAATTATAGTGAAGATGTAGGTAAGTCACGTTAAGTATTATTGATACTAATAGTAAAATCAAGGTACATGATATAAGGTACCCTAGTATTAGTTTAATACTAATAATAAGAATAATAAGTAGAGTACTTTTTAGTTCTTAATTGTAAGTTTAATAATAAAAGCTGATTTTCCCAACGATGATTCACTAGATATTAACATTAGTATCGACACAATACTAATAGTAAAACCAAAAGAATGTGGTCCTGTTAGTTATTAGTATCATCAAGACTAAGCCTAACATATCCAAAAAATAATTAAAATATAAGTAAGACAAAAAACATTAACTTCCCCACAAAGTCAATGCTACAATTAAGACAGAAACACACGCTTCCCCGGAATGGCATGTCTATAGGTAACCGATACACAGTTCACACACCTTTCTCAGATATTGGCGCGACGTGGTGGCAGGGAGTCGAACTACGTTACACACTCCAACAAGTAAAATATATCACTTATGGGGAAGTTGTAAAAAAAATTTCCATGGTATGCAGAACGACTAAAAAAGAAGTTTACAAGTGAAAAAAACTATATGCGTTGTGGGGATACCCCACAAATACAACGCTTCCCCACAACGTGCTGTGTTTACTTGTGAAATACCCCGCAAGTGCATATGGGCAAACACACACACACACACACACACACACACACACACACACACACACACACACACACACACACACACACACACACACACACACACACACACACACACACACACACACACACACACACACACACACACACACACACACACACACACACACACACACACACACACACACACACACACACACACACACACACACACACATATATATATATAGGTTATATTATTTCATTTAAAATTGACAATAATATAAATCTCAGAAAAATAAATACATGTAATGAAGCTTGCAGCAATAGATATAAAAATTTTAACTATTAAACTTATATCTTTAAATATCTTTTGTTTTAGCGATAACCTTTATACCAACAATTAACGTTACTTTTTTGTATTTTCTTGGGCTTGTTGTTAAAATCTATAATTAAATAAGTTATTTCTTTCAAAATTTATAATGTGATATGAAATAGACTTTTCATATGAAAAGTCTATGTTCAAATATAAAAACCGTTATTTTATTGGTAATTCCTTTACAAAACAAGACTCAATATGAAAGTATAAATTATACCAAATGTTTGATTGTAAATTATTTTTATAGTGTATAATTATTATAGTAAAGAGTATTTCTAAAATAAGGGAAAATGTTTTCGCTGTCTCATTAAAGTGGATAAAAAATAGTTTGAACTTGGCAGAAGAAAGAGAAGCCATCTGACACCACGCAAAGGACATAAATCAGTGAACTTCCTTCATAAAGCGAGGAGCTGCCTCCCCACAGCTGCACCCTTCCGCCCTCGCATATAATAAGCCAGATCGCAATGGTTTCATTTAGAGAAATTATCAAATAGACGTAAATAAATGAATACAATAATAAATAAATACATTTGTGTTGCCTGATGAAGCCAGATTTTCTGGTGAAAGGCCTTGTATAAAGTATATTTTATTGGTTTTATTTGAACAAGAAATTGAATAATACATGGATACAATCATAATTTTTGACTGCTTGTTTATAGATTCCTTAAGGAAGCAAAACTTTTCTCAACATTTTTGAATTTTTTGAAATTTTTGACTTTTTGAAATGTTCGACACACACGCGCACGCGCGTGTGCGTGTGCGTGCGTGTGCGCGTGTATAAGATTGCTAATTGATTGATTTTTTCCCCTTAATTATAAATTGCAAGATTTCCACGTTCTACAGTTTAGAGGCTGTCTTTTACAGTGTGTGAACGTAATCTTGTCGTTTAGATGGTGTCTTTTACAGTGTGTGAACGTAATATTGTCGTTTAGATGGTGTCTTTTACAGTGTGTGAACGTAATCTTGTCGTTTAGATGGTGTCTTTTACAGTGTGTGAACTTAATATTGTCGTTTAGATGGTGTCTTTTATAGTGTGTGAACGTAATCTTGTCGTTTAGATGGTGTCTTTTATAGTGTGTGAACGTAATCTTGTCGTTTAGAGGGTGTCTTTTACAGTGTGTGAACGTAATCTTATCGTTTAGAGGGTGTCTTTTACAGTGTGTGAACTTAATATTGTCGTTTAGAGGGTGTCTTTTACAGTGTGTGAACGTAATCTTGTCGTTTAGATGGTGTCTTTTATAGTGTGTGAACGTAATCTTGTCGTTTAGAGGGTGTCTTTTACAGTGTGTGAACGTAATATTGTCGTTTAGAGGCTGTCTTTTACAGTGTGTGAACGTAATCTTGTCGTTTAGAGGCTGTCTTTTACATTGTGTGAACGTAATCTTGTCGTTTAGAGGCTGTCTTTTACATTGTGTGAACTTAATCTTGTCGTTTAGAGGCTGTCTTTTATAGTGTGTGAAAGTAATATTGTCGTTTAGAGGCTGTCTTTTACATTGCGTGAACTTAATCTTGTCGTTTAGAGGCTGTCTTTTACAGTGTGTGAACGTAATATTGTCGTTTAGAGGCTGTCTTTTACAGTGTGTGAACGTAATATTGTCGTTTAGAGGCTGTCTTTTACATTGCGTGAACTTAATCTTGTCGTTTAGAGGCTGTCTTTTATAGTGTGTGAACGTAATATTGTCGTTTAGAGGCTGTCTTTTACAGTGTGTGAACGTAATATTGTCGTTTAGAGGCTGTCTTTTATAGTGTGTGAACGTAATCTTGTCGTTTAGAGGCTGTCTTTTATAGTGTGTGAACGTAATATTGTCGTTTAGAGGCTGTCTTTTACAGTGTGTGAACGTAATATTGTCGTTTAGAGGGTGTCTTTTACAGTGTGTGAACGTAATCTTGTCGTTTAAAGTTTTTAAAATTTCAACAAGTCTTTGGAAAGTTGTGTTTTTTTACCATTTTTGCCAATATTCTTTTATTGTTTTCTTCATAGTATTCATTTTATGTTATAATGTACGGTACAGAATAACAAATAAGTCTATTGATCTTCCATAAATCTATCTTGATATTTCAGAAAGCTTGCCTTTTATTGTTTCCTAATCTTCCTTACTGTAATGGCGATATTTCAACAAGAAGGTTTATTGATTTTAATTTGTAATATTGATTTAAGTATTTTGTAATTGTTAAAACATTTCCATAACAGTATAACAATGTGTGAGTATGAGTGATGGATGATTGTGTTTATGAAGATTTGTTTTATTTTGTATAGATATTCATTTGTTAGTTATGATTCTATAGTTATTTTTTATGTTTGATAATATGTTGAGTTTTATTTTTTGTTGTTGATAACTGATATGTTGTAATTGGTTTATTTTGTATTATTGCAACATATAAACGTTGTAAGTTGCATATAAATTTTTTTTGTATTATTTATATGATTAATTTCGTTAATTTTGGGTGGTAGAGAGGACTGTCTAGTCCTAACCTTGCCTTAAAAATAAAGTAGTTTTTCATTACATTTGTAACAGTATTTGTTAGATAATGGGTTGAGGAATCCGTTATTCCGTTCCATAGGGTTGATATTTCACCTCGGAAACAACCTCTACTACGTAGCCATTTAACTACTTTCCCAAACTCTATAACTGGGAAAGCCTCTAGACGTAGGCTATCTGACCTTCTTTGGGTCTCAAATTTAAACCAAACCAAGCGAAACTCCTAAACTGAAAAAGTCTTGACTGTTTTACTAATCCTCAAGATTTAATAAAATACAAAAATAAATTGGAACATCTCAGCACATAGATAACTAATACAGAAAACACCCCAAGACACAGAAGTGTGTGGGTTTATGGTTAATACTACAACTTGTCGTACCCTTACTAAATAAACATAATTTACGTTAATTCAGGACCATATTTCAATATTTATTTAACTATGAATTTAGAAACATCCTTGGTTCAGACTTTACACTTATTTCATTAATTACAATTCATTCATAAGCTGTGGGTGAAATTGGGTGTTTCAATTATTATGAGCAGAACGAAGTATTAATTGCAATCCAGCAGATTACATATTACGTTACCAAGCTTGTGGCTGACAGCACATTAATATTGTTTTGATATTATCGGTTAAATGTACCAATTAGGAATTATAATTCAAATCATTTGCTGTTAGATTGTCGTTCATGATGGATGTTTAAAGTTGGAACTGATATTGTCAGACGTCAGGTATAGAGGTTCACTAGCATCACAGAATATAGACAGATATCTGTCTATATTCTGTGCTAGCATGTTGTCAGTTGGTAATTGTAGTGTGATAATTTATAACTGATAGTGTCAGACGTCAGGTATAGAGGTTCACTAGCATGTTGTCAATTGGTAATTGTAGTGTGATAAGTTATAACTGATAGTGTCACAAGTCAGGTAGAGTGTTGACTAGGATGTTGTCAATTGGTAATTCTAGTGTGATAAGTTATAACTGATAGTGTCAGACGTCAGGTATAGAGGTTCACTAGCATGTTGTCAGTTGGTAATTGTAGTGTGATAAGTTATAACTAATAGTGTCACACGTCAGGTAGAGATGTTGACTAGCATGTTGTCAATTGGTAATTGTAGTGTCACACGTCAGGTAGAGATGTTAAATAGCATTTTGTCAGTTGGTAATTTTAGTGTGATAAGTTATAACTGATAGTGTCACACGTCAGTTAGAGATGTTGACTAGCATGCTGTCAATTAGTAATTGTAGTGTGATAAGTTATAACTGATAGTGTCACACGTCAGGTATAGAGGTTGACTAGCATGTTGTCAATTGGTAATTGTAGTGTGATAAGTTATAACTGATAGTGTCACACGTCAGGTATTGATATTGGCTAGCATGTTGTCAATTGGTAATTGTAGTGTCATAAGTTATAATTGATAGTATCACACGTCAGGTAGAGATGTTGACTAGGATGTTGTCAATTGATAACTGTAGTGTAATAAGTTATAACTGACAGTGGTACACGTCAGGTATAGAGGTTGACTAGCATGTTGTCAGTTGGTAATTAGAGTGTGATAAGTTATAACTGATAGTGTCAGACGTTAGGTATAGAGGTTGACTAGGATGTTGTCAATTGGTAATTGTAGTGTGATAAGTTATAACTGATAGTGTCAGACGTCAGGTATAGAGGTTGACTAGCATGTTGTCAATTGGTAATTGTAGTGTCATAAGTTATAACTGATATTGTCAGACGTCAGGTATAGAGGTTGACTATCATGTTGTCAATTGGAAATTGTAGTGTGATAAGTTATAACTGATAGTATCACACGTCAGGTAGAGATGTTGATTAGCATGTTGTCAAATGGTAATTGTAGTGGGATAAGTTATAACTGATAGTGTCAGACGTCAGGTATAGAGGTTGACTAGCATGTTGTCAATTGGTAATTGTAGTGTGATAAGTTATAACTGATAGTGTCACACGTCAGGTATTGATGTTGACTAGCATGTTGTCAGTCGGTAAATGGTGTATGATAAGTTATAACTGATAGTGTCAGACGTCAGGTATAGATGATGACAAGTATGTTGTCAGTTGGTAATTGTAGTGTGATTTGTTATGACTGATAGTCTCACACATCAGGTAGAGATGTTGACTATCATGTTGTCATTTGGTAATTGTAGTGTGATAAATTATAACTGATAGTGTCAGACGTCAGGTAGAGATGTTGACTAGTATGTTGTCAGTTGGTAATTGTAGTGTGATATGTTATGACTGATAGTGTCACACGTCAGGTATTTATGTTGACTAGCATGTTGTCAGTTGGTAACTGTAGTGTGATAAGTTGTAAGTTATAGTGTCAGATGGGTTGTAGAGATTTACAAGTTACAGTTGTAAGTTCATGAATGCAGTGAGTGAAGAGTTAAGACTGATAGCGTCAGATCTAGAAGTTGACAGGTTATAGTTGTAAGTTGTTGGATGTAGAGTGTTAAATGTTTATAGTAGTTCAAAAATAATAGTCCGGCAGGGTCTGAATTTGGGGAGGACAGATAGATTTTTGTGGAAATTTGTCCGGGATGAATTAAGGAACAACAATATTGATGTACATTTGGCTAATTGAATGTAATGTAAACCTGACGGACAAGCGCCTGAACAATCGAAATGTTAAATGTTCCGTAAAAATAGTATCTTTTGTATTTCCTCGTTTATAACTGGATCAATCCTAATCGAAGAAGAACAATTATCACAATGAAAAAGTTTCGTAATTGAATTTTACACGAGATAGGATTAGTTAGAAAAGCTAAATTTAACTAAATTGTTATTGTTATTTATGAGTTTAAAAAATAGGATAAACTAATTGTTTTTCTTCTGAATATTTTTTTCTCATTAATTTTGTTAGTTTATCTATTTGAAAAAAATATCTTATCATAATTTTTCTAAATTAAAAAAAATTATGCAGGTGAAATTTTGTGTTTTTTAAATGTAAATTAGAGAACTTAGGCTTCCAAATAGCGTCGGAATTTTTGAAATTCGTTAATTTGGTGACCCTAGAGATGTTTTCAAAATGTCTTTTATTTATTTTTTCTTGTAAAAATTTAAAATAACTCCTAGACTTTTTTATGACAAAAATTCAAATATTGAATGATGAAAGTACCCCAAAATCGTTCACTTTGAAACTAAGAACGTGAACTTTGATCGCTTAAACTCTCTGAGAAAAAAAGGTAAAAATATATCATTATTTACAATAGGTTAACAATAAATAATGTGTTTATTCAAGCACTAATGGCTTCTTATTACCAAGTACTTACCGTCATAACTTGTGTAAACTCTTTCGTATGTAGGTATGTATAAAACATTACATAAAACATAACAAATGTTTTAACTATAAAATTCATGACAAACGGTGGTGGGAGTAATATCTAACACACGCTAAACAAGTGATTTAAAGTTTTCAAACTATAGTTGCTGTTAAAAATATAAAAACCTCAGTATAATATAAATTCTACTGTATACCAATTTCGAATTTTTTTTACCATTTGGAGTGCGGAGAGCTAAAAACTGCAAATAACTGCATTTTTAATTATGCTACGTATCGGTGTTACTCCGAATGGAATGTTTTTAAGAAATGAAACATTAAAAAGAACCTGAATGTTATAACAAGGTAACCCTCGTAGGTACAAAGGAAAGGGTTTTAAAAAGTCAAGAAAAACAACCAGTTTTTCTGTAGTTTTTCTTATTATTTATAAATAACAACAAGAATAATTTTTATCTATTCTAACTCCTCCTATCCGTAGGAGTAAATGTAAATACGGAACGTTTTTACTGAGAGTTTTCTTATGCGATTAAATTTTAACAGTTTACAAACGAGAAAAGTTCAAAGTTTAAAGAAAAAATTCACTTTTCCATTTTTAACGCTTTAAGTTACACTTTTCCGTCAGGTGGGAACCGACTTTATTGTTCCTTATCTGAGTATCTCGATACATTTCTCCAAAAATCTATCTGTGCTCTCACATTATATTACAGAGCAGCCTGGACAACTATAGTCTATTGTCAAATGTAGATGTTGATTATTTAATGTTGTGTTGTTGCTGGATAAAGTAGGTGAAGAGTTGCAACGGTTTTGTTAATGGGAATAGTGCGAAAAAGATTACATATGGCAAAAAACAAATTATTAAAATGCTAATGGTGTGATCTGTAATAGGTTTGTTATTTGTTTGGTTCTGACAATATATCATGATTTGTCATGTTTTTGCTGTTAAAAATAGTATACACGTTAAATTAAATTGTTCTCAAAATGACTGATCGAGCATGACCACAATACAATATTATACAATCATTAATCCAGTAATTTTGTAGTCACTGCACAAAAGAGACAGGTTAGATTCCCACATTTGCAATTACGCTTGTCTAACCAATAGTCGCAACAGACAGTATAAGCAATTAAATTAAAATCCCCATTATGAATACAATTTGTTTGATCTAATTAATTTCCATTTTAAATGTTTTATGTGTGTAAATTCTAAATAACTATTAAGTATTTCGAGGTATACGTGGTCTTTATTTTACGTTGCACTTAATGGACACTAAAACTAGTATTCAGTTTTATTCTTTGTTTGCTGTTTGTAATATTTCCTTTAACTCATTAGACACAACATATTTATTTCTATTACTGGTATTCCATGACTCACTCCATTCAGTTTATGTATCGGTTGTGGTAGGATTTTTTTGTTTGACTTTTCTCTGTGGGTTTGTTTGCTCAAACAAGGCTAATGGAAGAAATTAATAATTTGTTCCTATTCAAGTTTGTTTAGAGTTTATATTTTTAACTAAGAATGTAATTTTATGTAAAGAATAGCTATATCAATATTAACAGTCTGCCGTGTTTTTATATTTCATTCCACTAATAAATTATTAATATTGGGTGCACTTATAAATGGAATTGTATGGTTTATTTTATTTATCTTTGTTCATGTTAAAATAGTGATATTTTTATTGATTAAGAAATCGGGTGGTTCTGAATCATCGATGTATACTACTCTAACTGGATTGCTCACGGAGCGCAGAACGGTCTCAGGGGTAAGGGGGATGTTCCCCACCAGAGTTCAGTACTCACAGACACCGTTGATTGTATGGTCTAATGTATAAGACTAAAATACACTTGATAAACTAATTTTGATATGTACCTTTGTTGTATTAAAAAAAGTGATATTATAGTACATTAGGGTATTGCTTAAATTTACAAATTTTTTAGAGGTGTGTTTTTAAAAATGTTTTTCTTGCAAATCATTCCGTTATGAAGTATTGTATAAGTTATATAATTACAATGTATTTAAATGTACAATAAATCTATTTTACAAGTTTAACGAATTTTAATTTATGAAACCGTTTAAGAAACCTTTATTTTGTGAACACATCTGTATTTTTATAACTGCATTATATAACTGTAGGTTTTATAATGCAATTCCCTCTTTGTGGCCTCTGTAATTAATTATTTATGGATTTTAAACTGTTCTAAGAGGTTTCTACAGTAACATATATACTGTAGGTTTTATAATGCAATTCCCTCTTTGTGGCCTCTATAATTAATTATTTATGGATTTTAAACTTTTGTAAGAGGTTTCTTAAACTGCTCACTTAATTCTGACGTAGTTATAATAGCAAAAAACAGTTCAACGTAAAATTTGAAATAGTTCCAGCGTTGCATTGATGACTAGGCAGTTTGACAGCACTGGGTCCCATACTGAACTCTGGTGGGGGTAGAGCAGTAGGCCGGCTCACATTCACGGAACGGAGTGCGCGATCCAGTTAGAGTAGTACACATCGATGTTCTGAATATGTCGGTTTATCTATTAAACTGTTTATATGTTTGAAACTAATGTTAATTTTGTCCACCATTCATTAGTAAATAATTAAAAAATTAGAATTATATGTACCATTGTTTTTTATTTACAACAAGTGTTCATAATTCAAATGCTTGGTTTTTATCGTATTGCCAAAATAAGACTAAAACATTATTTAATGCTAAAGAAACGTCTTTGAGCAAATGGCCATAACTCAAGGAACACTGCGCGAAAATGAAGTCAGTAAGAATATAACATTGCAAGAAACGAGCCCCAAGCGACACATACAGCAAGGCGTGAGATACCGCCCAATGAAAATTTAATGGAAGACACGTAAAAGGGTCATTGGAAGCCGAGGTTTGTGGGAAAACGAATTCGTCGTGCTTCTAAGATACCAATAATGTATCTAATTAATTGGTGGTATTAAAAGAATTGAATAAATCGCTTCAGTCAGTTTTAAGTATGTAATAATTAAATCCCAAGCTATAAAATAATCAGAAGGCTGGAAAGAGACAAGTGTAAAAGGTAGTCAATTTGGCTAGTAGGGATAATCATTATTTGTCGGTTGGCAGCACTGGCGCTCGGGTCAATACTTCAGTCGAGCCGGCGCCTACCGTCAGGTCGCACCACGGTTGCGGGCGTGAGGTGATGTGAGGTTTTAGTCAGTAGTACACAGGTGTTCAGTTTGTAGTGTTTTGTGTACGATGGGTTCAGGAGTGGCGGAAGTGGAAGACATCTAGATCACGATGGACGTGTGGGTGCTGCTGGTCGTCACATCTGTAGCAGGTGAGTCCTTGCCATCTGGATGTTTATATCACGCCCCTCCAGTAGCGCCTTAGAAATTTGGTTATGACACCTTAACGATAGTTAAATCATTCCCTGTGCAGTATGAACAAATGCCAGCGTGAGTTATTTATCTAAGTTTAAACAAATGTATACTGGGGATAGATTACTATTTCAAATTAATAGTCTATAGTGTGTTTTCATACAAAATCATAATACAGTATACAGAAATAATGTTTATTCCCAGTAGACTGTGTTTTTATTTGCCTTTCAGTGCAATAATGGCTGTAATTTATTATAGTTTTAGTTTAATTTTAAATTCTGCAACGCTTAAGGTTTTTTATAAATGGAGGAATTGAGAGGAAAATAATTATCTCAGCTTAATTAAATAAAAAAATTCACGTCAAGAGAGGTTCTTTTACTTGCAAGATATCACGTATAGGACCTAGTGTTGAATATCTTAGTAATTCAACCTTAATCACTGTAACTATGTCACATTTTGGCCAGGTTGAATTTTATTGTTATTTAACAATAAATTATACATTTTCCCTGTCATAAGACTCCCCTACTTTCCTAATGATAGACACTGGGATACTCAAAAGAAAGCTTAGAAAGTGTTATGGAATAGGGCCTATACCTCCCACAGGTGTTCTCCAGCATTATAAAAATTGCTTCAAATTAATGATGAAGTTGAAAACCTAAAAACTGAAAATATTTTGGAATTGTATAAATAGAGGTCTTCATTTTATAAATGGATTTGTTTGTCTAATGAACCGTATGGTAAAAGTAGTCTTAATCCTAAAGGAAGGAAACACCGCTTGGTTCCTTCTGTATGCATGTATTTTACGTAGAAAAGAAAAGGTATTATTTTATTGCTAAACAGTTCAACGATGGGTTGGAATCACATACTTTTTACGTGCGCAAAAATAAATCTTTGAAAAGTGTGGTTACTTTCCCAAATTGTGTAGCCTATCTTGAAAACAAGGTTCCGCTGAACAGAAAAAAAGTAGAAGGTATAAAGAAAATGTTCCTATTACTCCAGAGCAACAATTCATTTACGATAGCATTGATAGGTAGCCGTTAACTGAAAACAGCGATGAACAAGTGGATTAATAACATGAAATTGTATAAACTTTTGTATTTTTGTTCCATACATAATAACTTTGTAGGTAAATAAAGTTGTATAATAACATAAGAACCTGTATGGTCTGTTATTCGTAACCTAGTGTTTAGTGCAGAAATAGTATAAGTCAAATACTTCTATATTTAAAAAATGCGTTTTAACATATTTTTTTTATTTAATGTTGCCTATTTAGGTAGGGTAACGTCAATGTGCATAATAAATTCTGCAAAATTAAATTTTTTTGCGGATAATATTTAAAACTGACAGCTGTTCTTCCTGTAAAGTTGAAAAACAATGACTTTTGTTGTTTCAGATTTCACCAATTCGTAAACATTTGAAAAATGTTCCTCTAGTTATTTCTGGAAATCTGCCGGTAAACCAGTTCATTGTTTGTTTTCTTCAAATCACGATAAATTAATTAACTGTTCCTCACTAGACAAAAAAATAACTATTATTATTTTATTATATACCCAACAAATTTCCTGAATTATATTTGCAATTACATTTTATTTTAAAATGATCATATGTAATACAAGGATCCATACAATTAATATAAAATAGCGCTCATTGTTTTGTCACCAGATAAAATCTAGAAATGCTTGTTAAATAGGTACAAATAAATCTATAGGCCTATGGGATACTTTTAGTCCGCGTAAAACATGAATTTACTGAAAAAAATCGGAAACCCATATTGTTTTACCATGGTACACTGTTCCAAATACATATGTCATTTGACTTGTTTTAGAAAAGTGGTTATGTAGACGTGAGGATTTACTCTAGACACAAATATGAAAACCGTGGGAATCAAAATGCGCAAATGTAAATAGTAAAAATACGTAAAACCACTTAATTGGCGAGCACATCTCGGCCGGATGTACGATGGTTATAATTGGCGAGCACACCTCGGCCGGATGTACGATGGTTATAATTGGCGAGCACACCTCGGCCGGATGTACGATGGTTATAATTGGCGAGCACACCTCGGCCGGATGTACGATGGTTATAATTGGCGAGCACACCTCGGCCGGATGTACGATGGTTATAATTGGCGAGCACACCTCGGCCGGATGTACGATGGTTATAATTGGCGAGCACACCTCGGCCGGATGTACGATGGGCACACCTCGGCCGGATGTACGATGGTTATAATTGGCGAGCACACCTCGGCCGGATGTACGATGGTTATAATTGGCGAGCACACCTCGGCCGGATGTACGATGGTTATAATTGGCGAGCACACCTCGGCCGGATGTACGATGGTTATAATTGGCGAGCACACCTCGGCCGGATGTACGATGGTTATAATTGGCGAGCACACCTCGGCCGGATGTACGATGGGCACACCTCGGCCGGATGTACGATGGTTATAATTGGCGAGCACACCTCGGCCGGATGTACGATGGTTATAATTGGCGAGCACACCTCGGCCGGATGTACGATGGTTATAATTGGCGAGCACACCTCGGCCGGATGTACGATGGTTATAATTGGCGAGCACACCTCGGCCGGATGTACGATGGTTATAATTGGCGAGCACACCTCGGCCGGATGTACGATGGTTATAATTGGCGAGCACACCTCGGCCGGATGTACGATGGGCACACCTCGGCCGGATGTACGATGGTTATAACCAGTAATGACTAACCAAAAAAAAATTTATTTATATTTTTCTCGGAGGCCTGGAATTCGAATTTATCATGAATGTCACATTCTTGTGGAGGATTTGTAAGTATCAATATCACTGAAAAATATTATATTTATTTATATTCACCATAAAAAATGATAAATTTATTAAAATGTCGATTTAAAAAGTGTTATTAAAACGTGAATAAAAATTGGCCCTACTGACAAAAATAGGCGCTATTTTAAACATAATTTAATAAAAAGAATCAGTCTAGTAGTTGCTTCTGTTATGTTTAATAACATTTTAAGTAAACAAAAAATTAAAAAACTGTGTCCAATGGGTTGTATATGATCTTATCTATAGATATATAATAAAATCTGTTATCAACCTTAGTGATGTAAAATACCCAGGTATTTCAAACTCGCGGTAAATGCCCTAAATCCATAACACGCAGGTATTTTGGGTATTTACAAAAACGTGCAAAATCAGCAGCCCCGAAAATGTTATTATCATCATTATATGAAATTCTAAGATACCCTATTACCATTTTTTTAAATTCCTAATATTAAAAATGTTTAAGATCAGTTGAACTACCTATTGTTATAGTAACCTTAATATAATTAATGAATATTGAGTAACACTCAAGGATAGCCCATCGGCATGGCTATATTGTTATCAGTTGAACTACCTATTGTTATAGTAACCTTAATATAATTAATGAATATTGAGTAACACTCAAGGATAGCCCATCGGCATGGCTATATTGTTATCAGTTGAACTACCTATTGTTATAGTAACCTTAATATAATTAATGAATATTGAGTAACACTCAAGGATAGCCAATCGACATGGCTATATTGTTATCAGTTGAACTACCTATTGTTATAGTAACCTTAATATAATTAATGAATATTGAGTAACACTCAAGGATAGCCCATCGGCATGGCTATATTGTTATCAGTTGAACTACCTATTGTTATAGTAACCTTAATATAATTAATGAATATTGAGTACCACTCAAGGATAGCCAATCGACATGGCTATATTGTTATCAGTTGAACTACCTATTGTTATAGTAACCTTAATATAATTAATGAATATTGAGTAACACTCAAGGATAGCCCATCGGCATGGCTATATTGTTATCAGTTGAACTACCTATTGTTATAGTAACCTTAATATAATTAATGAATATTGAGTAACACTCAAGGATAGCCCATCGGCATGGCTATATTGTTATCAGTTGAGCTACCTATTGTTATAGTAACCTTAATATAATTAATGAATATTGAGTAACACTCAAGGATAGCCCATCGGCATGGCTATAATGTTATCAGTTGAACTACCTATTGTTATAGTAACCTTAATATAATTAATGAATATTGAGTAACACTCAAGGATAGCCCATCGGCATGGCTATATTGTTATCAGTTGAACTACCTATTGTTATAGTAACCTTAATATAATTAATGAATATTGAGTAACACTCAAGGACAGCCCATCGGCATGGCTATATTGTTATCAGTTGAACTACCTATTGTTATAGTAACCTTAATATAATTAATGAATATTGAGTAACACTCAAGGATAGCCCATCGACATGGCTATATTGTTATCTGTTGAACTACCTATTGTTATAGTAACCTTAATATAATTAATGAATATTGAGTAACACTCAAGGATAGCCCATCGGCATGGCTATAATGTTATCAGTTGAACTACCTATTGTTATAGTAACCTTAATATAATTAATGAATATTGAGTAACACTCAAGGATAGCCCATCGGCATGGCTATATTGTTATCAGTTGAACTACCTATTGTTATAGTAACCTTAATATAATTAATGAATATTGAGTAACACTCAAGGATAGCCCATCGGCATGGCTATATTGTTATCAATAAATAAAAATGTTTTTGATTAATAGTCAACATTTGTGTAAATTCAATTCAATCTTTCCAAAATACATTGGAATTTTGAGTAAGTAACTATTCAGAGGAGTAGGCTATTATTTATCTCCCTATTTTAAATTCCCCAAGCCAGATAGATGGCACACACAGATTGATTTTTAACTTGAAATTTCTCAACAAGCACGTTTTCAAATAACATTTTGAAATTGAAAGTCTCAGAACAGTAACTGAGCTGATTTTTAAGAAGGTATGTTTAACCAAAGTGGTTTTATAAGACGCTTTTTGTGGTGCAATACATGGTTCTAGTAAGAAATACTTGAGATTTCAATTTAAGGAAAAGCTTTATCAATTTATATGTTTGCCATTTGGGTTATATTTGCAACCCAATTGCATTGCATTTTAATATTAGGTTGATAGAAATGCTTTCTCTACGTTTGATCAATTTTAGATTTGAATTTTTCAAGAAAAAAGTTTTTATCAATTTTATGAAATATTTTTTTCAGTTTTTAGAGATAGTAAAATTAATTACTAGGATATTTATAATCTTTTTGACATGTATAGTTACGATGCATTACTTTCATTTGTGTAAGGAAATGCGGTGATTAACTTTAAATTGATAAATTTAAATTAATATAAAATAAATGCATTTAACGACACATATGAAAGTAGTGTATCGTAACTGTACATGTCAAACATTTACAACAAGTCCAAGTAATTAATTTTACTACCTCTAAAAGCCAATAAAACAAAGTGTCAGGAAATTGATAAGAATTTTTTCTCGAAAAAGTTAAAATTCTGAAATGGATAAAACTTATAGAAAAAATTCCTATCAACCTGGTATTAAAATGTAAATGCGTCACATTAACGAGTTTTTGAGTAATAACGGTATAAACTTGATGTACAATGAAAAATAGTTAAAATTCCGGTGTACCTTTTTGTTTCAACCAGGATAAAAATTAAGACATTTTTAAATATCATTAAAAGTTTTAATAAAGTACAATTGAGCGAGAAAAACAATGGTATGATTAGATTTTTCGTAGGTCTCTTAATTCCTTAGAAAACAACCTTCAAACTCGGGGTGCACATAATTTCTGTGCCGACAGTAGTACTTAAAAGGTCTCCTCCCGACCACAGACACGTACATATGAAAAAGTCGCCAACGACACACAGGTAGTACTTAGAAGGTATCATCCCGACCACAGACACGTACATATGAAAAAGTCGCCAACGACACACAGGTAGTACTTAGAAGGTCTCCTCCCGACCACAGACACGTACATATGAAAAAGTCGCCAACGACACACAGGTAGTACTTAGAAGGTATCATCCCGACCACAGACACGTACATATGAAAAAGTCGCCAACGACACACAGGTAGTACTTAGAAGGTATCCTCCCGACCACAGACACGTACATATGAAAAAGTCGCCAACGACACACAGGTAGTACTTAGAAGGTATCATCCCGACCACAGACACGTACATATGAAAAAGTCGCCAACGACACACAGGTAGTACTTAGAAGGTATCCTCCCGACCACAGACACGTACATATGAAAAAGTCGCCAACGACACACAGGTAGTACTTAGAAGGTATCCTCCCGACCACAGACACGTACATATGAAAAAGTCGCCAACGACACACAGGTAGTACTTAGAAGGTATCATCCCGACCACAGACACGTACATATGAAAAAGTCGCCAACGACACACAGGTAGTACTTAGAAGGTATCATCCCGACCACAGACACGTACATATGAAAAAGTCGCCAACGACACACAGGTAGTACTTAGAAGGTATCCTCCCGACCACAGACACGTACAAATGAAAAAGTCGCCAACGACACACAGGTACTTAGAAGGTCTCCTCCCGACCACAGACACGTACATATGAAAAGGTCGCTAACGACACACAGGTAATACTTAGAAGGTATCCTCCCGACCACAGACACGTACATATGAAAAAGTCGCTAACGACACACAGGTAGTACTTAGAAGGTATCCTCCCGACCACAGACACGTACATATGAAAAAGTCGCCAACGACACACAGGTAGTACTTAGAAGGTATCCTCCCGACCACAGACACGTACATATGAAAAAGTCGCCAACGACACACAGGTAGTACTTAGAAGGTATCCTCCCGACCACAGACACGTACATATGAAAAAGTCGCCAACGACACACAGGTAGTACTTAGAAGGTATCCTCCCGACCAGACACACGTACCTATCAAAAGGTCGCCTACCAACCACACCCACGTAGTACTTAGAAGGTCTCCTCCCGACCGTACACACATACCACTTAGAATGTCTCCTCCAAACGACAGACACGTAGTACTTAGGCCGCCTCCCAATCACACACACACGTACTAATAAGAAGGTCTCCTCCCGACCGCACACGCTCTACTTGGGTCTCCACCTAACGACACGCACGAACCCCGTAGATTACTTACAATATCTCCTCCACGTAGTATTTGGAAGGTTTCCTCCAATTAGAATTAGAATCCAATTAGAAGGTCTCCTCCAAACGGTACACACGTACTACTTAGGTCTCCTCCAAACGACACACACGTAGTACTTAGGTCTTCTCCAAACGACACACACGTAGTACTTAGGTCATCGCCCAACCACACCCACGTAGTACTCAGAAGGTTTCCTCCCAACCACACACACGTACTAATTAGAAGGTATCCTCCAAATGGTACACACGTACTACTTAGGTCTGCTCCAAACGACACACACGTAGTACTTAGGTCATCTCCCAACCACACCCACGTAGTACTCAGAAGGTCTCCTCCCAACCACACACACGTACTAATTAGAAGGTCTCCTCCAAACGGTACACACGTACTACTTAGGTCTGCTCCAAACGACACACACGTAGTACTTAGGTCATCTCCCAACCACACCCACGTAGTACTCAGAAGGTCTCCTCCCAACAACACACACGTACTAATTAGAAGGTCTCCTCCAAACGGTACACACGTACTACTTAGGTCTCCTCCAAACGACACACACGTACTACTTAGGTCTGCTCCAAACGACACACACGTAGTACTTAGGTCATCTCCCAACCACACCCACGTAGTACTCAGAAGGTTTCCTCCCAACCACACACACGTACTAATTAGAAGGTCTCCTCCAAACGGTACACACGTACTACTTAGGTCTCCTCCAAACGACACACACGTACTACTTAGGTGCTCCAAACGACACACACGTAGTACTTAGGTCATCTCCCAACCACACCCACGTAGTACTCAGAAGGTTTCCTCCCAACCACACACACGTACTAATTAGAAGGTATCCTCCAAATGGTACACACGTACTACTTAGGTCTGCTCCAAACGACACACACGTAGTACTTAAGTCATCTCTCAACCACACCGACGTAGTACTCAGAAGGTTTCCTCCCAACCACACACACGTACTAATTAGAAGGTATTCTCCAAATGGTATACACGTACTACTTAGGTCTGCTCCAAACGACACACACGTAGTACTTAGGTCATCTCCCAACCACACCCACGTAGTACTCAGAAGGTCACCTCCCAACCACACACACGTACTAATTAGAAGGTATCCTCCAAATGGTACACACGTAGTACTTAGGTCTGCTCCAAACGACACACACGTAGTACTTAGGTCATCTCCCAACCACACACACGTAGTACTCAGAAGGCACCTCCCAACCACACACACGTACTAATTAGAAGGTATACTCCAAATGGTACACACGTAGTACTTAGGTCTACTCCAAACGACACACACGTAGTACTTAGGTCGTCTCCCAACCACACACACGTAGTACTCAGAAGGTCGCCTCCCAACCACACACACGTACTAATTAGAAGGTATCCTCCAAATGGTACACACGTAGTACTTAGGTCTGCTCCAAACGACACACACGTAGTACTTAGGTCATCTCCCAACCACACACACACGTAGTACTCAGAAGGTCACCTTCCAACCACACACACGTAGTACTCAGAAGGTCACCTCCCAACCACACACACGTACTAATTAGAAGGTATTCTCCAAATGGTATACACGTACTACTTAGGTCTGCTCCAAACGACACACACGTAGTACTTAGGTCATCTCCCAACCACACACACGTAGTACTCAGAAGGTCACCTCCCAACCACACACACGTAGTACTCAGAAGGTCACCTCCCAACCACACACACGTACTAATTAGAAGGTATCCTCCAAATGGTACACACGTAGTACTTAGGTCATCTCCCAACCACACACACGTAGTACTCAGAAGGTCACCTCCCAACCACACACGTAGTACTCAGAAGGTCACCTCCCAACCACACACACGTACTAATTAGAAGGTATTCTCCAAATGGTATACACGTACTACTTAGGTCTGCTCCAAACGACACACACGTAGTACTTAGGTCATCTCCCAACCACACCCACGTAGTACTCAGAAGGTCTCCTCCCAACAACACACACGTACTAATTAGAAGGTCTCCTCCAAACGGTATACACGTACTACGTAGGTCTCCACCTAACGACACACTCGTACCACTTGGAAGGTCTTCTCCAAACGGCACACACATACTGCTTAGAAGTCTCCTCCCAACCACACGCAGTTATAACATTGAAGGCCCTCCTCCAACAAAAAACCCCCACACACGTACGGCTTGGAATGCTCTTCTTGTACTAACACATGTCATATGTGAAATTAAGTTTTGTTTTGTGTTTTGCAAATGTTGCTAGTTTTTAATGGCAATACTATACCGTGAAGTTTTTAGTGAAGTAATTATGCTAATTTAATGTTATATTTATTTTATGTCATAACTGAGATTTTCAAATACGTTTGTGGTGAGGGGAGTCATTGAATTGAAGAGTTGAAGAGATCTGTTCTCATAGCGTAGGGTATATGGAACAATTGTATAGAAATTAAATTAGTCTTTTATGGTTGAGCGAAAAGATTGAGTGATTGTAAAGTCCTGGTGTCCGTCTGCTTTTTGTAGAACTTTTAGGTGAGGTGGGACAGACTAGACAGATGCTGGTACCCAGGGGAGGATCTCTGTATGGAGGAGGGGGGGGGTCTGGCCTCTCCCTACCTGGCCCAGCATCCGGCGACCTGGACCAAGGGAATAAAACATTCCAAATTAAACGTTTTGTCGGATTGCCACTTCCGCCAGCGGATGCTCGTCGGATGTGGTATTTGTTTAACATACCGCTCGTGCATTTCCCACCTATTGCAAGAAATAGCATGATATTGGTTGTTTCAATGTTCCTACATGTTATGCATATTAATGCGAAGTAGGAAATGGCATATGGCTCATACATATAAGGATATTCAGTTCTACGTATTGCCTGTCCTAGTATATCCCTATACAGATCTAAACGAATTTTTTTCTTTAAACATATTTTTGAAGTTATACTTCTTTGCGCCCGTTAGACACTTTGGGATGGGATGTTGGTCGAGAAACCGCGTCACGCTGAAAAGTAAGAACAAATTTTTAAGAACTATCGATTAATCGATTGTTAATCGAAGAAATTACTGATAATGATAATATAGGTGTATAATATAATAATGAAGTCACGTATAATATATTGAAGATAAATATATTGAGTAATATTGAAAAATGTCTTATATTTCATTTATATATCCTGTCTGTTTGTGTGCGTGAGTGGGTGTATGAGAATGGCCAAAGAAGTATAACTTCCACCGTGTGGTCCGACGCACACCCAATTTTTTTCGTAATTGTCATACTTTTGATACATTTTTGTTTTCATCAACACTATTTTTAGATTTTTTATTTAGATTTTATAATGAATTCAATTTTTCGGGGTTTCAAACAAGATAATTAGTCTCCACTGTTTGCTGTTTTTATGTTAGTCTTATTAAAACAAAAAAAAAACATTACCTGCACAATATTAGTACAGGTGCAGTAAGAGAGGTGACTGTGTGGGAGGGAAAGTATTGTGTGATGAAAAATGATCGTGAACATAAGGAGGACGACAAACAACACTCAATATAAGTACAGGTGGAGCAAGAGGCATGACATGCGTGATAAGAGAAGTATTGTGTGATATATAATGATCGGGGACGTAAGGAGGGCGACAAACAACACTAAATATAAGTACAGGTGGAACAAGAGACATGACATGCGTGATAAGAGAAGTATTGTGTGATATATAATGATCGGGAACGTAAGGAGGGCGACAAACAACACTAAATATAAGTACAGGTGGAACAAGAGACATGACATGCGTGATAAGAGAAGTATTGTGTGATATATAATGATCGGGGACGTAAGGAGGGCGACAAACAACACTAAATATAAGTACAGGTGGAGCAAGAGACATGACATGCGTGATAAGAGAAGTATTGTGTGATATATAACGATCGGGGACGTAAGGAGGGCGACAAACAACACTAAATATAAGTACAGGTGGAACAAGAGACGTGACATGCGTGATAAGAGAAGTATTGTGTGATATATAATGATCGGGGACGTAAGGAGGGCGACAAACAACACTAAATATAAGTACAGGTTGAACAAGAGACGTGACATGCGTGGGTGAGGAATATTGTATGATGTATAATAATCGGGGATGCAGAAAATCAGACAATCGAATATTTATTTAAGTCGTTTCTAATTCAATCTACCCACTTGTATCTGACTTCTGTATTCCACTGTATTAAAGAACAAAACTATTTAATTGGTAACGTGTAAAATAAACTAACTGAAAACCAGTTCACAATCAGAATCTTTCCGCAACAAAAACTGTTTTGTGCTAATAATGTAGTAAAATGTGTTTTGCAATTACAATAGGTTTTGAAAACAAACATAAAATTTTAATTCATACGCAACATAAAAACATCTGATTCAGTTCAGTACATGGTTGTATAGGTTATTTACACTCGTAGTGAAACATGTGTTAAAAGCTAGTAGTTGTTAAAAGTTATATAAATTGTCTACATATTTTTCTGTATCTTACATAATATTTAAAGACAGTAAAATGTTAGTAACTCTGCCGACGAAGTGTGCCACCCGCGGACAGAGATCGAATCCTGATCATATATCTTGTAATCTTTATCATTCACTCGTTATCAGTAACTCTGCCGACGAAGTGTGCCACCCGCGGACAGAGATCGAATCTTGATCATATATCTTGTAATCTTTATCATTCACTCGTTATCAGTAACTCTGTCGACGAAGTGTGCCATCCGCGGACAGAGATCGAATCCTGATCATATATCTTGTAATCTTTATCATTCACTCGTTATCAGTAACTCTGCCGACGAAGTGTGCCACCCGCGGACAGAGATCGAATCTTGATCTTATATCTTGTAATCTTTATCATTCACTCGTTATCAGTAACTCTGTCGACGAAGTGTGCCACCCGCGGACAGAGATCGAATCCTGATCATATATCTTGTAATCTTTATCATTCACTCGTTATCAGTAACTCTGCCGACGAAGTGTGCCACCCGCGGACAGAGATCGAATCCTGATCATATATCTTGTAATCTTTATCATTCACTCGTTATCAGTAACTCTGCCGACGAAGTGTGCCACCCGCGGACAGAGATCGAATCTTGATCATATATCTTGTAATCTTTATCATTCACTCGTTATCAGTAACTCTGTCGACGAAGTGTGCCACCCGCGGACAGAGATCGAATCCTGATCATATATCTTGTAATCTTTATCATTCACTCGTTATGAGTAACTCTGCCGACGAAGTGTGCCACCCGCGGACAGAGATCGAATCTTGATCATATATCTTGTAATCTTTATCATTCACTCGTTATCAGTAACTCTGTCGACGAAGTGTGCCACCCGTGGACAGAGATCGAATCTTGATCATATATCTTGTAATCTTTATCATTCACTCGTTATCAGTAACTCTGCCGACGAAGTGTGCTACCCGTGGACAGATCGAATCTTGATCAAATATCTTGTAATCTTTATCATTCACTCGTTATCATAACTCTGCCGACGAAGTGTGCCACCCGCGGACAGAGATCGAATCTTGATCATATATCTTGTAATCTTTATCATTCACTCGTTATCAGTAACTCTGCCGACGAAGTGTGCCACCCGCGGACAGAGATCGAATCCTGATCATATATCTTGTAATCTTTATCATTCACTCGTTATCAGTAACTCTGCCGACGAAGTGTGCTACCCGCGGACAGAGATCGAATCTTGATCAAATATCTTGTAATCTTTATCATTCACTCGTTATCATAACTCTGCCGACGAAGTGTGCCACCCGCGGACAGAGATCGAATCTTGATCATATATCTTGTAATCTTTATCATTCACTCGTTATCAGTAACTCTGTCGACGAAGTGTGCCACCCGCGGACAGAGATCGAATCTTGATCTTATATCTTGTAATCTTTATCATTCACTCGTTATCAGTAACTCTGCCGACGAAGTGTGCCACCCGCGGACAGAGATCGAATCTTGATCATATATCTTGTAATCTTTATCATTCACTCGTTATCAGTAACTCTGCCGACTAAGTGAGCTACCCGTGGACAGAGATCGAATCTTGATAAAATATCTTGTAATCTTTATCATTCACTCGTTATCAGTAACTCTGCCGACGAAGTGTGCCACCCGCGGACAGAGATCGAATCGATCAAATAACTTTTAATCTTTATCATTCACTCGTTATCAGTAATCCCACACAATTTTCTTTCTGCTTTGCGCATTAAAATGTGCACACCGCCTTCCTTTGGCTCGTTTGGCCATCACAAGAAAATGTGACTGTCCCTTGATACATGCTCAGAACTAAGCATTACACGAGGACAAAAAAATCAAGGCATTCTAGACATAGTTATATACAAAGTAGACCTAATTTTAAGAATTGTGTACTAAATAAATTCTTTCATAAATAGATTAATTAAATTGAATTAGTTTTAACTAAACATTTTAGTATATATTTGGGAATGTATCATAAACTTAGCGGTGGAAATAAACTTGGTTGAAATCAATAATTTCCTAATATTTTATTAATAAACATAATGTTCTTATCTTACGCGTGTTTTGATAGTTTTTTATCGATGAATAAATAGTAGGATACATTTTCCCCAATAATAAATCAAATTTATCTTTACAGTCGTTTACTTGTGAAACCTCAACTATGTTTTGTTCTAACAGTACTTTTACTTCTTTATTTTAACGGTTTTATTATTTTCTTAGTAGTATGCACCAGCTAGGTTTATGGGGATCGGATCGTCTTTCTGAATGTTGCCAAGAGTCGTGGTAGACTCTACATGTTATTTATAGTAGATTTCGTTTGATATTTCGGATCTTTTTCCTTTTAATAAATGAAAAATTGATTTGTTCAATTTATCCTAGATCGCTGTTTGTGGCATGATTGAACACGTCGATCGACCTTAATTACATTTGGTATGTAAGCGCTTCATACAAAGGCGACACTGTTTATATACCGTGAAGTTTATTTCCAATCCAAAATAGTGGCAATAAAAGAGAAATGCCATGCGTGGCAACAACCGCAGTACACTCATGTTGTGGTATTGCGTCACCGCGCGTCACGGCGCATTGACAGAACTTCCGACATCGTTCTCTACTACAGCTGTGAACAATGTGTTCGTAAATATGTGGTAATGAATGCCTGTGTATATTTGTAAATAAAAACTCAACAATTCATAAGAATTGTTTTCTGAATCTTAATACTTAATCGGTTCAATCGTTAATCCTCCTAAACAATATAGTAGGTCTATAGGACTATTGTGGCCTAAAACACCTTTTATAGTGGGGTAGTTAGAGACATTGAAATCACTTAAAACACACATTTTTAAAGGGGTTAACATTTTATTTTTCTACAAACACATATTTTGGGCTCGCAGTATTTATTTGTTCAATTATTATTCGTGATGCTTTTAAATTTTAATATTCATAGGATCAACTTATGTCCCACTAGATGGCCTTCAATAATTCTGTGGTGCTTACCGTAACTCATTATAATAATTAAAAAATGAAAAGTAAAGTCTATATTTTAGCCCTCAAGACTACTTACTATCGACTTTTCAGCGGTCGCTCTGCAGTTTGAGAAACGACCATCTTAATTATTTAGAAAAGGGGTTACAAAGGCAACTGCACTTTTAAAACTTTTTTGACTATTTTCTTTCAAATGATTGTTTCTAATCATTATGAAAGCCACTTCGGACTTCCTATCACGCCAGCAATTATTTCAGGATTGGGTATAAATCAGAGGGTTGTTCTATTGTGAACGTGCATGGTACTGTGTGATCGGTTCCCTTGTAATATTCAACTAAGTACTTTGTATGACTCACAGACGACGATCTGAAACATTTGGCCTGAGTTTATAGACTACGTCATCATACGAGAACTGAAAGGATTTCATATTTTCAATATATTGATATTTATAAGTAAAATATAGTTTACATATAGAGATAAATAATATTGCTAAACAATTCACCAACATATATCTTGAGGAAAACTTAACAACGTTATTTTTCAAAATGGTGAGGCTCACTATGTCGGCGACATACGAGATATAGTCTTTCAGATTCAAATGAGACAGTCCCAGCGGAGCCGGCTCAAAGCATCGCGCTGCGGGTAATTTGCTTGTCAGGCTCTGTTGGGCACGGATGAGCTACCGTGCATGGAAGGTCGTAGATAACTGTTTCAAGCATGTACTGAGACAGTCTCAGCGGAGCCGGCTCAAAGCATCGCGCTGCGGGTAATTTGCTTGTCTAGCTCTGTTGGGCACGGATGAGCTACCGTGCATGGAAGGTTGCAGATGGCTGTTTCAAGCATGTACTGAGACAGTCTCTCGGCGGAGCCGGATTAAAGCATTGCGCTGCGGGTAATTTGCTTGTCAGGCATTGTTGTACACGGATGAGCTACCGTGCATTGAAGGTCGTGGATGACTGTTTCAAGCATGTACTGAGACAGTCGTTCTGCGGAGCCGGCTCAAAGCATCGCGCTGCGGGTAATTTGCTTGTCAGGCTCTGTTGTGCTCGGAGGAGCCACATTTCATGGATGGTTGTTGGTGTCAGTTTTAAACGTCATATAATGGCCGTGGTTCCAAATATTATTTTCTAAGATTATTTTGAGTATGAAAGATGAAATTATTAACAGTATATATAACAATATTGTTTAACGATGCGATTACTTGAAATGGACTCACGCTAAGAACCAATATGACTGAGGTTGTGTGTATTTTACGCCATTTTGTTTATGGGACTGTTTTATCCCTACATATTCTCTAAGTTATTGTTTGGTCACGAGCGAAAGAAAAACTTCAAAACGAAGTTAGGAAAAGTGTAAGAAGAATTGGTTGACTCCGCCATCTTGTTCTCAATTCGTCTTTCCACAAATTCACTATAAAACTATTATTCTATTAATGTTAAAATGTTGTTGTATATCTTTATATTCCATGTCATAAACATAGTTAAGCTGATGTAGTATCTGGCAGGATAGCATGTCAAAAATACAGATATTTCCCCATTATTACTACTTACACGATATTGCGCACGGTTATTTATTGTACGTTAATGGCGTATAGTGAAAATGTTCAAGTATTATATGACAACTTGGAGACATCCCAGCACGCGGCAATCCTGTCATGTGGCGGCGGCATGTGATTTTTTACTACAAATATTATTGGTTAAAGTTTATTAAGTAAAATCATAATATATATACATTTATTTACAGTAGATCGCTCACTGCACTTTTATGGTCTATTTATGGTTTAAATATTGTTGCATTCTCTTGTTTTATCTTGTAACAATTTAGTAAATTTTCAACAACTTATATTAGCAATTAAATCTGCAACAACAAAACCTCACGTTGTTGCTCCAATCTGTGACGTTCACCTCGTTGTGATTTTACATTAATTATATTTCTATAAATTGTTTTAATTTAAATATTTATTTAATTGATTTTCTTTAATTTTAAATGCATGTTCTTTCTCTCAGGGTCGTTTAAAATAGGTAAGTCGGTGGAACTAAGTAGTACATTAAAACAAAAGTTACATTACAAAATTGCTTTTATTACATTTTTAAAAATAAAAAATAATATTTTACTCAAATTTCTCCAAGATTGACAATAACAAATGAAAAATTCTACTTTATAACATTTATTGGAATTTTTATTAATCTAAATTTTACTATATTAATTATACATAAACTTATCTGGACACAATGACGTTCTGGGAGATAACTTTTGTATCGCGTATACCCGTTACATTGTACGATTGTTTAGTTATAACATAATTTAACAACTTTAAACTTTGTTATGCCCACGCGGTCTATAGGGGCCGAACCCGTGAATATGTTTGCGGTTTGCTGATCAGAGATGGACTGGGGTGAGGAACGTCTCTTAACCGTTGAAGTCGGATTCCCGCCTTTTTTTCTTTTGGGTATGCGACTATGACCCTTCTGGGTATATCACGATGTAGCTGTTTTGACAGCTGCTGCGGCCTACGGGCAAATTTGGAACTATATGTCCCGTTCTGATTGGTTCGTTTCGGAACTCGTCATCTGAGTTCTTCTACTGCACATCAGTCACTTGTGACCTGGAGGGGTTTAATGGAAAATAACCAACCGACGTGATGTAGCTTGTCCCTCAAATATGCTTACATGTTTACGATTGCAATTCTCGGAACCGGCCCACCCATCCTGCTTTGAACAAAGGGTTTTGTTTACAACGACTTATTTCTGGGGCCTCGTCTGTCCCACGGTTATTTTCCTCACAATAATTCTCTAATATGATTTGAAACTTCTCCATCTATTTTGATTAAATATATTCCTCTTCTTCTGTATAATAATTTATTATTTATCTAAATTAATTAATTTGCCTATCAATTTGGTGGACCTGTTACAGTACCCCCCGATTTTTTGCGATGTGTGAGTAACGCGAGTCAAAAAATCTTGATTTTAAACACTATTCACCAAATTGTCGATTGTTCCTCAGATAAGTTTTAGTTTTACATCACTTATTACATCTAGTAAATTGAATCTATTAACTATTCTATAATTCAATATCAGATTGCATATTCTATGGCAATACATTATTATCTCCTTATCAACATTTAAGAATCCATATTTATCAAAATAAGTCCATTAAATCATTAATACAATTTAATCAATTACAATTTAATAAATCATAAAATTATTAATTACAAATTAGTCACTTATGATTTAAAAATTCAAAAAATTCATCACATCCTACACAGTCATCAATAAAAATCAATAATTCAAAAGTTACATTTATCAAACAGTAATCCAATAAATCAAAATTGTTAACTCACAATTCTATGATTTATAAATCAAAAGTTTAACAACTCATTTCATTGTACATAATTGTTCATAAAAAATTAATATATTTTTAATTATTACAAGTTGTCAATCAAAAATCCATCAGTCTTGGATTAAAAATTATCAAACAAAATTATACATTACATACTGAAATTCATACAACAACAATTAATACATCCTTAAGTTATGTACAAGTATTTATCAAAATTAATTAATCATTAAATTATGATTTCCTCTTAGTTAGTAAATGATTAGTTTCCACTGGCAAATTATTTCATTTGCTAGTACAAATTCAAAAATTATACATCTAATATCAATACATCATCAAAAATTATACAAGTTTTTATTTAAAATCAATGACTCATTCCACAATATGAAATCACCCATCAAAATACACCAGTCATATATCAAAATCAACAAAATATAAGTCATCAGTTGCTAGGTTACATTTCAAAATTAATTAATCATTCACTTACTTACAGTTATCATATCTCAACATCATCATTAAAATCATATGACTATTCATCACCATAACATGTTATATAGTTCATCAATTTATAAATGAATCATCATTTATTTATTTAAGTATTTCATCAACATCCTATATTAAATTGTCAATCATTTTTCAATACCCTGTCATATATTTCAAATAAATTCTCAACTCTTTTAACCATTTTTAAATTCTTAACTTCGACATCAATCCTTTAACCCTTTGAGCCCCAGGCGCCGATATCATCGGCTTTGAAATGTTGTCTGAGAAACCCCAAGGGCCGATCTCATCGCCGTGCGTGTATTACGCGAGAAGCCCCGAGGGCCGATCTCATCGCCGTGCGTATACTACGCGAGAAACCCCAGACGCCGATCACGTCGGCGGCACGTAGTTTATTTTGTACAAAGATCAAATCTTATTATATATACGCAATTCTTATACCAAATGAAAGCTAATGAGTTTTAATCTGGTGTAAAAATAACAAATAATTATAACAGTGCATTTTATAAAGTAATAATAACATGACAAGTTATCTGACAGCTGTTTTCAAGTTATCTGACAGCTGATTTCTACCAGTCTGTCTGTAGTTACTCTTTGTGTACAACATCGTGAAATTGTAAGATTTTGTTGTTGTTTACATTCAGTGTTTATGAGTGGGTTTTGTGTAATTGATACATTTTTAATTTGTAATTATATTATTTCTTTGGATTATTAGTTTATTTTGTGAGTTTATAAGTTATTTACTATTTTCTGTTTTAGTGTACATAGTTAGTTTGGATTAATTTTTAGTGACCTAAATTTGTAGTGAAAATGTGAAGTGTGAACTTAAGCCTATTACTGTGCAAATCTAGTGCTAGTTATTGTGTAGGCTAGTTATTGTGTGTGTGAAGAGGTCACGTAGTGAGTGTGTGAGGTGCAAGAAAGGCCTACACTTGGACTGCATCCCGCAGCATACTTGCAAGTTATGAGCTATAAAACAGTAAATGTGTGAATATGTAAATAGTGAAATAAATATTCTTGTTTTGTTTTATAATATATTTGTAATTGAAGAATAGTGGCAGCTGGGATTATATCTATTTCTGGCATATCATCGCTGAATCTGAGTACAATTTTTATTTATATATATAAGTTTATAATATAAATTTAATACATAGCAGTTATAAATATATAGCTACATAAACCCATTTGGAGTAAAAATATAATTGTAAATATTTCAATTTATAAAAATTAACCAATAATTAGTAACATTACCATTTATTACAAGTCAACATATACAATACTTCTTATAAAATGCCAATTTATATGTATGTATTCAAAATATTATAAAAACCGCAATTTTATGTATAATTTCATGAAAGTTTCAGGATATGTTCTTAAAAATATGCTAAACAAGAAAATATATATATATTTTGCCATAACATTAGTTGAAACCTACTTATATAATAATAAAAAATAAAAATAAATATATATATATTTTTTAACTACAAATATTTATGTAAAGTTTTTATTTTTATAAACATTTTTTAATCAAATATGTATTTTCTGTTAGGGTGTATGATTACCTTTAAAAGGGTGCTTTTATATTGGGAATATCTTTTTTTATAACGTTACAATCAATTTTTTGCTAAACCCTT